>JAHMML010000018.1:734497-1096629 GCA_020341155.1 Eciton burchellii | reverse complement strand
GGTGGTGGTGGAGGTGGTGGTGTTGCTGGTGGCTGTTGTGGTGTTTGCGTTTGTTGTTGATGTGGATGTTGAACCGGATTGATTATATTATTACAGTAGATTCCAGAGCTGGACACATGTTGCTGATTAACATTTCCTTGTAATGATGGTTCGGTCTTATTTTCAATATATGGAGGTGACATTTTCTTATTCATCTCAACATTGGATTTATCAATGCCACTAGGTTTCTTCTCGACTGTGTCATCAGAAATCTATGCAAATGAGAATATATCTTATATAAAACTGATGCATTTATGCATAAATATTATTTAATATTATTACATCAGGTTGAGCTTCATCATTAAGTGGTGCAGGAGTTGGAGTAGGAGTAGAATTCGGTGTAGATTCATTAGATGCTGGTCCATCCGAACGATTTTCTTCTATTCCTTTCAATCTTTCTCGTCTAAGAGCTTCATATTGCCGTTCTACCATTTTGTTGAATGTATCTTCATCTACTGCCGGCTTGCAATGCTGAAAGAAAAAATAATTTTTGTGATATTAACATTTATAATTAAAAGATTGGACACAAAACAAAAACTTTCTCTGCTGAAAAATATTGCAATCACATGAAATAAACACAGAGACGATTATTGGCATAAAATAAATTACGAATATAGACTTTTATAAGAATATTGTACTAAAGAGACTTAACCAATAATTGTAGAAGTGGGTCGTTATAATCGATTCATATTTTAAGTAGTCATTATAGAATAAATTCAATGAAGTAAAAAATAAACCAGCAAAGCTAAACTGTTATATTATTTATTATATATTATAATATTATAATATTATTATTATAATAGTATTATAATATTATTATTATTCTTATTGCGTTATATTATTCATATTATTATCATATAATTTATACAGTATAATAGGAAATCGAACAAATTAGACTCTCATATAAAAAATGACGTAGTTATAATAAAAAGTATGATGGATATGATAGGATGGATAGGATAGATTGGAAATCTATTTCTGAAAGCTAATAAAAGGCTAATAAAAGATTAAAATTCAAATCAATGCTAAAAAATATCATCTAATGCTATGTAATAGTATAAATCAATATATGAGAAGCTTTTCACAGCGATATATAAAGAGTTATTGAGAACATCAAAGAGAAAAATATATTAATATTTATGAAAAAAAATATATTAATATTTTAATTAAAAATAAAAAAATATAACCTTAGTATTGAACAATTAAAAAAAAATAAAAATACTGAAATAAACAAAAACAGAATGTTTTATAGATCTTTATGTGAAAAATAATTTTGTTATTGACAAATTTATTCTTATATATAAAAATTATTACAAATGTTTTAAGTATCAAATTGTAGATCTGATCAAATTGATCATTTGGTTATTGACTTTGTAATGTTAAATGTCCAAGTCTGAAACTTGGAAATAATCACCATCTAATTGTAAAATTCAAAATAACAAACAGATCCAAAAGACAATATTTTCGATTTAATATGGAAAAATTAAGTATACATCAAATATCAATTTAAGATAAAATTGCAAAATAGGAAAAGATAAATCTGTACATCTGTACACAAAGTGGAACAGCACTGGTATTATATTAAACAAACTATTAACTAAAATAATAGAAATAATAAAAAATAGAATAGTGCTACAAATAACGTGATTGGCCCGTTAAAGAGCATGCTTTTAAAACAAAGAATTAGAACAAAGAAATAGTTTAAATCAATCTCTAAGGAGAAAAAACAGATTACTATTTGTCATAAAAGAGTGAAAAAGCTACTAAAGAGATCTCAAATAAGTCAATTAATGATGTCAAAGAGAATAATGGAAATGAAGTTATTGAAAAGAAGATTAAAAAGACATTAAAGATCTGCACTGCATTAATGGTGCAGCAAATAATTATGATCAATAATTATAATAATGCAATTCGATATATAAAAGATGGGAAGGCATCCGATGTAAATAAGATCAATACAGATAAGTGAAGTTGATCCTGCAAAAAAACGCTTATTGTATGTGTCTTTATAAAGCTGCCGAGAAAAGAAAAATCGCTAATTCTAAAAAAATCATTCTTGTTTTCATTATCATTAAGATCTTTATCAAGATCAAAATAATACTGGGATAAAAATAGTTCTGAATCATGAGAAATAACCTTGAGAGGCAAATAAATCAGACACAGATTAGTTTAGAAGGAAAAGTTCATATATATTTTGAATCATATAAACAATCTATATATAATCACAGAATAGAATCAAAAATTTAAAGTAACACTATAAATAACTTCATTGATTTTATAAGCATTTTACTTTTTGACTGATTATCCATAGGAATCTCATCATCAATGATATTTCTCTTGATTCTTTCTTACAGGATTTTAACTATACGGATAACACCTGTTTACTTCATACGTATAGAAAAAGTTAACATTAGAATAGTATACAAAGAAAATCGTATATGCAATGGGATAATTATTTTTTGTTTTATTATTTTACTCATATTTAGAAATTCGTTTATTTTTGAATATTTATAATTAGGTTGCATATTTTAATCGTTATAGTGATTTATATACAAAGTGTATTGTCATGAATTCGATATGATGAGTTAATATATATATGTTGGAAAATTAAGTTACCTTTAATCTTAAGATATTTATTTATTATTTTTGCTTTAAAGTTTTTTTAGTATTTAGAATTATTTAGAAATTATTGAGTTAATAGAAAATTAATATTTTTATATTATGTTTTCAAAATATAAACTTATTCAAGATCATTAACTGTAATTTATTTGTTTATTATAATAATCTCATATTATGTATATATAATAAATATATATATGTATATATAATGAAATATATAAAATTTTGATTTTATATGCTCAAAATAGTCATAAAATAAAATGAAAATCAAGTTGTTAAGAAATTGACTTTTATAATAATTAGTTTATCTTAACAATATAGTATTAAAGATAAATTAGCATTTGAAAACAAAGTTATGAATAAAAAGCGAGAAACATGCAATTTTTTGTAACTCAATATACGTATACGCGACTATGTATATTCAATGTGAATAGTAAAATAATCAAATAAAATCAAAACAAAATTTGACATTTTCAATTCAAACATTAAATCTATGTTATGGCATAGTTGCAAAATTATAAAACCGTTCTAGGTTTTCATAAATATGCATTTATACTGAATTTTCAATAGATTAAAAAAAAATATAAGAATCTGTAAGGAGAAAAGGAAATCTGAATTCAAATAAAATAAAAAAAATGTAGATAAAACAAAAAATAGATATATAAATATAGACATAGATATATTGCATAAACTATCCGAGGTCATCGACAAAATAATCATTGGAATTACAGAGACAATAGGAAAACAAGAATACTCTCGTGAAACATAGTGAAAAATTATTGAGTAAAAAATACAATATTGGGAAAATCTTGAAATGTATTCAACTTGTCATTGACAAAGTTAAAAAAGCTTTGTGAAAGCTTTATGCTCTGTATAAAGTAGAGGAATATGAATAGATAAGATTAAAAAATGTTACCTACCTTTTTTAATTCTTCTTGAAATATTTCACTAGTTTCTATGAATTTACGTTTCTTTGCTTCAAACTTTTCTTCAATTTGTTGTAATTCAGCCTCAAGCTTTTTCTAAAATATGTATCCAAGATATTATAATTTATATTTTATATTTGTATGTTATATTTTTATTAAAATTAGTAATCAATAATATATATTATTTATATACATTACCTGATGCATTGTTAAAGACTGTACTTGACGACGTAATACTTGCATTCTTTGAGTTGTAACTACAGAACGAACATCTGGGACAACAGTATCACTGAAGATTTCATTAATA
Source organism: Eciton burchellii (assembly GCA_020341155.1). Classification (NCBI taxonomy): domain Eukaryota; kingdom Metazoa; phylum Arthropoda; class Insecta; order Hymenoptera; family Formicidae; genus Eciton; species Eciton burchellii. Next base: position 1,092,738 of record JAHMML010000018.1, on the reverse strand, counting down.
AGTCGATGATTTCTAGTGTAACGTGAATATGCCACATGCTTTACAGAATATCCATCATCTTGATCTGCAAATCAAGCAATAATTATTTTCAATAAATAATAATTATCTATAATGATAATTAAAATTGCTGTTGCTATGTACCGTCATCATCTTCAGCCGGTAAAATGTCAATCCTTCTATCCTGAGCTGCTTGACTTTTACTGCTGCCTGACGAACGTTCATGACTTTCTCGATCATCATTGTTTTGTTGTGCTGCACACAACGCTGCATTAGATACAGAGACATTACAATTGTAATATTATCCGTAATAAATTCCGTTATCAATTTACTCTGTAATCACAAGTTCAAAATTAATTAACCTACCAGATTTTCCACGATTTTTAGCTGCAATATAAGCTAAATATGCAGGTGAATTATGATAAGTCTTCAAGCTCTTCTCATATTCCACCTATAACAGATAATTGGGTAATATATATGAATTATTCAATAAATTATACAATGTCAAATGAGGTTTATATACCTTTTCAGTTTCGTATTCTTCAATAAATTCTGTTTTATCCTCTTCTGGTAAATCTCTCCACATTTGTCCAATAATTTTACCTATTTCCCATAGCTTTAACTCAGGATTTTGAGCCTTTACTTGATCCCATACTTTTCTGCTATATCTCATATATGGCATAAGTGGTTTCTCTGGTGGCTTAGGTGGTTTGGGCATGCGTGAATCAGCCTGAAAAAATTATTTAAAGTTGTAAATATAAATCCAACTTTTTTTTATTATATAAAATATATTTAAATTGATATTGATATTGTTGCAGTATTATGTAGATAGTATAATATACTACTATCTATATATTTTATATAAGATGAAGAGATATATACGTTAGTATTTTTTCCAACTTTTTGAGGCGTAAATCCAGGATGACTATGTGCTGTCTGTATGAACGGACTTTGTGTATCTTTCTAAAAATAAATTAATTATCATAATTAATGCTAAATTAAACTATAATAACATATATAACTAGTTATAATTATATCTGCTTACACTATTAGTCGAGCTACTTGCACTCCCACCAGATGCTCTTATACGTTCTATAAAGTATAATAATAATTTGAATAGTTTGGTTCTACATCTCTAATTGTCTTTGGCTAAATAAATCCATTTTAAATCAAAAGAAAAGATAAAAAATTGATCGTACTTACGATTGGAAGCTACAATGTTCGATGTAGCCATTGCAACTTGTTTGTAATTCGGTGGCAATGCCATTTTGTGTTATAATACGTACAAGGAAAGCAGTTTCAAAATCAGAGAATAGTCGATATTAACCGTGCAATATTCTCGTTGATTTCATCGACACTTCACTGAAAACACAATTTGAAATAATGCAATTCAGTCAAGACGACATATAAATCGATGCTTAGTTAATCGATGGGCGTTATGATAATCACGACATGCGTTCGCGTTCGTTTCAATGTCGAACCAAAAATCAACTTCCTGCGGCAGGATCATTCTTGAAATGACCGGTTATTTATAACTTTACTATCGAATCGAATAATTCATGATAAAATCCAGTTATACTAACTAAACACTTATTCTGCAAGTTATAAAAATAATCATAAACATGGATTTACGTGATTTTGTGGCTTCATGTCTATCAGGTTTGTCGCGTCTGTCATGTCGATACTTGAACTCGCGCGTATATTCACCTATCCTGGATAGTTGCTAGTAAAGCCGAAATGTTGGTAACCATGCAAGATAAATTAACCAATGATAATAAAGATTTAATTTCTTAGTTGGTTTATCTTCATTGATTAAGTGATTCTATATATATTACGCACATTTTATGCAAATTTGATGATCAGTATAAATGTCGTGCATAAATAGTGATCTACTTTACTTTTTTTACAGGTTTTCTTATCAACTTTCAATTACTAGATATGTTTATAGCTTTTAAAACTTTTTAAAAAAATATTAACAATAATTATATCGAGCGATTAGTACTATCGTAACTTTTCTCAAAATATGATAATTAAAAATTTTTAATTATTTAATTGTGTATATAACATTTTAACATTTATTTCTTTAAATACAATCGCATAAAAGATTATTTCTAACATATTACATGAATTCTAAAAATGTCAAAAATATAAGAAAGAAAATAATTATACATTAAAGGCATATATAAATTACAGAATATGATAACATTGTACTATAACTTTTCTTCTATAAGAAATTTTATAAATTGAGATTTTATATTTTCCATATTTTCCAAAAATTAGATTATGATTTGATAGATTATTATATTTCTATCTTTTGGAGCTGTTTTATAGATATTGTTTTAGACGTCTTGTGTAATAATAAAGAATTTAGGTTTCTTTCTTATTTTATATAAAACTAGGTTCTATATTATGTTTTATCTATTGAAAAAGATATCTTTCTGATGATATTTTTAACATTGATGATATATTATTATATATTATATAGAAGGATATTTAATTTGTGTATAATATGTCATAAATTGGTTTTGGTAAGTAATGATTACACAATGCCTGCATTCTTTCACTGTGGGATACAGGTGTATATCGCTTCATTGGAAAAGTCTTGATTATAGCGTCTGTCAAAGCTCTCATGACAGCTGTTAAATCTGCTTCTGGTCCCTGAGTATATTTCTCCAAAGCCAACATTTCTGCTTGAAACAGTTCTTGGCCATATTCTTTACGAGTTTGTGGATCCAATTGGGTCCACATGTCTCTAGCTTGATCCAACAATGCAGTATTATCTTTTAGCCATGCATTACCAGACACATATTCTCCAGTTTCGACAATTACAACATCTACTCCCCATCTTCGCATTTCTAGTCTTAAACAAGATCCCCAGGCTTCAACAGCGGCCTATGATATATTTTTAATCTTCTATTGATTTTTGCTCAAGTCTTTTATTAATACTTTCCATTTCACAATTATCTGTTTAAAAACACTCTACAACGTAATTGACAAAAAAGATTTACCTTAAGCGCGCAATAAATTCCTCGAACAGGACTGGGTACTCGTGCTAGGAGGCTGCTAACAAAAACAATTCGACCTTTTGATCTTCTAATCAGTGGTAGAAATACCTGAGAAATAAAAGAGTACAAAAGAAAAAAAGAGAGAAAAAGTGTAGAGTATTATATGCATTATTATTATACCTTTTGATATTTGTAATATGTATACCTGAGTCAAACGTGCTAGCCCAATGAAGTTAATGTCTATGCTTCGTTTGAGAACGGATGGGGGTACCCATTCGCATTCTCCAAGTGTTACCCAGGCAGCAGCATGCACCAATGCCCATAATCCTGAAATAACAATAATGATGAAATAATCTATTATACAAAAGATTTAAAACTTCATGAAGTTTTAATATAGATATGATATACCAGGAGCTCCATCAGGCAGATTTTCATTCACATAAAGAAAAGTTGAATGTATATCGCGTTCACTAGTAATATCTAGTTGTAGCATGTGCAATCTTCCAGAAGCATCATTTTTTAATTTCTGTATGATTTCTTCGTTTTCGGCTTTATTATTAAATCCAGCAAATACAGTAAAACCCTTAAGAGGAAAGAAACTTTAGATGGCTTTAAGTTTTTTAATAAGCAACATATATTATTATATTCTACATATACCAGTTCATCTAGTTGTTTAGCTAAAGCATATCCAACTCGTGAATCGCAACCTGTGATTAATATTGCTTTCCCTGCTGCAGTAACCTGCATCAAGATTAAATAATTTATAAAAACTTAATACAATTAAATTAAACTTAATACTTAAATTTATTTATACAATTATCTGAATTATTCTAAACCATAATAAACCAATCTAATAATCTAATAATAAATCATTTAATAATAAAATTTTACGATATATTAAAGCTATTAATCGAAAAAACTTTTTTATAAAAGTTCAAAACTTTTTATTAAGAGTTCAAAACTTTTTAAAAAATTGTAAAAGTATGGATAAAAGGAAGTATGCAATGATAATAAATGCATTATGCAGTGTTATGTGGAAAAATATCAAAGTTCTCAATCAGATTTAAAAATACATAAAAATCTCGATATATAAGGCCTTTGAACTTTCGAAGTATTTGACATTATAAAGGGTCAATGATGAGAATTATTTTGTTGATATAAAGGTACAATGTGCGATTTAATTTATTGAAGGTCAAAGTCAATTTTTTTATAAAATTATTATGGAAGAGAGTAAATAGGATTGGAGATATAATATAATCGAACATATAATATAAACAAAAATAAATAAATAAATAAATAAATAATGTACTATTTATTTGATTATAAAACATATATAGCATGTATACCTTACCTTCAAATTGTGATAGAACAATGTAGATCCTATAGATATAGACACTAGTAATAAAAAAAGCACGGAAGTAGATGTCTGTGAGATTCCAAAAATATTTAATATAGTTGTCAAAATGATTGCCAATGCATGTGAAAATGCAATGGGCAGCAAACATCTCTCTGCTAATTCCCATGTATGACTATTGTCGGATTCTTTATTTCCACTCGATGACGGCATTCTTGATGCAGATTTTATCAAAAATTAATTCAATCTGATCGACTCCATTCGAATAGATCTTGTAGCTCACCTAGGAGCCCTAACCGGGCTATGTCTGAGCTAATTTTAAACTTTAAACAGTATCTAGTCTTTCATTAATCTAAATTTAGCTACAGTACTATATTTTACGTCTAAAGATCCAGATTGAAATATTTATAAAAAATTATAATATTCTTAAATTGTAATTGTAAAAAGTTATTAATAAATAATAAAAATAATAATATAATTAATAATATAATTAATAATATAAATGTTATACTAATAATGCGAATAATATACATAATTACAGATATACATAAAATTTAATACTTATAATAATGCAATGTATGAATGAAATAATTATGTTTTTTCACTTTCATTGCAAATATAATTCATGATTTACAATTCTATATTATTTAATATTGAGATAATAAATAAAAAATTGTATAATAGTTTTTACATTCTGAATTTAAAATATAAATATATCCTTATATCAAAATATTACTGTAATTTTTGTAATATATTTTGTATATATTGAAATTTCTTTTATGTTTTTTTAAAATAAGATATATAAATTTTTTGAATTTTCTTTCTCCATATATTAGTATCGCTGAAACATTTTAATTTTTCATCGACCCTCTTTTCAATCAACATAAAAAAATCGATTGACACATTAACGAATTATAAGTTAATTGCATTTATGCATTCGAGGGTCGCATTGTCCTTCGTTATCAATGAGTGTATAAGTATTTTTGGAAATTCCGCCCCAAAGCTGATAAAAAAATAAATGTAACCATGCGAAGTAAGGGTTGGTTATTGATTTTTGTGTAGGGGTGTTATAGCGAAGGGTTAGATAAGTGGGTGGGGTAGCGCTGTGTCTCTCATTCGCGCGTATATATCTCTGCGAGAGAGTCTACACAGGGTATAAATAGGAGGGGTAGTTGCACCGTTGACCCAGTGTTGGGTTGACACACGGTCAGTTCAGTCACTCTAGGCATTATTATTCTCTCTYTCTCTCTCTCTCTCTCTCTCTCTCTCTCTCTCTCTCTCTCTCTCTCTCTCTCTCTCTCTCTCTCTCTCTCTCTCTCTTTCCTATCGTATTGCAGCTATAGTCTATTTTTCTTATTTATATATTGTTAAACATATACTCTGTACCACGAATTCAATTCGAATTTTTTTCTTTAATCCACCAGGTCCAACGCAACCCTGAGCGATCCACTGCCCTTTCATACTTGCTCATTTCTCTTGAGCAATGTGATTTTTTATTCAAAGATCATTGAATATAGCAATACAGTATTTGCTTGATGTGTCATCGTCGAGAGAATAATCGACGTTAAAAAAAAATCAGAGAAAACAGTTATAGCGTGTTGTCATTCTGGCAATATTTATTATATCTCTTCCATAAGGGCGTATTCTTTCTTTCTTAAATCTGATCTGTTACGCATTGAATACGTGGAACATTCGAATTCGAACTTTCTCAATATATTATCGTGACAGCGACCAACGAGAATCGGGCCTTAGTAATAGTCAATTCTCTACGAGTGAATCTTTTTTTGATTTAGACATTTGTGCTTATCGCTGCGGGGCGAAAATCTTGTATTATAACACAATATATTGGTACTAATCATATAGCTAATCATTAGCAACTAGCAAAGATTTATTTATATTCGTGAGAAAAAATGTCAGATACAACGGGGATTATGCAAGGAATAGGCAATCCTTATAAAATAGTCGATCACGCAAGGGAGCGAAGAAAGGGTATCACCGCTTCATCACTCAAGGAGTTGACAAACATTGCACGTAGTCGTCTGGCATTGCCTGTTGATGCTGATCTCACAATTGTACTTGAGCAAGATGGTAAGAAAATATTTTTGTTACAATATATGATCTTCAGTTTCGAACCTCCCCCCTTTCTCTCTTTCTTTTTCTCTCATTGACTAATATATTTATATTTAAACCTTCAATTAAATATTTAAATAGTTTTTAGTTTTTGTATCTATTAAACATTTATTAAACATCTATATCTTAAATAAAATTACTCTTCTTTTATATCCTACGAATGCATCATAAAAGTAAATATTTCTTATAGGAACAGAAGTAGATGATGAAGAATATTTCGCTACATTAGAGAGAAATACAAGTTTGATGGTGCTGCATGGCGATCAAAAATGGATCGCTGTTGGGAGCAGTAAGCCAGCCTCTCGGTATATTGTTGTAGATGATGTGGACAACATAGAAGGTAGCTCAAAAACCGATAAAATACGACGACGACGAACACCTATAGAGCCTTTGGTATCATCATTGCATGGTGATCCGTCACATATTTCACTGCTTGGAGGAAACGATTTGGAATTGCTTAGTGATATGGATCCGGATAGTTTAGCAGATATAGTACCTGACAGGTAAATGAAATGAATAATTGCAGTATTTCTTTCCCCATAATTAGGTCGTAACAAAATATCTTCTTTTATTGCAGACTTTTCCTCGAACAATTGAAGGAAGCTTCAGGTAGATTTCTGGCAGAGAAGCGACAAGCACAAGAATCTATGGCTCTTCTTCAGATGTACGCGAGTGGTGGTGAGATGGAGCGAGCGTAGGCCATGTGGGGGGTGGGCGCCCTCACATTGGCTAACATGTATAGAGTGCGACGTCGCATATTCTACAAAGGTCGCCAATTACAACAAACTCTAATCCTATTCTGGAATTGAGCCCATTCGAATTTTTATTTATGCGAGATAATAGAGTAAAATGTTGAGATCGTAAATTGCTAAACATGCATGTTAGCAGCAATGAAGTTCTTATCCATTTTCACTCATTCATGAAAAATCCAGAGGATGCAAAGGCAAGAATAATTGTACAGAGGTACAGAAAAATAAAGTAGTTCACGTTCTTTTGATATTTATAATAACATATTTTATTTTATACAAAAGATTATAGTTCTAAATAAGTTTTTTTGTAGAATTTTTTTCTAAATCTGTATACATAATTTAATGATATAACTATGCTTTAACAATACTTTCCATCTTTAGTGAACATATGAAACTGCTTTCATATAATGTAAGATATCTTGCTATATATCAGCAAAATTATATACACGCAATTTTAGCTGCTACTTACGTAAACATACATATACACAGATACAAAGAGAAAAAGATGCATGCAGGTGCACGTATCTATATATATAAACTGTATAAGTAACACCTTGAAGCGAGCATTCTGTCGCGATATTATCATATCAAGTGTTAGCGGAACACATTTTATTTATAGAATTTTTGTACTTGGATATATTTTATTGAGATTTAGTTCTACGAAAATTGATGAAATATTTAAGACTGAATTTATAGAGAAAATGAAAATCATCTTCATTAAAATCATCAATTCATCACTAACATTAATGATATAATAACGCAAACGACAAAAAAGTTGATATCTGTTGTTTGATACCAAACAAAGTTGTGCGTTTGATAAAAAATTAGGAAATCTACAGAAAAGATAGAAAATAGGCAGGTGTTTCTGACAAGACTATGCATACACATAACTAGGTACTAAATATTACTGCAATTTTATGGTTATATAATCCTTATAATAAGCAGTATCATATTTATATTTGTGTGATACGAAATAATACACTTACAATACATTTTCTAAAATTATAATGAAAGTGTATGACGATTCTCTATAGAACTTCTGTTTCACAATATGTATTGTCATATTCTTTGATAGATATATATACTGTGTATATATATATATATATATATATATATATATATATATCTCAAGGAATTATATATACATATATATATATAAATAAATAAATAAATAATAATGTAATTATCATACTCTCTTATGCACTAATTACATTATATATATTTACATTAAAATTCATATCATTGCTGTCTAAATTTACATACATAATTTATAGAATGAGAAATATAATGATCAGCATTGAACTATCACTATTATCAATCGGAATATAATAAGTTATTAAACCAAACACAATATATTTGATTCCGACAAATCAATTTGAAGACATTAATCTATAATAAATTAAAATGATTGATATTCTCTTTCTGAATGAATTATAATATATATGTAAGTACTAGAAAGTACTTAAAAAGTTACATCAAACAGTACTGCCAATTGAAAGAAAAAATTAATTAATGCTCAACAATGTTCTAACAATCATAAAAACAATGCGAATTTATTTATACCTTCATATAATACGTGCTACAAAAATAATATTATTTATTAATATGTTAAAAAATGTCCATTACCTATCACTATAAAAGTATATATTACGAATAAATATGCACCTTAATAATTTTAGGAATTAGATTTTAATAGAATGCAAGAAATTGTCATTTATAAGTTGACGTAGAGTTTTGGAGGCATCCTTTATTCGACTAGATGCATTACGTAATTGACATACAGCCTCTTGTAATATCAGTTCACTTCTCAGCAGTTGTCGATTAACAGTTGATAATTCTTGCATGCTGGTTGTGATCATGCCTTCGGTCATTTGCAAAATATCTTTGTCCAAAGTTTCATTGCATTCGTCTATTTAAATTTAATATAGTCGAGTTAAAAGATGTCCGAAGTTGACAAGTGGTATATGTATCATAACATTGATCTTAGTTTGCGATATTATTTAATGTCTTTTAATAAATACTGTTTTATAAGTTATAAAAAATTTTTTGCAATATATAAATTAGATAGATAAGTTTACAATTGAATTTTAGATACAATAAATCAAAGTTGAGTTAGAAAAAAATATATGTTATTAAAAAATATAATCTTGTTTAGCTATAATTATATACATATTATATTGCTATAATATTAATAAAATGTTGATAAAAAGAACATTTGTTTTAAATTAGTCTTGTTAACATATGTAAAATACCTATAATTTACAATATAATACAAATTTAAAAGAAATATATACATGTGCATGCGTGCGCATGTGTGTACACACACTACACACACATGCATGCACGTGTGCAACACATAAAATAAATTATGAGAAACGGTTACATCTTAAGATATAACTATTAAATCACTTACGTAATTTTTTGTGAAGCAAACTATTATATTTAATAGAACTTTTTTTAGATTTTTGTATTTTGAGATCTGTATAAGGAGGACATGCTATGGCATCTACAGCTCCACTAATGCTGCTTAAACTTGTTAAATCTATCAACAATTTATATATTATGTAACTTTTCATATAATTATTTATGAATAAATATTAAATAAATTTACCATCATCTGATTCTGGAGCTTCACCTGAAATAATGGTACCACAATATGTTGATGGTGTTCGCATAGTAAGAAATCCTAGATCCTGTACATTTATAATAAAAAATTTAGATGTAAGATATATAAAGATAAATAATAACTTCTTTTATAATGTTAATTATAGTGCATTATAATTAAATTGAATTAAGATATACAATATATGAATAAATAGATAGAGAATTAATACAATAACAATGACATACAGTAACAATGCTTGATGTATCATCATCAGATTCTGGAGCTTCTCCAAAGACAACTGTAGCTTTCAAATCCATTTTCTGAGAATTCGTTACAGAATCTCTATATCACTACAAATAAAAATGTACATATATTTAAAAATACAAATTATATTTCTAAAATGTAATTTTCTAATGCCACATATGTCTTATTTAAAAAATTGTGTACTGTTTTACTTAAAAAATGTTATTTCTACTATCTCTTTATTATTATATTTATTGTATACTGTCAATTTGAGGTTAATTCCATTATTGGTTCTTAGTTCTATTATTGAAATTCCATGCTCATAAATAATTGTTATCAATTATTTAAATAACAAATAATATAATATTAATTCAAAATAATGACTTTTTATTTACGAAAAATATTTAAGATTAATTAAAAAGAAAAATTTATAATTTCTTATACCACCTTGTCACTCTTCTAACCATTTTCTCAGAGATTTAAGAATTTCTTATTGCATTATATTATACTCTATATAACATTTATATTCCTTTTTAATAAATTAAACAAATATTATAACATTTTTATATTATATAAGAATAATAAATCTATTTTTAAATCCAGAATACATTTAGAAAACAATTTTTAAAATAACATACAAATTTCTAAAACTTAAAAAATAGCGTTTTATATATTATAACTTTTATTGTGTTACCAAATAAATAAATAGATTTATTTATTCGCAAATGTTTTTAATTTATATATTATACATTAAGATCATTATACATTCTTATAGATGTGTAATTATATATTATAATATGAAATATATATAATATTAAAAAATACATTTATTTATATTTACATATTTACATATTTTTGGACATTTTTTTTAGGATATCAATGTACAATTGATTATCCACGTAAAATATCTAATTCTTCAGGTGTGACGTGCATTCTCAGTTCTTTCTCACGTATCACATCCTGAATTTGTGTAAGCAATTGAGGTGCTATTTCGGCTGCATCTATATAAATACTTCTTGCCCATGGACATTGCGTAACACTTTCATGATAAACTTCTTCTCCCTTTTTCTCGCATAAATTATGTTCCCGAAGAAGCAGCATGTATAATCTCCATAACAATGGACAGCGTTTGAGTGATGACATTCTGAAAAAAAATTTTACATTAATGTTAATAGCAGCATAAGAACGTTTGAAAATTCGAAATATAGAAGTCTATTTATGCCATACTTGGAAAGTGTTGCATGAAATGATAAAAGTTTGTTTAATGTAGCATTTAGTGCGACTTGATCAGATTCATCAGATTTCAGGAGGTCGATACGTTTGCGGGCGGCCAAGCATATTACAACAGCTTGCCATAATCCGACATTAATATTTCTGCTGTTGAATTTCCGAATCGATAATTCACTCTATAATGATAATTACAATTACAATACAAGAAAATTAGTTTAAAGAAAATAATTTAATTCGTCGCGATAATCACATTTATATATGTGATCTTTTACCTGCATATCAGCAAATACAGATAGGATATAAAAGTTATTTGGATATATATTCAAAGCTCTGTCCAATATTTCTCTCAATGCAATATGTAAATTTTCAGTTCGCTCACAATGCAACTGCAAAATTGCAACTTGACTTTCATATAACATTTCCTGCAATGATTTTAAAATACAGGTATGTTAAAATCTGATTTTTAATGAATAAAACATGTAATAATTAACTTATAAAAACTAATAAAAACTAATTGTAAATGATTACAAAAATAAAATAATATAAGATTATAATAATAAATATTTTATATTGTATTAAATATTTCAATCTCACTTTATATTATTACTTTATATATTGTATCATCAGTGATTGATGCAAAAAATAAAAAAATTTACAGTTGCATCAATTTAGCAAAAACATTTACAACATTTTTAGATCTAAGCTTAGTAACTTTTTAAATATATGTATTATTACTAATGTGTATTATTATTAACTAATAATAAAAAATAATTTTTTAAATTATTCGCATATGTAACATATACCATATCTTAAATTAATACCTGTAAATAAGGATAATCCTTAGAATGATCAATGCAATTTTTCAATATTTCGATAACAATTTGAATATCATTATTTTTGACATATAAGAAATATACATAGCATATAATAGTATCACATTCCAAATTTGAGAGAAAAAAAATATTTTCCTCATTTGCATCAGAGGAAGCTCGTAGAAATTCTTGTACGCACGAAGATAAATACGCTTCGATCAATGAATCTTGTTTTGAATTTTCATATTTATTAGGTATCATTTGGCCAAAGATCTTTAGTATCCATTGTTTGTGCGATTCATTATACATTTTAATATTGAGCAAGGTCTCTATAACTGTCCTATAAAGACTGAACAGTGCTGCTTTCTCATATATATTGGTAACCGCGGAAGGACATACTTCTTGAGATTGAATAGCAGTCTCAAGAATATTAATACAGTTATTGAACTTGCCCATTTCCAATTCTATTAAGGCATATTCTTTGTAGAAATACAAGTTATTTCGATTTTCATCCTTTTTTAGGAACTCTTTTAATGTTGTCTTCAATTTCTTTTCTCTATAATAAAGAAAACGCGTATGTATATATATGATTTATTTTATGCTTTTAGTTAAATCTATTATGTATATTATGTATAAATATAATGGAATTTTACCTATTATTATGTTTTAAATGTTCATTTTTGCTGAAAGAAACTAATAGTCTTTCTAATCGCAACCACCAAACATATATACTCGTACGTTGTAATGGAGGTAAACTTTCCGCAATTACATGAAATATTTTACGTATAAAATCTAGATATGGTTCTTGTGCCGGATGAAACTTAAGATATTGAGGACCTGATGTTAAATGTTCCTCAAGAATATTTTTTAATAGCTCTTTTCTTTGATTATAACCAGCCATTTCACCTATCATAGGGTACATAAATGGAAGTAATACTTCTGAGGATTCTATTCCCCAATAAAAATCTTTCAATTGTAATTCCTACAAAAATATGAAATATTTACTAATAATAATAATTTTTTATTATTTCATATTTTAATTATTTACGATATATAATATGATGTACAATATATGATAATATCTATTTAGATTTCTAAATTTATCTTCATATAATAATTCAAACTTACCTTTATATAATAATGTCGACAAGGTAATAACGGTACTTTCAGACATAATAAAGAATATACAGCTATTCGAAAATTTGAATTGTGAGAGAGAATTGGATATACAAAATCTGCTACATCTTCTGGTAGAATAAATCTTCGAGAATCTCCTATCAATTCTAATTCGTCTCTATTAACACTAATCCAGTGACAATTCTCTCTCAATGATTCTGTTCTTTGCCATAGTTGATTAAGAGGTAACTGTGACATTAATATCATTTCTTCCATCTCAACTAGGAATTAATATTATCATTATTAGAATCATAATAATAGTAACAATTATCATTATAATATTATCAGATTCTTATTAAGTTTTCAAAACCTAATTAGCCTAATTTTATTATTTACTGATATTATTTTCTTAGGTTTTTACTAAATTTATTACTTTATTGGAAATCACATAATAATATTTTATCAATTTTGATGTAATTATTATATTTCTTTCACAATAAACTATCATGTAATAGTATTTCTTGTGACAATATCTATCAGATATATCCATCACAAATAAATAATTTTATTTAATTTACGATATAAATGATTTCTACTTAATAGGAATTTATATATATATAATACTATTGGATTCCACATATACTTACTTAATTTTTTCTCATCTATGCATCCTTGAAAAGATAATCTCGTTTTGTTCAAATCCAAATTTAAATTTAGATTTAAACGTATTGTTTCCCACATTTGTTCCCATAATCCTGTATGTCTTAAGAAAATCATGCATTGATATAGCATTTCTAAATAAAACATATATATAATACATTAATATACTTATATAAGAAAATATATAAAATTACACATAATAAAATAACATAACATTTATATTCATATATGAGCTAATATATGCAATAATAAATGAGGGACACAAAAACAATGAAAAAATTCACGTAAACATGCATTCTTTTTTATCTTGTTCTAAATTACATTTTTATGCTGCTTATTGTTATAAAAGGTATATATCGAATACTGAATTGTTGTGCGAAATAACTATTTTTAGTTTGTATTTCTAAATAATGCTTGATATTCTCTCGATATTTTTCGATTTTATTGATTGATTTTATTTATTTTGATTTGTTTTCTTTCTTAAAAAGCACTTAATCATTTATTAATTTTCTATATTAAAAATAATAATGAAAAAGTATTTAAATCAGGAATCAGGAAATTGATATGTGGATTTGCAGAATATATTTTAGTTTCAGAAAGACATATATATGCAGATCATATTTCTAACACACATCTACCAGATAAGGAAACATTTCAAAGATTATATAAACATTTATGAGATATAATTTAGTTCAAAAAAGCAATATCAGATGATGTTAAATTAATTAGTATCAAAACTGTTAATATTGAAAAATAAATTTATAATCATATTGAAAGCAATAATATCCGAAGAATAGCAGCAATAAAGAATATGGAATAAGTATAAAACTATGTGATATCAGGTTTATCCATATGTTCAATGAATATAGATACTTAAAAAGAATTTTTTTCTCATTAAAAGTTATTTTATATATTTTTATGGATGTCTATCATTGATCAACTTTCTATATTTGTTTTGTATTTATTAAATATCAATCAGAATAATGGAATAATCAATTTTCATAACATTCATTACTGCTGAGCCGAAGGAAATCTGCGCTTTATTCTTTAATTAAATAATCTAAAATATATATATATATATATATATATATATATATATATATATATATAATAGTATAAATGTATGGGTGAAAATAATTGGCATTTAATCTAATTACTGTTTTTCTTGATGGGGAAATTATAAATTAATATTATTTCTTGAATAATTAATTGAATTGATTGAATTGATTGAATTCATTGAATGAATTATTGGAACATTCCATTTGTTATACGTTTTATGCATGATTGTGTTGCAATGATTATTACATTTTAATCAAATAGTCAGACAAAAAATTCTTAAACAAAAGATTTCTTAATATATACAGTTAAAGTGGATTTTTATTTTTGATATTATTTGAAAATATTTATACACTATTAAAATACTTTATATAGATAGATAGATATAACAAGATGCCAATAGATTCAATAAAATTGACATTTTTGAAAAATTGGGAAATTAACATGATGAATACAGATTTGCATTTGGACCAAAAATATGGTCATTTCAAATACACATCCCATGAGATATATAATTGCATATTACCAAAGTATAAAAATAACTATAACTCAGGAATAAATAGACTACAAATAGAATACGAATTTATATGAATCTTTTTTCATTCTTTTTATACCCCCTATCTTTCACTGAAATATGAAACGTCTTGTATAATAAAATTTAAATATTACTCAATTAGATTTACTTACTTAGTAATTGTGCGTCATAAATAGGATTCGTTCTCAGGCGCTGTTTTAAGACCGAAAAACATTTTGAATATAATTTCAAAACTCGTGGAACAGTACACATTGCTACTGAACCTTGTATAACCATAATAAGATGTTGCCATAGCACGATATTTCCTAAATCTTTATTGATCATTTCTTCCAGTTGATTTGAGAGTTCGTCAGAGGGAATTAATTCTGACATGAAATTTAATTTCAATTTTAATAATTTCTCTGAATTTGTATTTTTCTCAAGTGCCTTTTCAACAATAGATAGTTTTTTTAACATTGTGAATCGATGTATATTTTTGGTTAATTGATTTCGTTGATAGTAAACTAGAGAATCCTATAAGATTAACATTTAGATATTATTATATATCTGCACAATATATTAAGTAAAATATTATGATTAAAGAACTTAAATATACAAAAAAAAAAAAAGATTTCATTTAATACCTGAAAGTCAATGTACTGCAACCAAAGATCAATGTTAAATGGATTTTCCATCAGTTGTTTATTATATTCTCGAGTTTTGCACTTCTGCTCTTCGTCTATATTTTTGCACCAAGAATAATTTTCATTCGTCTCTTCTTTTACAATTTCTTTCTTATTTATCTTTTTAATAATTGTGTCTTTTTTCTTCGATGTTTCAACAGAATCGATATTCTTGATATAATATCTATGAAATATATCTTTTTCCGATTGTTTACATTTGGTAAAACCAATAGTTCTTCTACTCACATCATAAAATAATTTTATTCTGGAGGAAATTGTATTCATATTATTATATTCCTTATTCCTGTGTTTATCTTCGAAGTATATATTTTCAACATTTTTTTCATATTTAGGCTTATTTCGTTTACTATCATGTTTATACTTCTTTTTTTCTACCTTCTTTATTTTCTCAATTTTTAATTCTTCTTGTTTTGCAGATATTTCTAAATTATGAACTTTATGTTTTATTTGTTTATCTATATTAAATACATTATATATAGATTCATTAGATGAAGAATATGAAGAAGAATCAGATAGTTCTCTTTTAAGTGACACTTGTGTTTGAAAACTTGAATTTGATAACCAATTTGTAGAAATTTTATCTAAAATTAAAAAAATTATGATTCCTTATTGTGATAAGTATTGTATCTATATTATAAAGCTTAATTTAAAAATATAGAGATTATTGGATTATAGAGGTTATTTATTTTATTTTTATTATTATTTTGGAATATAATTAATATAGTCTAAAATTACCTATATTGCTGTTGCTTGTTGATGCGTGTGCATCATTTGAATAAGCTGGAAAAAGAGACATATTTTCTTCTTCTTTTTTATGAATAATTTTTTTTGCATATAATAATGATAATCATTCCTCTTTTGCCTTTCTCTTTATAACCTTTCCTTGTTTTATTTTCTTTAGAATTATATTTATATCTAAATTAATAGTAATATTTTTCATACATCACGCACTCACATATATACTTGCTGTATTAAATATTTCCATAAACATGTTACAATACTTCTATACTATGAAATGCTAATAATATTGTTTTATTTCGTCACAAATCATTACGCTGTATAAACATAAATAAAAGAAGTTAGAGTAAAGAAAGTTAGTTTAAAGTAAAGAAAAGTCTCCAAATTGATCTTGGACTGAACAACATAGTAAATATAAATCTTCAATGTTGCCAACCTATCGTATTGATAAATTTAGAATATGTTATGCTTAAAGTTATGATATTTGAAAAAATCTTGGATTCAAATTATATCTGACTCTTCACTATGACATCTGATTTTTGATAGAAGAGTTTATAATATACATCATATGTGAACATTGTGAATCCTATGCATTGTGAATCGAGCATAAGGCTATAGATATAAAATATAATATGTTAGATTCATATTACGTTTGATGTCCGATGTCTGATATTCAAGAGAATTTCTTAAAGATTTTAACTAGCGGTTTAGAAAACAAACTCTCTTATTAGAGATTAGACGACATTGTGAATCTAATAATATATAATCAAATGCAATAATATGGTTTATTTTCAGTTATCGATTTTCTTTATCGACATATTCATATAAGAATGAATGGTTGAAATCTGATGTCCTCCATTCTATGTGTTCGTCTTTTTTAATGATATGTCGCACGGATAGCATTGATAAATATACCGACAAAAACAAGTAACAGATATGGAGTAATCGTAACATGAATATGAAATATAAATTGAATATGGATTTGAAAGAAATAAATTCTGGAACAATTTTTAAAGAGATTTTAAATAGAATCATATTCGTTGTTCTTAAATATCTAATGTGATTATTTGTTCAAATTTTGTAAACATTACAGTTTTATCGTAAAGTTATGAATTTGATTATTTTTATTATATTTATGATTAGCAATCCATATATATAATAAAATATAAATAAATTATATGATTAAATATATAAAATATAATTAAATTATATGATAAAATATATAAGTATAAATATATATGTAATATTTTTATATGTATATGCTCGCACGCGTGACATATGATATTGACATATGATTAACAATCCTTATCATCGTAACTGATGTTGGAAAAAAATATTAATTGAAATCATTGCCTTTGTCAATAACTTCCATTTCTATTGCAATTTCTTTACAATATCAGTTGTATTATTAAATGCAATATTTTTATCTTTCGAGGCTGAAGGAAAAGAAAATTAAGAAGAGAAAAACGTAAAACGAAAAACGGAATAAAATAGGAAAAAGGATCATACACATCTTTTATTTAAAATAAGAAAATAAAGATTAAAAAAATATTATATATAGATTAATAAATAAATATTTAAATTTATAAACATCTTATTTATTTCTAATAATAAAATTTATTTTATACAAGAAGCAATTATAGTTAATTTTATATTAAAGCAAATATAGCAATTATTAATATATAATAAATAATTATAAAATAAGAAGAATACTTTTTTCGGTGTGACGAAATGATTTAGACTTATATATTTACAATATATATGTATTTATATACATACGTATGTATTTATATATATACGTATGTATATATATAAATACATGCGCATATTTATCTATATTTTATAATATTTGTAAAATTTATATTATATTGTAAAATAATTCATTAAATTATAGACATGTTACATAATAAATTGATTCGTATCTGGATATTCCTTGCAAAGCAAAGAACTTATAAAACAAGATCGATTTTTTCGAAATAAATGAAGTATTTTAAAACAAAAATTTACAATCGCTTACCCATAAAATATTTTATCGATATAATATTTTCATTTAAATTTCAATTGATTTACAACCTTCTATATAATTTTATATAATTTTTATTTTCTCATAGGAGATACACAAAAATCTTTATTGTAAATAATATATAGTATAATCTATCACAAAAATTAGTTCTTTAACTATCCATATTACAATATATCTCGAATTAGAATAAATTTTGAATTAGCAATAGCAGTCCATATTTTAATAATAAAAAATCAAAGAACAGTTCATAGTCAGTTCAATAATCAAAGCCTAGTAACCATAATCAATTTTTATATTTAAGTATATTCTTAACATGTTATAAAACAATCACAGAACCGTATTATCATTTTAAAACATTAATTTAAAACATTAAGATAATTTTATAATAACAATGGGCTAAAAATATCGATTTATGAATATAGATTTCAAGATTTTTATTTTGTTTTTTATATAGCTTTTTAACTTGGCCGCAATATTCTTGAAGAAGTTTAGTGTGCATTTTTCCGGATTATTGTTATTTTTGGAAGATTATCAATTTTTATCAGCATCTCTGTTAGTGCCAATGAATAAAGTATTCATATTAGACACAGCCGAAAACTCTCATAAGCTTTTACATAGTTTTCTCTGCGTTTATAAAAAAAGAAAACTCTAAGAAATCAAAAATAAATATATAAGTAAATTGTAAATTGTAAAAAACACTTTTGTGAGTAAAAAGAATTACACTTCGCGTTATTGGGTGTTATTACTTTATAATTATGACTATGTAATGAGTATAGTATATATATAGTAAGTATAACCGAATTAAGTAAGTATATATGCATTGTGTGTAATGTTATTGTTTATGTTAATGTTATTGTTATAATTTATTTTATTAATTTATTTATTAAGAATGATTTATTATATGTTTTGATTTGTTATATGCAATTTTGTTACATGTCAGAATGCATTTTACAATTATATTTCCAATGTAAAAGCATTATGAAAAAGTGAAGAGACAAAAACTAGATCAGTATATTGATAAATCTAAAACGAAAGTTCCAGTTCCACTAAGAAAATGATATAATTCTTTGAGAAATGTGAATTCTACATATTATCTTTTTATTAAAATAAATAATTTTCTTAAAATCAGATGCTTCGAGTTATATTTAGTCCTTTTACTTTATAATCTTATAGTTTTTTAATTTTAGTTCTTTTATTTTTAAATCAAAAAGTAGATTTTATATTATATATATGAATATATATCTTTTGAATTGAGCGGTTCAAGTGCCATATTGACATTTAGTTTCTTTAAGCTCGTTTGTTAAAGCGTTGTAAACACAAGTAATGAGAAATATGTGAGAGTTTAGAAGCTGTGTCGTTAGATCGATATTATTTTAATTTTTAATTAATTATCTTCTATACTTAAAGAGACAAAAGTATATAACCAATATATTAGAGAAAAAGATAAAAATTGAGATAAGTACAGCCAAAAGAAAACAGTAATTACATATAAAATATATCCAATAATTTCAAAATATATGAAAATCTCGATGAAGATATATAATATGATGTAGTGTATTCGCTTTGTAAGTCTGTGATATATAACATTCGTTTACAATTATATATGTTTATATAAAAAAGAAAAGGACACTTTGGCATCTTATCACATAACCTCAATTGTGAATATATGCAATACTGATCACACGCAAAATGAATAGTAAGTACCGATTTAGACATTTATTAAATCATTTTTCCTTAAAAAAAATAAACAATTTTAATATTTATAATTATTGATTTATATTTTTACCATATATATTAATTTCATTCTTTTTAGATGCTACTATAGATACCCCAGGTTCTAAGGCTGTCGAAGCTGCCAAGAATGTAAAAGATATGGCTATATTTAAGAAACCTATTGGATCTGCAAAAAGAAGTAAGAATGTTCAATTAAAGATCTTGGATGAGGATACGTATATTGAAAAGATGGGGGAAATTATACAAAGAGATTTCTTTCCATATTTAAAGAAACTACAAGCACAGAATCAGTATCTGGATGCTTTAGAACAGAATGATATAAACAGGATGAGAGAACTATATACAAAATATAGTTCTGATCAACCTGTTATAGAGAGACCAATTAGTCCAGCAACTTTTGAAACTCCATTATGCAGATCGGAATTGGATGATTTACCATGTACCTTTGAAATATCATCTCGGGAAACATCTATCAAATCTGTAAAAAGTAATAGCGATACAGAGAATAGAACTGGAAGTTTGGATAATTATTTAAGCACTCACACAAGTGAGGATAATGCAAGTTTTGAAGAGATAATGGTTGAGACGGAAAATAAACGTAAATTAAAAAATGCTTGGCTTTATGAAACAGAAAAAAAATCAAAAGCATGGCTTGCTATTGATAACTCAAGAACTAATACTTCAATAATTGAAGAATCGAATTCTAGACCTAAACAAGTAGACAGTTGGACCTATAGAAATAAGAATTATATTATGTACATTCCTGATGGAGTAGATTTCACGCCTGAAGAAAAGATAGAATTAGCTAAGAGAAAGCAAGTTGTAGTGCATGAAAATACAAGACTAAATATAAATCCATTTAATGAACAACAAAATAAAGAAACAATCATTGAACTAGCAAAATCTCAATCCAAAGCTAATGATGGTAAAATTGGGGTAGATGGTAAAGAGATTATAAGGAATGCCACACCACGAATCAATGGTTTTAATTTAGTTGCAACACCAAGTCCAAGACCGGGAGAATGCGAAAGTCCATTAATGACATGGGGTCAGATTGAAGGAACACCTTTTCGTTTGGATGGTAGTGATACTCCATTATTAAGAACAAGTCAAGGTCCTTCCTTTAAAATAGCGGAGCCACCAAAAAGGGAACAATTAGCATTACAATTGGCTGAAAAAGTTAGCGAAAGGCATAGGGATCAGAAAAACAAGGCTTTGGAAGCAGCTAGAAAATCATTAACTACGTAAGTAATATTTAAATCGAAGTTTCATGTACTTAGCTTTGATATAGAGAGCTTAAAAAATAATTTTTGATAAAAATTTTTTTTATAATAGAAAAAATTTTGATATGGAATTTCAAGCATTATATACAATGTATACATATACATATATATAAATACTTGAGATATCTTCTGAATAATTGTTTCATACAAAAAATATCAAAATAATCTAGTCTACATTTTATGTTAGTTCTATGTTATTAAAAAAAATATATATATAAATTGCGGAAAAAGTTACGATCATGTAGTAAATTTGAAACAAAGAGAAACAAATTTTAAAACTTTATTAATATAGTTATTAATATAATTAGCAAGTTATTAATATATATACACAATATAATATATATATATAAGTTATAAAATATTATAATTGCAAGTTATTAATATAATTGGATCTCAGTACAAAAGTGAAGAAGCAATAAAGTGATAACATTACAAAGCTAGACATTAGATTTCCTTTTTTTATATCTTCTTATTACCGATAAAATATCTTAATTTTTAGAAATTTATATATATTTATAATTCATCATCTATAAAAAGATAAAAAGAAATGGCTTTTATAAAATTTACAATTTAAATAAATTATATTATTGAAATATTTTTTTTCAAATTCAAACTGATTTTGGCAAAAACATTTTTAAAATTTTATATAAAAATGATTTATTTATTATTATAAAATATCTAAACTTAGGCTATATCGATATCAAGGCTATATAATAGTTTTTTAGTAACTCAAAACGCTCATTGTGTTCTTTTTAAACATAAGATCTATAACTTAATCTTAACTTTACAAATTTTGAGAAATCATTTTAATATTCTAGATATATATTAAAGATTTGAAAAATAATAAAAAATTGTTATTTTTAATTTTTTAGTTTTTTAAATTAGAAATTCTTAACTCCTTGCACTATCAAATAATAATAAGCGTATGCTTAGGATAATAATATTTGCATGTGAAATTGCGGCCAAACTTACAAGTATAATGAATATTTTGCAATGCAATAGGAACGCATCTATAAAGATTCATTCACAAATTACTCATATTTCTTATGGTTGATCTGCAAGATATATCACGTCTTTAACTTATGTTTTTTTATATTTGGCTCGTAAAGCGTATTACAAACTCATATGATATTATAGAGCAAAGAATTAATATAAAAAGAATATAAATTCGTAAAATGAAACTTCTAAAGACTAAAAGACTCATGAAATCAATATAAAATTTTGTTAAAGGAGATATATTATTATTATTGTTATTGAGATGTATTATTTTATTAATAATTTATATAAAATGAAAATATTTCTTTATCAAAATTTTTTTCTTTTGAAATATATTTATGTTTTCATTAATTAAAGTAACCAGATTTTTGAAATCAGAATAGTAAATTTTTAAAATTAATTTTTAAATTTTAAATTCTAATTTTTAAAATTAATATTCTTAAAATTAAAAATCTCTTTTCCTCTCTCTCTCTCTCTCTCTCTCTCTTTTTCTCTCTCCCTCTCTCTCTCTTTCTCTTCCTCTCTCATCTTCTTTTTCCTTCTTCTTTTCCTCTTCCTCTTTTTCTGTCTTCAACTTATTAAACTTTGTTTTTGAAAAAGAATGAAACTTTAAGAATGAAAAGTTTAATATCTTCCTGTTTTATTAATCGTAAATATTATTCATAAGCTTATGACAGAAAAGTTTATTTCTAAATAAAAAATGAACAATATTTCATGAATGAGAAAATAAAAAACCTTATTCTGAAAAAATCTGAGAAAACTATTCTGAAAAAAATGTAGATATAATTAAGGTTTTATTTTATTTTTTAGAATATTAGTTATATATCTTCTATATATTTCTCGATAATTATTATGGAGTTATTACATATATACAATGTTAAATTATATGATACAATATTTTTAAGAATCATTCAGTTTTGTTTACGAAAGATCAAAGAAAAATATTAATGTTTGCATTTTTAAAATTTGGCTTTTAAATATATAATTTCGTGTAAGAAAATATTTTATAGTTATAATTTTTTATGCGAAATTTTCTTCTTTTTTATTGTAGTTTAATACAAAAATTTATAAGAAATTATTCTTTTCAGGCCATCACCAAGATCAACTATAGATCGCTTGAGCACGATGTCTCCTGCAGCGAGAAGATTAGCGACTCAGAAATTTCGAACATCAAACACGCCATCCCCTAGACGAATTTCATTGTCAAATACACCATTCATAGGAATTAGAACACCTGGCACACCACGTTCGATGATATCGGCTAAATATGTCAGTTTGCAAAAATCAGAAATGAATATCGCACGGGGACAAGGATCCATACTCACTGATAATTTACTTAATTTACCGCAGCGGCAACGAACATTGAACTTTTTGAACAAATAGAAACTTTTCTGTCTGAAAATGATTCAAAATATTTGCAATACAATACTAGTTTAAACATACTAAATATATATTGTATAAATATATCTTTTGTATATATCTGTATATTTTTATTAGTGTTAAAGTAGTTTGTACTAATAGCTGTGTTTTTATGTTCTCTCTTAACAAAATTTTTAATTTTTATAAAATATTTAGAATGTATTAAATGGAACGTATTGAAATATATCATCGATAAGATATTAACTTTGTTAATTGTACATTATGTATTACTTGTATCATTAAGTTTATTTTATAATGTTTTATTTCATGTATTTTATACGAAATTATTTTTTCATAATTTTTGTTTTATCAAGAGAAATATAAAATATAAATTATATATATATACATATAATATAAAATATGAATTATTTAAAAAAATTTTCTTTTTCTCCCTGTTTTAAAATTATTATTATTTATCAATAATAATAAAATAATATAATATTTTAATTAAAGCATTATGCGTTATTATTAATAATCTTTTATCATTTTCTGAACAATATTTTAATCCCATATGCAAGATAAATGATTAAAAATTATACATTCCTTGATCCATTTTTGCATTTCTTCAGCATTTCGGAATTACATTAGATAGAGCGTGATACCTATTCGTATCGCATGATATTGATATGAATAATATTGAGATAATCAAAAAATTAGATAAGAGCAATATCTGGAAAATATGCTGTTTGCAATAAGATTTTCCAATAAAAATCAACATTTCTCAGTCACTATAGCAAAATATGATCCGACATTTAATGAGTTAGGATGATATTTCAATTCGCGACTATTTAAAAGCATTTTTATATCTTTATATGTCTTTATAATTCGATTCAAATATTTAATAATTAAAAATACAATTTTTAATTATAGCGATTTTTGTCTCGGTGTTAATATAGCTCATAGTAAAATAATTACCAGATACAAAATCTTATGATAATGAATGTTGCGTCTTGCCGTGAATGTTGATGATTGGTTCAATCTATAATTTTTTATGTTTTAGATTTTCAAAATAAATCCGCTTTTTATCTTCCATGCTTGCCATACAAAAATTCTTTTTTTTTTTAGCTAACAAGCAATGAAAGACAAATGATGAACCGTTTTGCAATTTTCTATTTCTAGAGAATTTAAACGGAAGCCTTTTTGTGGATCGTTTGTTTTCAAATGGCGGGATATTATTAATTCCAAACTGTTCTACAACTATTCTTCTTTTAATATTTGGATTGAGTTTTCATTAAGCAATATTTCCAATTTGTTATTTTTCATTTGAACAATTAGAAGAAGTTTATTATTGACACTAATTTTTAAATCTTTTAAATCAATTTTTTTAGTAGATAATAGCGGACATAATATTTTCTCTATGTCTCATAAATCAATCTTTTGCTCATTGCAACTATTTCATTTTGAAAAATAATTAAAAAAATGAGATAATAAAGATGAGTTTTATCTTGTTTCATTTTCAATTACGTTAAACATGACGTTTTATTCTCATGTAATGTAATAACAAATTTTTTATTGCTAATATTATAATATATATATATTGCTTTATAAATATATAAATATATAAATATATAAATATATAAACATAACTATGTTACAATATTATTATAATTTTTAATATTGCCTTCACATATAATACTTCTTTTACTTAAAAGAATTTGTTTAATAAATTTTTTCTAGAGATATTCATTTAATAAATATCTATAGTATTATTATTATTTCTCATCATCTATTTATATAATTTTGAAAAGAAAATTATTGAGAAGAATATTTAATTATCTTTAAAGAAAAGAATATGTTTAACAGTCTTGATATAATTGTTTTACAATTCACTAAAATTGATGTACATATATTTTTACTTTTTATCTTTACGGATTTCTGTTTCATTTATTATTCCATAATTAAATATTATTTAGAAAAACTATCTCGTCCAACAAAGTAAATGTTTATAATGTTTCTAAGCAAATTAATGCTATGAAACTATAAAGCAGTTTTTCAACAAATTTTTGTTGGAATGTGCGTATCCAGGAAACGACAATAAAGTCATAATAAATTTATTACAAAAACATTATAACAGGAAGTATTAAAGTATTTCCCAGCCGACCAAACAATTATTGTTGATCAATTGCAAAACCATCGCTTATCGAAGAGCGGGTAAGTTCTCATATAAATGTAGCGTCAAAGAAGAAAAGGTGGAGAAAGAGAAAAAGAAAAGAAAAAGAAAGTATTGTCGTTGAATCAGATATGAAGTGTTCTTTGAATTTGAGAACTATTTTATTCCTGACGATAGCAGTCTTGTCTATCGTCCAGGCACGCAAACCAGAATGTATTTGTGGAAATTTAGGATCAGGTATGTGAATTATACTTCAATTGTATGAATCGTTCGTCATTAAAATTCTAATTTCGTTATTTCTTATATATAATATTATTATATATAATTACATTTAATACATTTAATTCATATTGATAAAAACAAAAATAGAAGTATATAAATTATTTCTTTATAACTTAATGTTTATTCATTATCAATCAGTTTATTTTATATTTTATATATAATTGTCCTCTTATTATCGGTGTATATTATATTATAAATATATATATATTTAATATAGATATATTTATATATAAATTAAAATATCGGAATATTAATGGGAATATAAAATTTTGAATTTGAATTTGAATTTGAATTTGAAGAGAAAAAAAAATATTTGAATTTTTATCTAAATTTTATTTAATATTTTATTGCTTTTGCTTTTAATCTTAAATATCATTATTATTTCGTATAAAATCATAAAAGATTTATAACCAATATTAATTTTTTAAAAATTTACATATCTCTTTATAATATTATCTGCATTTCTTCATACTTACAACATATTTTCATACATATATACAAACATATTTTCTAATTTTTAAATTTATTTAGAAAAATACAATACTACATATTTAAAGATTCTAGAATACATTAAATATATTAACAATAATAACAATAATACTAAAACTATCTAAAAATTTCTTGCAGTAAAATGTATATTTATGATTGTTATTATTATTATTATTTTATATTATTATTATTTCTATGCAAATAAATGATACAAAATTATAAAGAAATTTTTTACAAAGCTTGTTGTAGAATGTGCATATCTAGAAAATGATAATAAAATCATAATAAATTTAATGCTTTATCACTATTTATCATAATTGATAATAATGATATTTTTCTATTTTCAATTCTCTGGTTTCAGGCATTAATCCGTGTAAATGCAGCGAAGTAGTGGTAAAAGCAGCAAAAGTACAGAAACCATTGTTTTATGCATCACCAGAGGTAATCAATCAAGCTGCAGCAGCACGTGAGGCTGGAAGATTATCTACAGGAACAGCATGTGAAAATGTATTATCTTTTCCCAAATATGATCATTATGCTAGTGGAACATATAGTAGCGCTGGTAGTAGCAGTAGCAGTAGTAGCAGCAGTGCAAGCAGCAGTAGCAGCTCAAGTGTATCTTCCATCGATAATTTTAACAAACTGATTGGCAACAGTTATTATCCTTTCTATCCTACTTCGGATAGATTAATATCAGATTCTGATTGCGGATGCGGAAAAAAATCAAGCTCTGAATCTTTAGAAATCCACGATCTTTTGTCCCATAATGTCCAGGGGAAAGTCGTACCGAGGTATTTTATATTGCATTTATTGTAATAACTATCACACTTAATGCACATGCTTTACTTCCAACAAAAAAAAGAAAAATCTTGTTTAACAGACAATAATACATACATTAATACAATATTCTACATGATAACAA
Source organism: Eciton burchellii (assembly GCA_020341155.1). Classification (NCBI taxonomy): domain Eukaryota; kingdom Metazoa; phylum Arthropoda; class Insecta; order Hymenoptera; family Formicidae; genus Eciton; species Eciton burchellii. Next base: position 1,064,567 of record JAHMML010000018.1, on the reverse strand, counting down.
TTTATGTATTAATATAGTATCCTAATTGAGAATATCCCAAATATTTTTTATATTATTTATTTACTTCAAAATGCTACAAATGTTTCGCTTTTCATATATTTTCATTTCATTTTGACAGCTTTTCGCCGATCGGCGATTTATGTTATCCGAGTCCTCATAGCGAGAAATACCAAGTGACCACTAAAGTGACTCCAGCATATCCTGGAAAAATCAAATGTTCTCCTCCTTTACCTCATGAAATTTGTTTGAATATACTCAATGGACAAATCGATGAAGTTGGATTAAAAAAACTCAGGCAGGAAATTATGCATGGTGACATTAGTACAATCGATAGATCCAGATTGTTCAATGGATTGACCAGTGGAAGTTTGTATACTTCTGGTAATGTCAATTATATAATTGGATACAATAAAGAATGTAATCATTTGGATAGCCTTAGGTAATTTGAAATATGATCTTTTGGCAGGATTTGGCTCATATGATGATTCTAATGATAATAGTTTCAAACGACTGAGTTCAATAACAAACAGTTTTGGAACAACATATGGGACATATGGGACATACGGAAATAATCTTGCAACATCGAACAATATTGCACTTACTAAAGAATCAACTGGAAACTATAAATCTCATTGTCAAATTGCTGATTTTGGTGATGATCCCGGTATATATTCATAAATATATATTTATAGATAAAATATTGAAAAAGTTTTCATTTGCTGCCACTTTATTTCATATAAATAACAATCAAGAAATTATATGTGTTTATATGTGCATACCGCATGATAATTATAAATAATGAAATTTATGTCTAAATGCTTTTAAAATTATATTTTTTTTATTTATCATATTTATTGTAACACGCGTTCGCGCGTGTCTGCGCATATACGTTCATTTATAAAGCTCATTATATATATGTTTTTTTAAGGAAGCATAAAAGTAATAGTAATATTTATTTATAATTTAGAATTCCCCGAAGATTATTCGTATCCTCGATTACCAGCGGATCCAGTCTCTCTGACTTTGGCATATAAAAATCTCTTCCCGCGTACTGTAATGTACAATAATAAAGTATTTGTACCAGAAGATAAACTGGCATTTGGTCATAGGACGATACCTATTGAATCAATGCCTGGTAAAAAAATATTAGACGTACCTGAAGAGAAACTCCAAATTCTTGAAAAACCTGTCGTGGAATTGAAGCCAATTGTGTCTCCAATTACTCTTGGTGTTTATAATCAGCAGGAAGAAGCCAAATTAGCAGAGCTTGAAGCTATTGAGCGTGAGAGAATAAATCAGGAAGCAATAGCTGAACAACCACAACAACATTTCATCACATACGGGTAAGTTAAGCGAAACGCTCTCTTTCTTGATGTGATTTAAAGTATTAAATAATGAATATTTTTGATTAATCAATGAGATATTCTAGTGAATTTAGTTATTTATATCGAGTCTCTCAAAACATAATTTGTGACAATATTTTGAAAGCGAAATTATTTTTGCAATTCACAAATAAAATTTATAAATGAATATATTTTCATTTATAAAAATGCTTATAACGATATCAATTTATCAATATCATAGGAATCATATATTTTACGATAATAAGATTTCTTGAAAGTTGAGGCATTTGCTTAATATGTTTATATTAAGCAAATGACAAATAATGATTATTATTTAAATGAAAAATAAGATTATCAGTTATGAATAAATATATGTGTATGTAGGCGCGCACGCACGCGCATGTATTTAAATACTAATGTACTTCATAACTTTTACTACATTTTAATGCTTCCTTCCTCCCCTTTCTCTTTCTCTCTCTTCTTTTTCTCCTTTACCTTCCTTCTATTTATCTAATTTCTTCATATAAAAGTTGTTATATGAGAGACTTAAATGACTTTGACAATTCTATTATTATTATAATATTTTGTTATTTTACATCAAATTTAATTATGGATATACAATATATAAATGTGCTCTGTATAAGAAAAAGTAATTCTTTCATCAAATTATTAATCTGTATTTACGCATAATTTCAATATTGTTAAAGAAGTTTTATTCAGAAAAACATATACATATGCTATGTGATATTACGTACTTAAATATGTAAAATTTCAACTCTATCATCGTGAACTTTAATCATCTCTTAATCATCTTTTTTTTTAAATTATTATAATTTGTGAATATTTCTATATTAGAGCTTTCATCTCAATCTTATCTTAATTCTATATCCCAGTTTTAAAATTATTAGTGCTTTTGGGATATATTATATAAATGTCACATATTTTTTGTAATAATTCTAATATGATGATATTGGATTTTTCAATAAGATCGTGTAGATTTTAGGAACATAAGAAAGTAATCCGGAATTATATAAGTTTTATAAATATTTACTATATAAATGTCTCTAATTATTCTCTTTAAAAAAAAATATATATATTCTTAGCTTCATCTTTAATCTAAAAAATAATTTTGATAAATTCATTTATTCATCATTTCTTGAAGCAGCAAAAATAAAAAATAAGAAGTTGTATGTTTGCTATATAATGCTTTACTTTTACCGAAAATATATCTAAACGATAAAAAAATCTAAAAATGTAGACGAAGATGTAAATAAAAATAATGTTTAGAAGTAATTTGCCATATTTAAAGTCAGTAATATTATCTTGAAAAGTGAAAAGCATTTTTCAATTATTAATGCGATAATCAAATTATATTTGTTATCAGTGAAAATCTATGACACATTAATTAATTAATGCTTTAAATGTATGAAAAAATTCGTGAACATTTGATAAAGTTATGTTACATAAATTGTTATAAATTAAAATAAAAATTCTTATGAACTTTCAGAATAATCTAATATTAGCCCGATGATCCAATATTACATTGAATGAACTATTACTTTTAGCATACTCATGTATCTTGATGTATTTTAGAGACTTGGGCTATGTACCAATCAACGGAGTATCGCCAAGATCAATGGAAGGCAGAGTACAAACCACAATATTCGATGTAGAAGATGGAACAAGTTGCGGCCCGCTAGGACCGCCAGTACCCGATTACGTTCCCGGCAACATTGTAATCAATCGAGAACTCGTAGAGACTGGAAGTGAAGTTGAGGATATGCATGGTGAAGAAAAGTCATATATTCATCATTATCTAAACGATGAGAACGAGGAAGAGGAGGACGATGTTGATAGTCCAACGTCTGGAATATTTGCCAGATTGAGAAGCGCCGCCCGAAAATATTCTACGTGTTCTCAGTAATTCTTTATTATATCAAGAAATAAGTCCTGAAATAAATAAATAATAATTCGCGATCATCGAAATAATTTTCGATAGCTTTGAAACGACTACATATGACTGAATAATATATTAATTCCTAGTCTTGTGTGTTGTGTGATGTCATTGTGATGTTTCTATTGTTAAAATGATATAATATATAAATAATGTATAAAATAATAAATATAATCTGAAAATGAAATTATTGATTCTAAATGAATTATTGATAATGAATTATGAATTCATTATACAATTTTCACTTACATTTATCCTATATGTATGTAATATATATGTAATATTGATTTACTGTATGTAATATTAATTTAATTATTTGAATAAAAAAAATGCTCATTTGATTAATAGATGATGAAACGAAAACAAAAAAAATATTAAAAATTGTAAATGCATTTTAATTTCTAACAAAACTTTTTACAATATTATTCAATACAATACTTTATACAATACAATAATTATATAATTGATGATAAATATATAATTGTATAATTTCTGAAATGTATAATTTCAGAAATCATATATTTTTGTTTCATTCTACCATTTTTTGCATCGGAATTAAAGATTTTATTTAAAGAAGTCTTTCCAATAAATCTCTATCATAAGCTTCAAAGTCAACAAATTTTTTAAATTTATATAACAAATTTTTCATCTTGCTAATTATCTTTTTATCTTTTAATTTATTGTACTTATTTTTATCTGTTATTTATTATATGTTAAACTATATTGTTTTACAACTTTTATTGCATTATTATGATAATGAATATAATGATTAAGATATTTATTTCTACCTATCTTCATATTTATTTCTAAATATTTAATATTTAATAAAGATATTTAAAATCCTTAATAAGAATTAATAAGAAGTTAATAAGGAGATAAATATCCTTCTAATAATAAAAATTCATTCATCAAGGGATGATTTATTAAAAGATCGGATGATACCATTTATATATAATTTCAGATTCGTGCATGGTATTATTACCAATGAGATTTATGATTTTTCTTCTTCAAGTTCCTCAAAGTTAAAACAAAGCTGTCAACATTTTACTAAATTCTTTTATTTTTGTGAATAAATAAATAAATAAATAAAAGGAATTTATAAAAAAATGGCACTGTTTTAATAAAACAATTTATGAATAAAACAATTTATTTTTTCTTTTATATGAATCTTTTATCAGTTTTCTTATGCCCGTTATATGCACATTAAGGTAACATAAAAAATGTGATATATACTTAATATAGCTAATACATATATATAAATACAATATATATATATATAAAGACACAAAAATTTATCTTAATGAAAAGTGAGAATGTAAGAAGTTCAGCTCCAAAATAAGAGTAGTCACTTAGCGAAACAGCGAATTCTATCTTCAATTTAGATTAACAAAATATCTTTTCTGACTTTTATACTTTGATAAAAATGTGAGATTGAAGCTGTATGCTTTGATTGTTCGTATCTTGAATGCGATTATATTTATGTTCGTTGTTGTTGATCAACGTTATAGTAGAGAACTATTATAAGAAAATGCTATTTAATGTGACAATAGATTTTCTAGACGTAAAAGGCCCTTAAAATCAATCTTGAATTCCGACTTATAAAAATTTTTTATAAGTTCGCATTGTACAATAAACACGTGAATACTACATTGAGTATATGCCACTATAAGAAGAAGAAGAAAAATGTTTAACACAGAAAATGTTTAACAGAAAAATGTTTAAATTTCATTGAAATGTAATCTTCTTTTCACATCTTGATGGTGAATGTAAAATTTTTGAGTATAAAAGATAATATTCTAGTACTCTATTTTTTAAAGCAAATTGTTTTATTGCTTGATCTACGTTATCATTTCCGTTAATTCTATAATAAAACATTATAATATCATTATAATATTGATTTAATAATTTTCTTTTTGTTTCTACATTCACTGAACAGATTTTATGTGAATTGAAAAATAGATAATACGAATTAAAAGAAATGTTTTTTATTAATTTTTTATTATGCATTGCATCTTTTAATATCTATTGTAGAACGCTTTTTGAATCTAAAAATACAAATGCATTTTAATATATTTTATAATTTATTATTCGATTTGAATAATATATTTAATTGCATTTCTAATGCCATTGCCTTAAAAATGGAAATGAAACATTAATGAAACCTTCTAGTTTGAAAAATTTATTTTTGTTAGATTTGTTAAATTAATTTTTGTACAGAATATTTTACAGAATCATTTATTACTTTTATTTTTTATTTATCGGAATTAAAAATAAAAAGATTTGTTCTCATTAAAAAAAGCCATTATATATAATGTTAATATATAATAAATTATATATATAATATTAATTATATTAATATATTAATACATATAAAAAGATAAAATATTAGTAACAACATTAATTCGATAAAATTACATCAATAAAAGTAATAAAATATATTTATTCAATGTTGGATAGATCAAAGAATGTGGAAAAGTTGTAAAAATATGGAAACGTAAATAGTTATCGTTAATATAAATATAATATAATTTCTTTCTTATGCATTTATAAAAAATTATAAAAATATAAATTCATGAGGAAGAAATTTTTTAAAAAGTGGAAATAAAAAAGTGGAAATACAACTAAAAATAATGTTTAGAAATAAAAAATTAACTTTTTAAAACAATTTTGTGTGTCAAGTTTTAATTGAAATAGTAATTAAAAAATATATATATATATAAATGCATTCAAATGCAAAATCTTTTCTGATTAATTATGATTCTTCTTTTTGCATCTTCTTACTTCTATCATCTTAGCTCGAGATATATTTCTTCCTTCGATAAATTAATATTCTCTTCAATCCTTTAATTCTTCTTTAAATGTTACTTTAAATTGTCTTATTAGTCGATAAACTGGAACATATATAATAATGTACTTTCATGTTTTTAATAATTTCTAATAATGTGATTTCTTCATATAATAATTGATTAATTTTATTTTACAATTGTTAAATTTGACTTCTACAATCGCTTTTGATTTTAAAAAAGTTATTAATATATTAATATATTTTAAGCAAATTTGAGCAATATTTATATTATATGAATACATATGAAGAACATTCTCAAAGCTTCTTCTTAATCCATAGATATATTGCATAAACTTTGATTTTCTTTTGGTTATAGTTTTATAGTTTTTTCATCTTCTCTTGCTGTATTTGATATTCTTTGCTGTTATATTGCTTTTCTGTTCTTAACTATTTTTATCTTCATTTTTTTCTTTCGTCTCTATTCTTTTTATAAAATAACTTAAGGAATTATTCTTTGATTATGTTCTCATTTTTGTGATGCGCTCTTCGCAATCAAATAGGGGGAATTTACTATTTCTAACATTTATGAGCATAAATATTTTTGCTTATTTTATATCCTTATTATAAATTTATTTTTATATATGCGTGAGCATATAATGGAATCATATATTTGATAAATTAAATTAGATTAAATTAAAATATTTAGAATGCACTATATTTTTTGAAATTGAATTGAGTTGGAAAATAAAAATGTTAATTTTATACTATGTAAGAAATTTCAAAAATTTCAAAATCATCGATAATTTTAACCATAAATTCTACGGAATATTTTAAGATATAGATTAGCCTGATACAGTTGATGCAAAATAGCTATAACTTTTTAAATGAAAAACGATTAAAATTCACTAATGATTAAGTTAAAATTTTATATATTTCAAATATGTTGCAATATCATACAATATAAATGCATTTATGAAAAAAATTTCTGTGAGAATATTGAAATTATCGTATAAACATATTTAATTTTTTAATGATGAAAAACAAAAGATTGTTTTTTGTACATATCATGTTTGTATATATTATATATATATATATATATATATATATATGCATAATTCAATATTAAATATGTATAATTTAAATTAAAATGACGTGTGATTGTATGACTTTTAATATATTTCAGCATGTAAAATTTTAACTTTGTCATTGGTAAATGGTTTAAGAACTATTGTACATAACCTCAACATTTTCGTATTAAAATTTTTATCTTAAAATGTTCCATAAAATCTGCTGAAATTATTATTATTGATTTTATGCATATTAAACATTTTCTACATCTTGCAGCGCTATTCTGATATTATAATAATATATATTTACAAATAATCAAATGAATTTTGAATATTTAACAAAAAATAAATTATTTGTACCAATTAAATATACATTCGTATATAATAATTATAAATATAATAACAAATATAAATATAATTTTTTAAATATATAATTATACATAATAAATATAAATATTTATCTTTTTATATATATTTTTGTATAAATAAAATGATTATTAAATTTACAATATAAAATTTGCAACTTTTCAATTTTGTAAAGAGATCTCTTTGGAGAGATTCAAAATATATATTTTACTATAATAACTGATGTTATTGAATCGAATTATAATATGCATATTGTATATGTATACTTACATATATTTAGTTATAGTTTATTATAATTATAATCGCTATAGTTATTATTATAGTTGCTTCATTATAGTTTTATGAAAAATAACAGAATAAGAGATTATATAAAAAAATAGTAATATTATTTAGTATAGTTATAGATACTATTATATAATATAAAACGTAATTATAGATGATTTTGATGCTTTTGAGAAAAGAGATGGTAATCAAAATATTCTTATTATGATATAATTTCAATGCATAGACTATTCAGCTAATTTCGAGCGTAGATCTGTAATATAATAATTATTTTGTTTTTTATAGTAACATATATTATACAAATAATTTTGTATTTTATTTTCATTCGCTATTTTTATAAATAATTAATAAAATGATAGTTTTAGATTATTAAAATTTAAGTCATTAAAGCCGTCATTCATATATGAATATGAATATTTCTATTTCTTTTCTTTTTAATTTGAATTTGAAATAATAAAAAGAGAAATTAAAACGAATAGTAATAAATTAATTTAACAAATAAATTTGCCAATAGATATGTGTAATACATATATAATATATACACATATATTATATTATATTATATTATGTATCTATCTATGTCTTATCTTTAATATATAGAAGGCATCTAACTTACTCTAGCATACTACAGAAATTTTAAATTATTTTAAATTATTATTAAAGAATTTATAATTATATACAAAAGTTGCATGATTTCATATATCAGATTATTACATATAAATGTAAATTTTATAATTTTATAAGTTTTTATAGATTGTTTGATAAATCAGTTTGGTGATTTCAGAATTAACTTTATTTTTTGTAATGGAATGTTATATTTTTTATATCATAATTAGAAAGTTTAATTTTGCATATAAATATATTACCATCTATGTAATAGATAATAAGATATCCAAACAAGTAACAAGGAAATAACAGTAACAGAAAGTAACAAAGAATTGGAAATTTAATAGATAAAGAAATTTCAGATAAATAAAATTAATAAATATTTCTACATAATCTTTATCAAGATAAATAAAAGACTTTCATTCATTTATCATTCAGTTCAATACAGATGATATCATTGATCTGTATATTAAAAAAATGAAGTTGATTTGATTTTGAAATTTTGAAAATATTTCTACTTATAACAGGAATTTATATATTATGTAATGATTTCTCAATATTACGCAACTTCTGTATAATATAATAATTTTTCGTACAACGTTTAATTCACAAATTTTTTGAAGCGAATTAGATAGATGCTCTATCCTCTATCTAATATATACCTATATATTTATTAGCGCGATTAGTATATCTTATGTATAATATTTTATATATAATTGGAAAAAGTTTATGTGCTTTCTCTTGATCAAATATACAGAATTATTATTACTAAACATTAAATTAATATTAGAGAATACATTAAACGTTTGTCTTCTATTTTGACGAATTTTTTAATGAATACAGTATATCAAAGTAATACAGGAAGCGACAAGTCTTGCGTGGACACGCACTAAGGAAGATACGTGCCTACTTTACTTTTTAGTCAAGCGTCTCGGTCTCATGAGAAAATAATAAAGGAGAATTGTTATTCAATTATTAAAAATTTTATTTCGTTTCATCCAAACAGGAAATATTCTACGGATTTGTCTTCAACATTACTTCTATATCAGGGACATAATACACTGCGGATCAGTTTAAGTCTTGTGATTCTTACGAAAATGACGACGTTTAAATTTCAATATCTCATCCTCAGTGTCTATTTATATTCGAGATTTTCTTATGGTCTTCCTTATGAACTATTATACAATGGAGCTAAGATAGTTACATATGGCGAGCCATGTTATTCAACACGTTATCTGTCTGGCAAAATAGAGGTATAGGTATATCGATATTCTATCATTATATAACGATATGTATAACGATATAAAAAATATAAAACTCTGCTTTTTTTATATATTTTATAAACATTATGTTATATATGTTATACTAATAATTAAAATATATAAAATATGATATTTCTTAGAAAAAATTTTAATCTGGCGAAGTTAATTAAAAATAATTTTATTTTATTATATCTTTCTCGCAAGAATTTAAAAAACATATATAACACTATTTCTTATATCAAGCTTTTAAATTAAATTAATTTATATTTAAAATATATTCTTATATGTGATATAAATATGTTTATCTTCTTCTAATAATAGTAATATAGTCAAATAGTAACTATTGATGATATTTTTTCATTAGTGACTTCGTTGTACATTCTTCAATAATGAGTAACAAATATACTTTTAACATTATTTTATAGAACGATTGACAAAAAGCAAGTTATGTTTATTTATTTTTCAATTAACATAATTGTAAGTTGCTTCACGATTTTAATATATCTCAAAATTCATGAAAGAAAAAATAAAACTATGGGAAATTTATATATATATATAAATTATTTTAATTATTTTTTGAATTAGAAAGGAACAGATATATATAAAATATTATATAGTTATGGCAATTATAATATATTCCTATAAGAACAAAATTATATGTTTAATATAGTTATTATTAGACTTATACTACATATTAAATATTGAGATTGTGATTTAGAGATTGAGACTTAATTAATTAGAATGAGCTCGATAATGAGCAATGTTTTGATTGCTCCCGTTTAAAAAAATTCCAACGTATAATTTAAACTAGTTTTATAAAGTTAAGATTTTTATGGTTATAAATAATTATAAATATATAATTATTATTTCAATCTTTGATTTTAAATATGTAAATCGTTTTTATAATGTGTAGAACTTATAAAGAAAGGAAAATTTTTCATAAATATATTATATTAAAACGTGATCTATATAAAACATAAATGAATATGTGCTTAATTATAATGAATTATGATTAATTTATAATTAGTTATGATCGATTATGATTCCAGTTATAATTAATTACATTCAAAATTATTTCAAAATTTGACATCATAAAAATCTTATATTAACTTTATAAGAATCTTTTATATTGTATGTATTCGTATATATTAAATATATATATATATATATTAGTATATGCAATTTTGTAATGTTAATATCATGTTATATCGACGTTTGTATTAAATGTATTAAGCAAAAATTTTTATCTAATATTATATATATACTAATAGTAATAGTATATATATACTAATATATATATATCTAATAATTCAGTTTCTGTTTTATATTTAAAATATGATAATTTATAAATAGTAATTTATTTCTTTTTTATTATCAACAAAATTAATAATACTTAAAAATGACAATTAATTCATTTAGATTCTTCATATAGCGTAATTCTTTTCTCTTTTTATATAAATATATTTTTACTTCCATGATTACATATTATGTAAACTAATTTTATTATAATATTTCATGTTTACTGAACATTAAAATAATGTCTACGATATTAAAATAATTTTAAAAAATGAGTTTCAACTTTCAATTATATTATTTATTTGTTTCATGAAATGAAACTGTAGGATTATATATTGCTTCTGTTAATGTATTGAATTTACTGAATTTATTTATTTTCCCTTTCTTGTATTGGTATTTGCATTCTGCATTACTCTTTTTTTTAACTTTTTTCTAACTTTTCTAACTTTTTTAACTTTGTACATTTTTATTTTAATCTTATATTATCATTAAAAAGCTAATAAAAGTCAATTTGTTGTCCTTTGAATAACAATAACTGCAATAAGATACTTCTTAAATAAAGAATAATAAGTTCTTTATAGAAAAAAACTTTACTAATTCTATGCTATAATATGCTATAATGCTATAATTATAATTAGATATTATAAAGTCTATCAATAAGATTATCTGAATATAAAAATAAGATTATCTGAGTACAAAGAGCATATATGATTTTTCATTCTCCATCGTGTTTTTTAGTATTTATGTGAAATTATATTTATCATTAAAATATGTCATTTGTCTTAGAAATATTAACGTGAACTCTCCAGAAATGTCGAAAAGTGGAAATTTATTTGAAATTTAAATAGTTATACCAAAGTACTGACGAAAGATAAAAATTTTTGCATATTTAATACATTTAATACAAACGTCGATATAACATGATGTTAACATTACAAAATTGCATAAGAGAAACTATTATATTTAGATTTATAGATAATTTATATTTATTTATAGATAATTATAAATAATTATTAGAAGAGAGAAAAAGAAAAAGAACTAAAAGCATTCAATTTATTTTCAATATTAATACAATTATTAATATTATACGATATGATATATGATATTAATACTCATTACAATCATGTTTTTATTGATATTTTAAAATTATATTAAAACTTACATTAAAACTTACATTAAAACGTAATATGTGTATATAATATTATATACACGCATATACATGTAATATGCACATGTTATTAAATTTATTGCAAAATCGTTATATTGTTATGCAATTTACATTTATGAAAATCAAAAGTGAAATCTGTTGTACATTACATTTAAATTATTGCAGAATAATAGATACATTATGGTAATTTGTTATGAAATTGTTGATAGGTTTTTATTAGTTATCTGCTAAAAAAATTTAAAGTGAGTAGCAAAATCTATTTCGATGAATTCAGTTTTCAAATTATTAGTCGCTTATTAATCAATAAGTTATTATATTAGTTAATTATCAAATGTCAAATACATATATATTTGTTATATATTATTTATAATCATTATTATATGTATATAATTATATTATTTATAATCATTATCATATGTATTTGTCATTTATTATTTATAATCATTATTTATTATTTATTAGTCAAATTCTATCGCATTTGTATAATCTCACATTAATTTTAGCAAATAAGTGATAATGTATTCAAAAAAAGCTATGATTTATTCGAGCATTCTCTCTTTACTTATTTTCAATCTCGATTGATTTGTAGCAACAAATCCACGTTTGTAAATTATTCATTATTTACATTTTTTATTTTGCTTTTTATTGATTAAGTTACATGTTATTTAGTAAATAACTCTGTGCAATAATTTACAGGAACCCATTCTACCTATGACAACAGAACTTAGTTTATCAGAGGTTTATCAGCCACTTAGATTAAACTATCGAACTATTTCTACCGAACCAGTTTCCAGTTATCAAGTGCAGACAGAATATCCAATCTCTGTGGAAATACCTGAAGTTCCTCAGTCTTTAAAGATAGTTACGCCAAATGTTATGCAAAGATCTTATGAATATAATATCCAAATTCCATCGCCTCCATCCATTCCATTCTCAAGAAATTATAACATTGATGTTCAGCTTCCTCCTCCACCATCCACGTAAGAAATAAAAAATGTTTAATTTTAAAAAGAATAAATTACATATATTTTTTAAATTAATAAAAATTCTGAAAAATAATAACAATATTTACAATAAGAAATGCCATTTTTTAAGTTATAAGATAAAAGTATTTAATAACTGATTTTTATTTCAGCACAACACCAAACTACAGTACAACTAAATTTCTAACAAATCTCAGTAGCAAAATTGATAAAGTTCTGATTCCTGCTTGTGAAATGCCATCCAACTACAAGACCTGTGAAACAACAAGTTACGTCCGATAAAATGTATGTCTTACATAATAAATACCCAAAATCATGTACATAATATTTATACAATTAAGAAATAAAAATAAGATTAAAAAAAGATTTTCTGATATTTAATATTCCTTCATTTCTTAATATTCTCTTATATCCTATTTCTATTTTCAAATTTTCATTATTAGAATATCTAGAATATCTTATTTTTCCAGCTCAATATAAAAATTCAAGTTTGAATAGAAATACTTGAAATGCTTCTTAAAATATCTGTTTTTAATATCATAAATTTAATAATATTAAATAACGTAATAAAAACAAGCACTTGTAAAATAATGCTATCATTGCACATTGCACAATAATATGACTTTATATATGACTTACGAATGACTTATAATTTTGTCTACGTATACAAATTTTTTAATTATACGTCAGTTTGGTTGCTATGCTTGTAATATATACAGCGCAATCCATAAGAGACCTAATTAAAATAACAGATATTTTATCTTGTATTTTTTATATAAAAGATATGAAATATAGTGAAAATGAAAAATAAAGCATTTTTATTATAGAAAGATATTATGTTTATTATTAAAATTTGATTCATATATGAAAATTTTCTATAATTTTTCAGAGAGTAGAAACCTCATAGCCAAAAAGTATCTCATACATAAAGTATATCATACATACAAGTATTTGCATATAAGTACATATAAATGTTTATATTATACAACAGGTACATGTAAAACACTTGCTCTTATTTTTTTATCGATTTTTTCCTATTCCTCTATTCAGAGGATCATCAATAATTAGTTGGGCATCCATTTTCTTACGATTATATAACAATCATAAGATTTGGGAAACGTATATACGTACATTTTTAAAGATTAATACGTTATTTTACATAGGAAATAGTAAAATAGAGAATAAAGATAAAGGATAAAAGAAATAAGATATCTAATTGTAGATAACAGTTAAATCATCAAGATTAGTCTCATTCAATTTTGTCTTAAAATTGCATGCTGCACAAGTAAACATATATGAAAATTTCATTTGTTAAATATGCAAAAATTTACGCTTATAATTCAATGCAATAAATCATCGATAAAAAATTTTCTATAAAGTGAGAATAAAAAATGTAATAAGGAAAAGAAGAACAAGTGGCGTCCTATGAAAAATAGGACATTACAGATGATTTACATATTTGTTGCCAAATATCAGAACATTTAAATACTATAAAGAGATTAACGAATATTCTAATTTAGAATAATGAGCTTTAGATGCAAATGAAAAGTTTTCAAAAACAATTATAACTAGATTATAACTAGATTATAACTAGATAGATAAAAAAAAAATGAAAAAAAAATCATAAGAAAATCTTCATGAATCAAATTTTAACAAATATATATGTTCATAAACTTCATAAATCTTCATAAATATATATCTTCATATATATTTCATTTATTTTATTTGTTTCTAATATATTTTATGTCTTTTATGACATATATATACGAATTATTAAAATATATTCTTACTGCATGGATATTTATTTTTACTTATTAAAGTATTAAATAATATTTATATATCTACATATTTACATTTTTATATAAGTAAAGGAAAGAACAGCGTATGAATATCGAATTTGCAACTTGGATATTATTACGTCGTGCTATTTTACATGGTGTTGCTTTGCAAATGTTAGTCTTTTTTGTCTATTTATCTTACCGAACTTACGAAATTTTAAATATTGAAATTTTTATTTACAAAGCACATTAACAAATTGGATATATGTCCAATATTTTTGCCTCTAGATTAATTTCTCTTCAAAATCGGTGAGTAATCAAGCGTTTTTATCGTTATTATCAGTCGGATCTTGAGTAATTTATTTCTTTTTTATCAATTTCGCTTCAATTTTTTTTCAAAAGATATTCGAAATGTCTAGCTTGAATTTAATTACATTCATTACAGCTATGCAATTGATTGCTTGAGCTTCGTTAGATATCACAAAATTATATTGAATTTGAGAAACATCATTTATTCGTTCAGTTAATTTTATTCTGCTATCAACCAACATATCGATATTTTTTGTGTCCTCAAAGTAAAAAATCAAGGAGCCATAAATTTGGGCAAGGAAGAAGAAAGGTATAACTTAAATGCATATTACAGTAGATTAAAAAGCATTCACATAATTTGTGACATTATCTGTTGGATACAATGCTGATTACTTATATATATCTCACGCAAAGACGCCTAGCTTCTTAAGAACATGCCACAAGACATGGACTCTCTCTCTCTCTCTCTCTCTCTCTCTCTCTCTCTCTCTCTCTCTCTTCATGATGCGTGCATATGCGGTGTGCATGTACGTACGTGCATGTGTGCAGGGTGTGTGTATATATATACGCTGCGACCAATAAAATCTGTCACTACATCGCATGAATTTGGAATATATAAATATATATATATATACTATATAATAATTGTCAACACATTCCATGTCAGATCGATTTGACTTTCCGTCCAAGCCGCGGAAAATTTTTTTATAGTTCTTTATAATTTTTTATAGTTTTTTTATAGTATCGTATACTGATGTTACTCGTGTGTAATGTCAAACCATATATAGTATAGTTATTATACCATGCATCGTACATGCCTTATATAGTAATTAGTTTTCTGCTAATCATCTTTTCAAAACTTATGCAAGATTCATGTGTTATTGCATAGTAATAAGTGCCTAAATGTAGTTATTATTTCACTGTGTTTTTATATTTTATACAGTATTATATTACACAATTTATACGATATACTGTATATCGTACTTATACGATATATACGTAACTTATATCTTACTGTATATCGTAATTTATATACAGTATATACAGTACATATCGGTATATATAGAAAAATATTATATATAAAACATAAAATAAAGTGGGAGGCATGCAATATATATGTGTACATAAACTATATGAACACATGTTTGATATATAATATTTAATTATTATAAATTTATATATTTTTATCTATTATTCTTTTATCATATTATCACGAAAGAAAAAATTATATAATTTGTTAAAATAGAATTTTTTACTTTATTATATAATGCGACTTAATATTTATATCTTCTTCTTTATAATTATAATTTTTGCGGTATTTTAGATATTGTAAACCATATAAGCAGGATTATTAGTACTGACAATGTCGGAGATATACGATCCACGCAGCATGGAACATGTTAGCAATCTAATATTTTGGAAATTACACGATCAATTTTAATCTGATTTAAAATATTATAAAACAGCTTTTAAATAAAGCTTATAAATCGATATCAAGAATACCTCTAAACATTAAAACGATGAATAATCGTACATAATATTTCAACGGGCACAAGTACTTATGTATATGATAATAGATAATTGAATTATAACTAAAATTATGTTAGAAAGCAAACAACTATCAATCGAAAGATTTTTTTAAACGTTTATCTTAAAAGCATTTCAAATTCTAAAATAATTTGATTAAATTGCGGTTAGCTAAAGCTGAAACTCAAAGTAACATCAAATAATTAAGCAATAGTCAATGTTTAAACCGTTAACTATAAACATTAACAGGCATGGGATTATTGTGGCATGATGCATTTGTTGCTTCATGTTATTTTCTGGTTATTTAGATATTTCTTTTGTTACATATCTATAAAAAACAAATTAAATGGATGTAAAATATGATGTAAAATATGATTAAAATATTTATTGAAAATGTCATCTTCGATTTATCTATCTATTTCCAAATTGTCTATATAATAAATATATTTGCTCTTGCAAAATATGATGGATCTCCATCTTATTGAAACCGCATCTGTCTTCTCATATATAGCGGCACATTTTTTAGCATTCCAGATAATATTTTCTTAATAATAAATTATATTGCAAGAAACATGTTTTTATGATGAAAAAATTTGATATCAATACAGAATCAATAATTTCATACTAAAATATTCAGTGAACATCAATATTTGAAAGGAAGACATTACGATAACGCATGGAATAACGTTAATACATATTATCTCAGAAAAATGTTTCTATTTGATATAATGATACGCTTGTATGTAGCGAAACAAAATGTAACCAGCCAACGTCCATATCGCGTTGAAAATACCAGTTCTTGTCCGATCATTCAAGTCAAGCACGGTTAGTACTTGGGATGATGGGTAATCTCTTGGCAATACCGTGTGATGTTGCTTGCAATTCTTTTAAAAAATTTTTTTGTTTCTTTAGATGCAGTACGCAAAACATAGTTTTGTCAACCAATGTCTATGCTCAGAATACTAGTTCTCGTCGGATCACTGAAGTCAACAAAAGTTTTATAATTATTAATAAAGAATAATAAATAATTACGTTTTTATTAATTATTAGATAAAGGTGCTTCTGCGCCTTTCTTATGCGCCTTCTTATACATAAAATTAGAATTTTTTCTTTTGCATTTTTTCTATAATTTTTATGTAATTATTTAATAAGCAAAAAAGCAGATTAAATAAGACTTTAACGATAAGATATTCTTTTCATTACCATTTATTTAGTAACTTAGTTAATAACTTTCGTTTTATCAAATTTCATCGAGTTTAATATTTATCAATTGTTATCGAACTCGAGAATCTTTCTATTTATAATTTTTTAAACCCAGAAATTTTTGGAAATTTTATCGAAGTGGTTTTCATGCGTAGTTTTCAAATATCACTTCATTTCGTTAGAGGCTATTGGTTTGTCATAAAAGTTATTAGTATAGATAATATAGATTATAATCATATAATTTCCGTTAATCATGAGAGTCCTTTGCTAAACAATTTTCATTATGTTTGTGATTATTCATCTTTTGGTTTGATAATTTCCTTTTATTTTGATTGATATTTTGATGTACTAATGATAGTATTAACGTTAAATTTGCAGCTGCAATGGAAACATGAAATATCTTTTACTAATTAGTGATTTCGTGTTATTTTTCTCCTTTTCTTGAAATTCCTTTTCTATTATAAATTTGTCTGTAAAAATGAAATATTTTTATATTAGATATGTACATTAATTGTAAAAATGTGTAAAATTATTATAAAATTATTGGTACTATTATTATACATTTAATGCTTTATCGTTTTATTCTGGTATTTTAAAATTAAGTATTTTTTTGGCCTTTTATAATTTGAAAGTAGATTTTTATGTTTTTAAAATATTACGTACTTTGGCAAAACAAATTATTTTTGTATACTATATTTGACATAATCTCACGAATGCTTTTATTAATGCTTATAAATGCTTAATTATGTTATATAATTTCGAAGAAATTTAAAGAAATGATTATTGCAGATATGATATTTGCTCACGTATTGCTTTTACAAGCGCAAAGATATGCAGATTGTTCTGGGATAAGTATATATTTTTCAATTCTTTTTTTATACATTATAGATCATGAATGAAAATTGTGAATTAAACTATTAATTATAACTGATTCAAGCAAATATTTCCAAAGATGAGAAAATGAAAATGAAAAAAACAACAGATAAATATTTATTTTTAATTATGTTTGAAAAAACTATATGTTATTGTACTATTCTATCTTTTTCAGATGCAAAGAAAAATAAAGTTTTAAAGGAAGGGGAAATATAGCTCTCAATATGCAACACTAATTAAATAAAAACTTAAATAAAAACAAATAAAACCGCGAAGTAATAGAAAGAAAGATAGGCAGAGAAAATACAAATCCTGTATCAAATGGAAAATTTATTAAAAATGATAGTCTATAAATAGTCTATAAATCATGATAGTCTATAAATCAAACAATATCAATATTATATTAAAGTTAAAACTATTAAAACTGTTAAATTATGATTAATACTTTAATTTTTATAAGTTTTTAATTAATAAAATGGATAAAGTGAAACTCTTTTTATTTAGGAGCTCAAAGATGAGATGTGTCTAAGATATTTAGTATATCTAATTTTAGTTAACATTTAATTAAAAACTGTTTATAGAAAAAATGTAGTTCAGAAAATAAAAAGAAATATTTTTCATTTAGAAATTTTAAAGAGAAGATAGATAATAATATATGAATACAAAGAATTTTCTGTTATTATAATTATTTAAAATAAATAAAAATTTTGTTAATCTTGATACGAATACTATTTTTATCTTATCTTATTTTTAATACTGGTTTATATATTTTCATGTATTTAATTATTGATAATAATAGTAGCTGCTTCATATTTTGCTTTTCAACCAAATTCAATAAAAATTTCATTATGTGTATACAACAGCGTGCAATATTATCAGCTATTGCAATACTCAAATGCCGCTCTGTTTTCTCTGTTTTTTAATACATCAACAGCAAATTTTTCAAAATGAAATATCAGCGTACTATAATGATGTCACGCTTCCAGTACTGGTAACGAATTTCGAAACGCAGTCTTAATTTTGTGTCATTGTGACTATATTGTGTATTGAACATATAATATAGATTTTTCCTGTAACGTAGCTATGTTCTCATGTTCGTTTAGAAAAATATAAAATTTTTTATGTTAGTATTTTATTGTTTTATTATTTATTTAACATTTATTGCATCTTTATTGAATGTATATAAAAAGATATTTCTATATAAAAATTTATTATTAAAAAATGCAACTGTTAGAAAATTAGTTTAAGAAATCTAAAAGCTGCTCTCTTTATAATTACCTCTATACCTATGACCTAGGATTAGGAAAAGAATCTTTTTTGTTCTATTTCACTAATTTTGCTTATTTAGATTAGTATTTTTAAAATCATTGCATATGAAAAAATTTTAATCGTGAAGAACACAAGGACACTTTGAATTCCGTTAATAAACGTTTCTTAAATATGTATCGATGTATCGATATTTTGAGCAATATTTTGTTAATGTTGAACTTTTTCTTATTCCTTATCGCATATTTTCTGGTGTAATAGGCTTCACAAGTTTATTTTGTTATATGATATCATAAAATTTTGATTGTAAATATGAAAATAAAAATGAAAAGAAAGAATCTCATTAAACTATATCATAATAATATATCATTTATTATAATATATCATTTATTATTACTGTAACGATATATGAAAATATTTATTGTTGTCAAAAAGATTGATATTTATTGATGTTTATTTATAATAAAGTATATAAAAATATTGCTGCAGTATACTTTGTACTTGTACATTGCAAGATATTTAAGAAGTTTTATCATCTGATATCTTTAAGCATAAGACGTAATATTGCGATATATTTGTCGCAAATAGTTATTACTTGTTTTAAATGGATATAATCTCCTTCGAAAGATAATCAAGCATTGTTAAAATAATTGAAAATATTATGCAATTATAAATTATCGGAAAGCAAAATGAAAAGAATCGAATAAAAAGAATAATAATAAAGTGTGATGAGCAAATAATAACAATTAGCACACAGATGAATAGCTCGAGATGAAATCTAAAATATTTATAAATATCTATGTATATAATATAACGAAAGCAATAAAATACCAGTTATAACAATATAAAATAAGAAATAGGGATTCTTGTTTTATATATTGTTTATCAAATTTAAATTCCTATGATGTCCGAAGTTTAAAAATTAGGATTAAAACATGTCAGGAAATATTATAGAAAATTGATGATTGCTTTTCAAAATCGAATAAATTTTTATATTCAAGTATATAATCAAATATTCGAGTATCTGTGATTATAATTACATGTGTACGCATATACGTATGCATTTACGTATCCATATATTTGCATATTTATATATGCATGTACTTACGTACGCATACATGTACATAATTATTTATTTATTTATTGTTTTATGTTAAAGATATTTTATTTAATTGAGGCAAAAAAATGAGACTCATAATTATTTACAAAAATCAATATTGTGCAAATTTTAAATCAATTTCTTTCCATATTATTGATAAATTATATTCGATTACAGATAAAGATGTGATCAAATCATGGATAATCTCTTGCGCATCTGCGCATATCTAAGTTCTCGATTATTGTCGGCCAACAATCTTTAATGTTATTTGATTCCATCACGATGTTCGTGCCAAATCTGAATATGATGGTAACATATTTCAGGGTATATGAAGCAATTTGATGCAGTTGAGATCGAGTTCTCATCGGAACGCATTATGGCAAATATATGCAAAATACTTGTAGTACCTGCCATCCTATTGGCTTGTTTGTCCTTGAGTTCGGCCGACGTTAAACAAAACGTCGATGTCTCTAAGAATTTTAAAAACCATGTCACCTATGACATACAGTTTTCCCGGGGAAAGAGACAAGAAGACTTTAAGGAATTAGATAATCCGGTAAAACTAGGAGATAAATTCTTGGAACCTCAGACTATTCACGATAGAGCCATAGTTGAGGAAGCGATAAGGCAAAGAGCCGAGAAGAAGGATAAAGAGCAAGATGCATTCCGTACAGACAACAATGCCAAAGAAAATGCTGAAGTAATTATATAAAATATATCATTAATTTGATTATTTACTTTATTAAACTAACGATAGAAAATTGTGTATAAAAATGAAGATGAGTTTAATATTCTTTCTTTTCAGGATGATGCTCTTACATATAAGAATATGCACGATCTCTTCCAAGCGTTTATCCTCGCGGACAAAGAAGATCTTTCTAACAAATTGCAAGAGGTAACTGATCATTGGAATATTAACGATATAAAATAGAATTATATTATGTAATCTAAATTTAATAAAATTTGATAAATTATTTATATATTATTATAAATATTATTAAATATTATTTTATCTAAATCGAAATAATATAGAAAAGATAAAAACTTTTTGTAAATATGATGGAATTTGTAAATATATAGATATGTTAATTTTACTTGTTTATTAAAATCTAATTATGTGAAAAATTTCTAAAGTTTTTGAATTGAAAGGAATTATTTCTAAATTCTTTATTATTATTTAAAGTATATTAAAATATATAAAATTTTACATCATTGATGAAATATTAACATAAAAATTTAATAATTATTTTAAATATATAAAAATTAATTCTCATAAATTAAATCTATAAAAAGTTTCATTTTCAACAAAATTTTTTTTTAAATCATCTAAATCGTCTAAATAATTATTATTCAAGGATCTTCGTGATTTCGAAAATAAATCTTCAAAATATTATCGTATCTTATATTTATATCGACGCTGAAGACTTGTTTTGAATATAAAATAAATTTGAAAATTAAATATAAAAATAAATATAAAAATAAATGATTTCTATAAATATAATCAATATCTGAATTGACGTAGTATTAATTTCATTATTTTTCAAAAATATCATGTATTGCATATATTCAATATAGATAATAAAGATTTAAAAATCTAGAGCTTTATAACTTATTTTCCTGTACGGAATTAAAATTAATTAAATATAAGATATATTATACTTTATCTTTAATACGCTGATTAAAGAGAATTATGTTTTTGCAGAATTCTACAGAATCTGAGGTACACAATAATCTGCCAAAGCGTCATATAGCCACAGCCACAGCCGCTGCTTCTGCGTCCAGCAGTCTTCTTGGAGGAAATCTATGGGACAATATTCCTTTAGATCATTTGGACGCTCATTCTTGTGGAGTTGAAGCTTTTGAATACGGTCACGTCCACGTGTCAGGATCGATGGTACACGAGTTCTTCTGTGAATTGAGAAAGCTTTGGCATTATGTTCTGATCATATTGCGAAATCTCAAATCAGGGCTTACCTTAGGACCATTAATTGCTGAAGATGTTATGGCCAACAGCCACACCAATATTTTTGGACATCTTTTCCATCATGGCTCACAACTCTTTGACGCTATTATCAGAGAACCTCACCATTTATTAATTTTACCTGAAATTTTTTGTGATTCTATACCGTTTCCTAGTATCACTGGTGCTATTCATCGATTTATACATATTTTCTTCAAGCTAGTGCATTTTGTACGTGATTTGTTTTTGGGACACATTCGTCACATTTTCGAACATTTCTTCTTCCACCATCATTTAGGCATGCGTTTAAGAGAAAAGCTTTCTGAAATTCAGCATGCGAAATTGCATTATTTACAAAGATTTAAATCGATACTTCCAATAGAGCAAAGTATGGAACCGATTATGGAATCGATAGTATCTACATCTTCAGCGACTGCTTCAGCAACAGCAACTACGTATCAAAATGAACCAATAATTGTTCCAGACTATCATAAATCATTGGCCGAAGTGTTAACTTCCTTCCGCGGTGCTTACGATGGTTATTGCGCGTCTGGAATACCACACCTAATTAAGACTGGTGTAAAAAGTTTTTCTTCAGCTACAGCAATTTCTACGATCACTTCATATCTATATACACCTTTACGAAATTACTTTGGATGTGAGCCAACTTCAATCAAAAATACTGAAATAAGCGCACCTTCTAGTGTATCGGCTTGCGTTGATACTTCAACACAGGGTTCAGTGATAAGTCCAATAGTCCCAACAGTACCTATTCTCCCTATTGAATCTGAAATTATCAGTTCTTCGGCATCTGCTAGTGCTGTTGTGGCTACTGAAGCGCAACCTGTGATTTCTTCCGCCCCAATGATGGTTCCATCTTATATTTCTCTGACTGAACCGGTATCAACTTCATCTCCTATGATTATTCCTGATACTGTTGAAAATACGATATCTGAAAGCAGTTTTCCTAGTATGGCTGCGCCAGAAATAATAGTTCCTAATACTTTAGGAAATACCGCTTCTTCGGCAGCTGCTTCCGCTTCTTCGAGTTTGAATGTCGCTCCAACGAGTCCACTTTTCTTACGCAGATATACTTCTAGACCTTTTCTACCCATTAGCACTCCCACAACTGCGAACGTAGCTTCTAGCAGTGCATCAGCTTCTGCGCGCGATGCCTTAGTTGAGCCAAATCAAAACAGATTCAATTTGAACGAATACTACCGTCTTAGAAATCCATTGATCCGTCCAATTCTTCCATCTATAAATTCAGTAGCCTCATCATCCGCTACAGCATCAGCTTCCGCTTTGGAAGGTCTCTCATCAGCTTCTGCAGCCAGTTCAGTTAGCGCGGTTTCTCCATCTTTAAATAACTTTAATCTTGTTTTCCCTAGACAAAAAATTACTAACGCTTTAGGTTACGATTGTCTGTCGCCAGGCGACATCGTGACAGTTACTCTAAAAAATAGATCGACTCTGTTTGGTCACGTATTTGACGCCACTAGTCCTATCACTTTTAACTTTCTGAAACCGAAATTGCACGCTTCCATTTTTCGCAATGGTAGACGCGTCTGGAATCTTTTGCCTAGAGATTTTAAAGATCCTGCATGCATACGAACGTTGAATAATCCTTTACTTTTACGTCATGCTTTTTAAACTTCATATATTAAACATACATAAATACATATAAATATATTGTAACTAGTCCTATATTATAGTCGACTATTGATATGTATGTATATATAAAATAAATGTAACAACTTGATTGCAAATAAAATGTGTTCTTAAAATTTCTTAATTGTATTAATGATTTCAATATTTTTATTAATTCTTTATTTTAATATTAATTTTATTATTTATTATTTATTATTTATGATTTATTATATATTAATTAAATATTTAGTTTACCTTCCTATTTGTCTCTATTATGTTTTACGTTTTCGTCGCAATTTACATAATGTGTACAAAACCATTAATTTTCATTGCATGAAGACATTGTTTGCTTTCATTTATTTGGCATCATTAAAACGTCATAATTTTTAAATTATGACGTTAAATTAAATCAGACGGAAAAAATTCTGTACATAATTTTTTAAGTGAACTTGTATTATATTTGACATATAAGACATAAATATGATAAATTATACCGGACATATGAAGAATTGGACAAGAATTCTATTTTTGCCATTTTCTATTTTTTCATTTTTATAATTTAAACAAAATAAATTAGGATACATTTATTGTATTTTATATATAAGATGTGAATTAATAAAAGTATTACGCTCGTGAGAAGATAAAGTATATTGAATTGATAACAAAAGTTCACAATAATTACTGATATTAAAGAAGAATGTCAATAATCAGCGCACGTTTGACGCGCTAAAACAATAGACAGAATGCTTTATTCATGAGAAAGAGAAGAGAAAGAGAGAGAGAGAGAGAGAGAGAGAGAGAGAGAGAGAGAGAGAGAGAGAGAGAAAGAAAGAGAGAGGGAAGAACGATTTATTAAAAAATATTAGAAAAGAATGCTAGTAATGTGTTATCCTGCCATGTATCTATATTCATCAGCATTGCCGTTCCTCGTGTGAAATTAGTCCTCTAATAATATAAAATTAAATTAAATAATATATTTAATATAAAAAATATTAAAAATAATATTAAAAAAATAAAACGATGCTGTTGTTTACAATATTCTGCATCTCGCTACTTTTAGCATCTCGCCACATAGGATGAGCGTAATTTCCGATTCTCTTGAAATATTAAATGAGATGCTGAAATTTCTTTGAAAATATATCCTTAAATACCTGACATTAATCATATGACATTAATGTTTTCACGTGTTTTACATTGTAATTTCTGCAGAATAAAGTATATGCTCTTTATTAGAAGGCATTAGACTATCTTTGGATCATTACTCTGTTAATGTATATATATTAAGGTAATATATAATAAAATCATATGACATAAACTATCCGTATATATTTTATTTTGACATAGGACAAAATTTAACATAGGATTTCTTAGTTATTGTATCTTTTAAATAAAAAATTGTGTTTATATTATACCGTGAAAAGCAAATTATATCATTATAGCATCACCGTTATATTTTATATTAAGAATTAAATTCTCGTTTTAGTTGATGATATTTTTTTATCAGAAGTAAATAAATTTATTTTCGTTATATCATTCTATAGAATATTGTATCATTTTTGCTATTTTTTTAAATCCAACTTCGATATTGCAGTACAAATCTAACTCTACTTTATATTCCGAACAAGATATAAGATTTTTCTTGAATTTTGAGTATTTACATTTGTCTTTTATAAATTTTATCTTATTATTCTTATACATATGTTTTCATTTAATCGGATAAAAATTTGTCTTGTGCTATAATAAAAGGATTTGTTTTAGCCATTTTTATTAAATACCAATCTATCATTTTAGAGATTTTTTATGATGTTTTTCTGTTTCTTTAAAAATGTTTTAAAGCATTTGTTTAAGCTGAATGCACTGTATTTAAGCTGAATACCTTAGTATTTTGGTTATTATTTTATATCTTTTGTTGTTTTCTGACAACTTCTAATCAATCTTTCTTCTTTCATTGTGCAGCCATTACGTCCCACATTCAAATACAAAAATTATTCATCCATTAATTTTAAGAACAAAAGATATTTTAAAATTCTTGTATTATTTTTCTATTTAAAGATAATATTGCTTAGTATTACTGTACTTTTTAATTAGTTTTATATATATTTTATATATATTTATGGAAAACAAGATACATTTACTTCATTTATTTCCATTGAATTTTCAGAAGGATAAAGTATTGTTTATTGTTAGCTAGTAATGTCAAATTCATTCGAATGACGAATATTTTCAAACAAAAGAAATCGTAATGATTAGAAACAATATCTGTAATATATTGCTAAACTTATTTCAATAAAAACAGTATTTTATATTAGATTAAATATGTCAATATCATACTTATTATTGAATAAATTTCTGAAAATCATTCATTATTGCGTTCTATTATTTATATCCACTATATATTACATACTATATATTATATACTATATACTATATACTATATACTATATACTATATACTATATACTATATACGATATACTATATACTATATACTATATACTATAGTATAGTAGCTAAAAGTTAAAATGCTCTAAGTAATATCAAATGAATGTCCTGAACCAAATGAATTTTCATCGATAAAGAAGTTCATTATGTTGAAATAATTGAAATTATGTCACATGCATAATTCTATATTTTCTATAATACATGTAATTCATATATATATATTATAACACATGTATTACGCTTATAATTTTCAATTTATAAATACAAATAGACGGCACATGTGTGTGTATATAAAACATATACATATAAACATATATATAAAATAAAAAATATATATGTATTATTTTTATAATATAATATAATATTGTTATAAATAAATATATATATATATATATATCTAGAAAAATATATATAAGGACAAAAAATAAAATTAAATTAAATGCGCAGGCGAAATCTCTTTGCACCTTCTACATTCTGATAAGAATGCAGAATTTCTCTTCCATTTTGAAAAAATATAATCTAATCTAAATGAATGTATAAACATCATAAAACATTAATAAACATCAATAAAAGAAACAAAAAGATCATATAATATTAATATAAACATTAATATAAACATTAATATAAACATTATAATAAATCTCTTTCTTATTCTCCTTTCCTTATACTCATATAAAAAATATATACAAATCGTCAGTGATTCACAATCATAAACCTTCAATTTAGATCTTTAAGTAAAGAACGAATATATGATGATAATATAAGATTGATCTGTGAAAATAATGTAATATTAATAACTATTAATAAAAATGATGCAATGCTATTTCAATATTATTAATTTTCTTATGAATGAAAATTTAATTTAAGGTTTCTCATTCGATATAATTTGAAGTAGTTTAATTAAAATTTATAGCAATAAAATGTAAGTGATTTTTAGAAGCATTTCTATTATTTTATTACATACCTTATTTTATTACATACATACTCGTTGTATATGTTTAAATATAAATATATGCATATAATGTATACATGTATTTAAATATAAATATATCATAATATGATATACCTATATTATAATAGATATTTGTAAAAAACTTTATAGATTTAAAAATTTTAATTAATAGAGAAGATAAATTATAGACATTATGTCAAGATCTTCATTATATTTTGTAAACTGATTCAACAATGCATTCAATGATTCAACGATGCATTTGTCACATCTTTATGGTGCGTAAAAATATCGTTAAATATTATATGTCTAAAATGATTTCGTCGAATCTATAATTAATCATTCAAATTATTACATGACTTTATCGTATACAAGGACAAATATTCAGTAAAGTTAGCGCAGGTGTGCCATCTCAAATAATACGTCAGCAAGCAAGAATTAGATTAAAGCTTCTGGGCATAGAGAGAGATAGAGAGATAGATAGATAAATAGAGACAGAAAGAGAGAGAAAGAGAGAACCCTGTGACAATAAATAAATTACGGCTAATATATAAGCGTATTCTTATTCAAATAATCATATCTCTGAATCATTTTTTATCTGTTCTTCATAGCAGATTCTCAATTTGTACTATTGCGGTAACTCTTTTCAAACCGCAATGGCACGTATTGCTTTTTCAGTGATTATATTAATTATACTCTGCTATAGGAATCAGGTATTGTACAAATATAAATATCATATTTTTTAGATCTCATAACTAAATACTAGATTTCATAATCATTAATCTTAATATAAATAACTATCAAATATTTTAAATTTACAAAATATAATATTAAAGAAAAATATAATATTAAAGAAAAAAAGGCATTTTAATTGATGTATAAAATTAATATTTATAAAAAGAATTTTTATTAAAAAGTGATAAAAATAAATGTTACAATGACTTAACAAATTTAGGTTCAAAGTGTATTTCTTTCTCTTTCTTTCTCTCTCGCTCTCTCTTTCTTTTTCTTCAGTCTTTCTATTCTTTCCTCTTTATCCGAATCTTTTTTTTTCTTTTCTGTTCCTTCAAGATATTTTTACAAAATAACATATTTTTTTCCATATCTTAGATGATATAATGAAAATAATTAGTTTCACATAATTTGTATCATACATTATATATTGTATGTAATTTATTATATATAGTAAATTCGTCATGTCTCTTAATACTGGCAAGTGATATGTTTTTCAATGCCATATCTATCTATATCTATTTTCTCAATTTATTTAATAGCTTTCAATTTTTATTGTTTTGTTATTCGCTTACTAGGCTATCCCAGTACAAGTGAAAAATGTAGAAAATGCGCAACCTGAAGTTGAATCGTTATCCAACATTTTTGACAAAAAATTGGAAGAAAATACTCTGAGTGCAAACAAAATTTTGAACGAATTTAAAGGGATTACTGAACATGTCAAAAAAAATATATCAAAGAATATATTAAATGATAGATTCAAGGAAGATGAAACTGCCATCAACAAGACTGCCATCAACAAGATCATTGATGGAATAGAGCTAAATGAAAAGATAAGAGACATTGCAGGATCCAAGGAGAGTAATATTCAAGATATTATTAACGGATTTACCGGCACATTAAAAACTAATGTAGATGATGTCAAAAGCAAATTGAATGAAATTAAAAAAATACGCGATAAGGCACCCAAAAATGATAGCGAAAATTATTATATCGCTGGAAATATTTTTCAGAGTTTAAAAGATAAAAATATTACTGATGAAAAAATAAAGGAAACGGTAGGGAATCTTGAGCTTGAAACTACAAAAGGCATCAATAAGCTTGTTGATAGTATGAAAGAAATTTTGCAAGAGGGCGTTGATATAAAGAATATAGTGAATACGAAGACAGAAGAAGTAACAAAAAATGTTCTAAAAAATGTTAAAGATGAATTAGAAAAAAAAAAAGAAATATTTATTAAGGGAATGAAAAATAATGCAGAAAATATTGTCAAAGAGATTAAAGAAAAAATAAAAAATGTTTTAGAAAAAATTAATGAAATTAAGAGAGAATTGGATAAGAGAATAGATAATATCACAAAAGTTGTTGAAGAAATAAAAGAACAAACGATAGAAATTGCTTTAAAGCTGTTAAAAGATATAGAAAATAATCTCAACAAGATTAAAGAAGATACGAAGCATATCACTGAGAAAGTTGAAGGACAAATAAAAAAACGTGCCGAAAATATTCAAAACGATGCAATGAAGGTGATTGACAAAATTTTCCCAAAAATGCAGGATTTTGATAAAAAATTACATATAAACATACAAGAAGTTAAAGAGAAGATAAGCGATGTTTTGAAACAGACACAAGAGAATATTAATAAAATTAAAAATCAACTGAGTGAGATTGCTATAAATACGAAAGAAGTTATGCAAGAGCTAAAGGAACACGAAGAGGAAATTAACAAAAAACTGGCAGAGATGGTAAAAAATATCCAAGATAATATTAAAAAGATTGGAGAGCAAATAAAAGAAAGATCTGAAAACATTATAAATAATACACAAGAAATAATTGAAAAAATTCTCGAGAAAATTGAGAAGTTCGATGAGAAAATCCGAGTAGATATTAACAAAATTAAAGAAAAGATGAAAAGTATCTTAGAGAAGATACAAGAGAGTATCAATCAAGTTGAAGAGCAACTGAATGAAATTAAAGATAATATGAGACAAGTTATGCAAAATATGAGAGAGCAAATGGATGAAATTGTCAAAAAATTGATAAATAATATGCAGTATATACAGGAAAATTTGAACAAGATCCAAGAAAATGCGAAAGATATTGCAGAGAAGATTGAAGGAGAGATTAAAAAACAAGCTGAAGATATTATAAATAATATAACAGAGGTAAGTAACAAAATTTTCAAAGAAATTATGGAATTCAATAAAAAATTCCAAGAGAATGTTGATAAAATCAAAGAGAAAATTGAAAATGAAATCAATGAGTTTCAAAACAAAATACAAGAGATTATCGAAGGGATAAGAAAACAAGCTGATGTTTTGGAAACAATTAAAGACAAAATGACAGAAGGTCTAAATGATATCATAAACAAAACGAGAAAAATTGTTGACAATATGAGAAATCAGGTGTTAAAAATTGGTGAAAATATAAAATTCGAAATACAAAAAAGAGTTAATAAGATCATAAGAGATATAAAGAATATCATTGAAGAAATTAAACTTAATTTGAGAAAAACTTCTGTTGATATCATAGATATAACAAAAAATATTATTACTGAAGTCCAAGATAAAACAAAAAAAGTAATTGATAAGGTCGGCGAAAGCACTAAACAGATTAATAGAACAATCAAAGAGACAAATAAAGAAATTAAAAAAAAAGTTAAAAATACAATTGAGAATATCATAAATAGGACTGAAAATTCTATAGAGAATGCAAAAGATATTGCCGAAAAGTTTATAGAAAATACAGAAGGTATTGCAAAGAAAATGACTAATGAAATACAAAAAAGAATAACGGAAAATATAAAGAAAAATACAAAAGTTGTAAATAATATCATAAGTAAAATAGGCGATATTTATGAAGACATCAACCAGTTGAAAGATAAAATAAAAAGCAACATCAAGAATCAAATACAACACATGGTAAAACAAGCACAAGATATTGTTTTATTCGAATAATCAAAATTGTATTAAAACATAATTATATTGAATAAAAGTTAATCTGTTTAAAAAATGATGTTTTTTTATAAAAATTGTTCAAAGCTTAATTGTTTAAAATTTCTAATGAAGTTAAATTTTATATAGAAAATTCGAGTAAACGATATTTATCTAATATATGTATCATATATGTTTCAATTCTGTAATCAATATAATATTAAATATTCTAATTTGTTCATTTTAATTAACAACATTCTTATTTGCAAGTTCTATCTAAACAGTATATAAATAAATATCTAATACTGTTTTTTACAATAGAAATTTAGAATAAAAATTCAATACATCGTTGGAAATTTCGTACATGTAACTTATGTAATTATTATGAAATTAATATATATAAAAAATGATAATGCTAACTTTAATCTCAGATCATATATTGTATAAAACATTTTTTAAAATAAAGGATTTTATTTTATGCTAAAATATCATGATAAAATTGTTTTAATGAATTTATTCCATATTTTACTAATAAATTAAAAATAATTGTATAGATGAAAATTGATAATTTATAAATAAGTAATTATTTATAATTGAAAATTTATATAAAATACAGAAAAAAGTATGTGATGATATTTCGTGGATAAATAAAAATTATGTCAACCAAGTCAAGGTTCTTTGTGATTAAAGATATTTAAATAGATAATTCATCATGTTTACTGAAAGGTTATACAAGCATTATAATATTTGAAATGTATAAATATTTGCATGTGTATTATATAAATCATGAGTATATATTAAAAAATTTTTTTATTCTATGTAAAAATAATAGAATTTTTTCATATATTATATTTTTCATACATTATATTTTTTATATTATATTTTTCATATATTATATTTTTTCATGTATTATATTTTTTCAACCTTTACGTTATTAATATTTTTACACTAATCTTTAAATATACCTGTACATAATATTTATTTAAGTATATATATTTAGTATTTTATATATTTACTCAGAAGAAATAATCTCATAGTATAAAAAATAATATTTGCTATTAATAAAAGAATATCCATATTTATAAATATATATTATTTATTTATTTATTATTCCATATTATTTATTTCATATATGTATACATGTATATATTTATATATCTTTTTTAATTAATTACTTTTAATTTAATAGTCGCTAATTGTTTAAAAAATAGAGATATTCTTATATAATTTATTTCACAAGAAAAGAAAGAATTTTTTCTATTTCTAAATTGAATTTAAATTACTATATAATTTAATTAAAGCTCAATTGGCTTCAAATAAAATTAACTCTTTTAATTTATTCATTTTTAAAATATTACAATAATTTAATAAGTGATAGTATCAATACAGCAAATTTGTAGGAGTTAATTTAATATATGTGTCAATTTATAAATTATAATATATATATAATATGAAATAAATAACATTTAAAAGAATGTACATAATCTTTGTCTCTCGAAAAATGTGAGCTAAACGTCATCGCGAAGTCAGCAACTTATGTATAAATATGCAAAATATACACATATACTCGTCTCTAAGCATGTCTTTATCTAGCTGATGTAATATCTTGTGTAGCAAAGAACGGATGTCAGTTAAGATTGATAACAATTTTGATATCACCCTGAACCTTGATCTCTTTGCAATATCCTCCTAAATCAATCGATTTATTTCAAATCGTGTGTAATATAATTCAAAGATTGAAAATTATTAAATGCTAATAAATTTATTGTAAATTCGCTATTTACGTTTGAAAAACGAGAAAAATTATGATTGATCAAATAAAATAAAATTTTATTATTTCCATGGAATCAGTTCTATTATTTCAATAAAATCATGATAGTATTTTGATTTTAACATAAAATTATCTTAAAAACAAATTTCTTTATAACGATATAATATAAATATCATACTGATGCGTTGAGAAGATTGAAATATTTAAATATTCGAATAAAAGATCTTTTTTCAGAGCTTTAAAAAGTTTGTTTCTGTCTGTAAATCAAATAAATCTTACATGCACGAAAGTGGTCGTCTGTGGATAAGATGTTTCTCTTATCGCATAAGTAGGAACGAACGAACGAACGAAGAAGAAGAGATACCATGAGAAAGGTTCGTCACTTCTGGAACAATCTAGAATCTGAAATGTATCATTTTTACTTTGACATCTTTACTTTTATAAAAGAATAAATTATGTAAAAATTATATAAAAATTAAAAAATCATGTACTGATAAAATATATATTATAATAATGAATGCATAATAATATGTACATTCACATCATTAACTAATAATTATATTAATACATTGATAAATCTTATTTTATTTAGATTATGTTACATGTTATCGATTTTCATTTATATAAATAATACTAATAACATACATTAAAAGAAGCTTGATTCGTTTACATAATTGCTGACGAAAATCGTCTCGATTTGTTTTGTAAGATAACCGAACATTGAACATTTTGCTATGAGCTAGAATATTTAAGCTTGAAATTACTCCATACTATTTACTTCATACTCTACTATTTATTACTTTATTAAAATAAAAAATATCCTCGCGATATTGTATGATAATAATTGGCATAATGTTATTTCGTAGAAATATGGAAATATAAATTATAATAAAGAATACAAATAAATATATAATTATTTAAATATTGATTTATTTGTAAAAAATATATCTTTTAAAAATTATGAATTTACTTATAATATGGCAAAATAATTTGCTTATAATTAATAAAGAAAAATAATAATTATTATTAAAAGTACAAGACAAATGATAATAACTATTTTTCTTTGCTAACAAATAAATCTTCTTTAGTAAATTATAAGAAAATTTATAATTTTAAAAATATATATCTGAATAATTATTATTTTTCTTTATCATCTTTCATCTTATACGTTTCCCGT
The DNA here is from genome assembly GCA_020341155.1 of Eciton burchellii. Lineage (NCBI taxonomy): Eukaryota > Metazoa > Arthropoda > Insecta > Hymenoptera > Formicidae > Eciton > Eciton burchellii. The sequence continues at coordinate 1,029,788 of JAHMML010000018.1, read as the reverse complement.
AAAAAAAATATTCATATTTTTTTAGATATATAAATATAATTAAATATTTTTACAAATAATATATGATGTAATCTAATCTAATGTAATATATATATAAATTTCAATTGTGTAAACGTGAATGCGTAAGTTTATGCATACATGCATATATGTACGCATGTAAAAGAGCCATATATATTAGCCATATATATAATAATAATATATAATAATATATAGCCATATATATAATAATAAGAAAAATATTTAGTTGGATTTATGTTTTTCTTAAATCATCTTCTTTTTACATAAAAGCATATTTTATATTAGAAAATAGAATATTTCCTTTTTATTTAAATAAAAGTCGAAAATTAATCACAAAAATATTTACAAACATTTATTTTAAATAATGTAATTAAAAATAATTATAAAATATTTTTTGAAAAGAAAATTTATTCATGATTATATATTTTCCTTTTAATAAAATATACAAAAATATAATATTACTTCATAATACATATATTACTTTATACAATAATTTTTAATACATTTAATATAAAATTTTAATATTTATAAAGACAAAGTATGAATATAATATGAATATAACAGATGTTATAATAAAGTAAAATAATTATTGTACAAGTATTATACAACCATGAATTTTTTTCATGTTATTCGCATTCGTTTGAATAATTAACAGAAGCAAATGAACTTAGAATATTGAAAAATTCAAATATATCATCATTTAGATTTTTGAATATCGAAATCTGTAAACACGGATTCAAATTTAAAAGCTTGTTCTAAGAATACAGAGAAATATGTAAGCAGGCGCAGTCGCCGTCGTCAAAAGAAGATAATAAGCACTTTGCCCCTTTGATAAGAAACGCCTATAAAAGGGACTGAGATGACCATTCTGCACATCAGTCGTTTTCCGATTGACCAAAGAGAAAATACTAGCACAATGAAGCACTTCCTCGCGATCATTTTAGGCGTTGTCTTCATTGCGGTCTTCATAGAGAGTAAAGCTGTGCCAAACGGCGAAGATAATACTCAGCAAAGTGGTACTCAACCTCTGCAATTGTCCGATCACATCAGGGAGGCTCAGAATCTCATCAATAACTTGGGTGCTCAGCTACAACAGCAGTTAAATTTACCTAATCAAGAAGAACTTGCTAATACTTTCAAGGAACAGAGCACTAACCTCGCCAATAATGTCCAGGAATACATCAGAAACGTAACTGAAGAGGTAAGTTAATATATTTTAAATTTATATGTATATATATGTATATATATATATATATATATATGTGTGTGTGTATATATATATATATATATATATATATATATATATATATATACATGCATTTCTTATTGTGATATAAGATAAATCAAATATTTATTCGGTTATAACCGCTGTATAGTTATTATTTTTCGATATTAGGCTTTATCTAAATTATTTATTCAATACAAATATGTCATGGCTATTATTTAATTCTTTCTAAACATTAAAGATTGGTTTATTTGTTCGCAGTATCGACGCGCAACTTCGCCATAGAGATAATAAACTTTTAAAGTTAAAGAAATATCGACATCGGCTAATTCTTCACATAGAAAATTTGCGTTCTAAGCAAATTGTCAAGAGCAACAAGTTTATTATATTTTTAATTAATTTGACATTAATTGAGAGATATAGATAAATAATAAATATTTATATAAAATATATAAATAATATATATATATATGTATGTATATATATGATATATATATATATATACATATATATATGTCAAGAAAAATACTTAATAAATCATAAAAACAAATTTATGATAATAAAATTATGATATATAATATATAATATGTAATATAATTTGTACATTATACAAAATCATTATTAATATCGATATTGATACACCCACACTATGCTATTAAAAAATATATATTATTCAAATATATGTAAATAAATAAAAAGAATCATAAGTAAATGATTTAAAACATTTCTGTTTATTTCTTTATTATGCAAGCATGCAATGCAGAATCTGCTAATTTTAAACATCTGCAAAATTATCATTTCCTTTAATTAATTTATATATATATATTATATATATTTATATTTATATATTATACAATATAATATATATATATATATACGTATATAAATTAATATAATTTTTATTATAATATATAAATAAATCATGAAATTATATAAGAAAGTTATTTCTCATCAGTCATATTAGTTACATTTCATTACATTTAAAATAATAAATATAAAGGCGTTCAAAATAATATATTATTTTTTCAGTAGAAATATTTTACACGCGATTCATACAACTAATCCATTTAATGCGCCACCTTGAAATACTTACGTAAGCTATGTTCTTTAAGCTATGTCATTTAAAGTTAGCAATTCAAGCATTTTAACTGCCAAATATAATTAATTAAAAAGAAAAAAGAAAATTTTTTTCTTTATGTTTTATTTCTGTTATTTCTACTAAGTTACTTAGTACTTCTACTAGATAAGGAAACACTTAATTTTTAAGAACATTTTATGTAATTCTTTTTATCTTTTTTATTTTTTTTATAAGTAGTATACGTCAATGCCGCTTTGTTATATTATCGAAATTTTTTTCTAATTTTTAAATATTTTAATTAATTAAAATACATATATATCAAACATGTTGTTTATTTAGAACAATATTTTCTACATGTATATGTACATGTACATTTTCTACATTTTACGCTATCTGTGTGCATTCGTTTACTTTCCTATCGGATCTTTTTAATATTAAACAAAATTGAATTCTGGAAAATTTTTTACATAATGGGATATTTGTAGGTTAAAAACAAATCTCCCGAATTGGAAACCTTATGGACAAATGTGAAAACAAGACTCTCGGATGTGGTTGATAAACTAAATGTTAATCCAGAGACTACGGAACAAGTAAATCAGCTACGTACCACATTCCAAGAAGGAATTCAAACACTTGTAACGGAATCCGAGAATGCTGTTAAGAATATTAGTGAAAACTCTGCGAAAGTTCAAGAAGGTATTGCTAAGATCACCAAACAGGCAATTGATATTGCTGTGCAAGCATCTGAAAACTTGAAAACTCAATTACAACAAGCAACGACGCCTCATGCATAAAATAAAGAAATACCGTTTCGTAAATCATTCATCTTTTGGATAATGTAGAAATAAATATATGATTGAAAAATTGAGCTTTAGGTAACCAGTGTCTGTCATACTTCATATCATGTTCTAGACAGATTTAATTATTAGTGATTGTTAATAAAATTTTCACATAATAACAAATATTTGTTCATTTACTCATTTACACCTAATTCAATTTTTTCCTTTTTTAAATATATATTTTTATTATATAATTTACAATTATGTATATTCATTTTCCAATATTTTATAAGTTTTCACCATTTTTATTAAAGTCATTAAAACCGCTTATATAATTTTATACTATTTGTCGATTAACTAATATATATTTATATCGTCCCTCTTTAAAAATTTGATTATCATATTACGAATAACAATTAAAGTAACGAATTCTTGCAATATTTAGAGAAATTATTAACATATTGAATACCGGACTTAATATGCCCATGATATGTACATTTATCTTATTATTATCGGTGACCCTCATGACATATTATCATCACATGGAATATTGGATCTAACTCATTCGTTTTCATATCCATTCCTTTGTCTACATAAAAATAATATCTTTATTATTAGATTTGATATCTTGAAAACATTATTATAATATACTTAAATTATAAAAAGTTATTTACAAAAAGTTATTTAAGTAAAAGTTATAAGTACATAATATCATTTATTATACTGATAAGATGAAAAAGATATTTTAATCTTTTCCTTACAAAGATCTCAAGGAAAATGAGACTTATTAATTTAAAGAAGTAATTTCTATAAATTATAGGTTACAATGCGAGGGAAATCTCTATTGATTTATTTAATGAAATGATTGAACATTATATTGATTGAAATAAGTATATATTTGTTATTTGATGATTATGTAGCTCATATATATTATAACATATATATAATCTTTACATGGTATAGGAAATTACATTAAAGTTTTTATTATATATATTGATAATAAATAATAAGAAATAATAATAAATAATAATAACAATAAAAAATAAAAATAAATTGATAATAATAAATTGATACATTATTCCACCAAATAAAATATATTAAAGTCTTCGAATGCAGGAAACGTAATTATACTTGATTCATTTTCAAGATAATTTGAATGAAACGCGTCATTTTAGGATATATATTCTTAGGATATAAGAAAAAGATATCTACCAGAAGATAAAATAAAGTACCATGCAAAAGCTAAAAAATACTGAAAAAGTTATCATAAAAAACTATTGAAAAATATTCAGAATACGAATATAGAATAGCAAAAAATTATAATAAAAGTTTATAAAGATTACGATGGCAATCCTATTTCTTACCTTTAAAAAACTTATTTTTAAAGAATATAGAATATAGAAGAAAAAATACGAAAAACAATTATTTAAATCATCTTTATACAAAAAAGATAATTGCGAAAATCTATCCTAATTGAAAAAGATTTTATGCGTAAAGTATACTTAACATTCCTCATTTGATTGCTACATGATTATGTTTCTTTTACTTTCTCTCTTTTTTCCTTTATTTGACCTTTTTATTTTTTCTTTATCTGAAATATATCAATATTTTTCTATTATTATATAATACTTGAATTTAGCAGCGTTAAATCTTTTGTATTAAATATTTTTTTTATTGATGCAAATTTTTGATATCATTCTTTTGAAGAATAATGAATTAAAATAATTTCCAACATATAAGTTAACGTCCATCTTTTCTCTGAAAAGATAACTTTTTGGATATTGATATGTATGTATATATAATGATACGTAATATAATTATAATATATTGAAATTTTGCGAGTTCAAATCAATCTATATCAAATCAATATGCGAATCAAAATCAATATATATAAACATCTACTTTTTTAAATTGTTATGCTTAATATCATGAATGTCTCTAACATCGAGTTTGAGACTATTGGATAACATTTCTAGATTTTCGAAAGTGTAAAATTTATCTATTTTAATCTTTATAACAAAATTTCTTCTTTCATAGTGCATGTAGAATAAAAATAAAAATCTATATTATTGTCTGAGCCTACTTTGTTCAGTCGTTATGAAGATAATCGTATATGAAGATAATTCAAAGATTTGCATAAATACGGAAAATCTTTTTTCGCTAGCTTATGCTGCTTATTCCTTGCCATGTGAACATGACACAAGATATTTTATTGCTTTTATTGCTTGATAAATTTATATAAACTTACATTGTGTATTATAAATGGTTTTATGCTAATATCAATAAGACAACGTAGAGAATCAGATATTCTTTTTATTCACTTATTTTAAGGAAAGGAAAAAAGGGAAGTGATAATGTTCTTTCTTTTCCTTATTTATTTTTTTATTTCTTCATTTATTTTTGCTTCGTTTTGTATATATATAACGAAAAGAATATCATTATTCTATAAAAATGTACATAGTCTATTTCTTTAATCGAATGAAAGTTATATCTGTGTTTTCCATGCTTCTCGATAAAGCATATGTTCATTTAAAGTATATAATTGTTATAAAATCTGTATATTTACGTCTACACTGATTATTTTAGACTATTACTTTGATCTTTTTAATATTTACAGTATGATAAATATTATTGTTTATACATATTTTGAATATCTTATTAAATCTGATAATGCCAATTATCAGTGGATCAGTGGATATACTGCTAATAATAAACGTTAATTATTAAAATATCAATTATCAATGAGTTTATAACTCTGGAAATTTCTAGAAGAAATTTAAAACGATTCCGAAGAATTTTCTAATAGATTTTTCTTTAGTCTTAATATGAAAATAATGAAAAGTATCTGTATCTCAAATAGAACGAAAAACATATATATTATCATATTTCGAAATCTTACATTGATTTTTCAAATAGGATCTTATAGATCTAAATGCAGAATTAGATTCAAGGACTTTCGACTCAAGGAATCATCTTATGTGCTTTTGATAAATAACTTGTATCTATTAATTCTTTTTCTTTTCCTTTTCTTTTTAATTAATTAATTAATTAAATAATTATTTTTCTTTCATAAGAGAATTGTAAATTGTAATTTCTTGTTATAGAAGAAGAAAAGATTTTATTGTTTGAATAAAACAAAGATCGTTATCTTTGTTCTTAAATATATAAAAACACATCTAAATCTAATGTTTAATTAAATAAAAAATATATTAAAGTAAACCTGTCTCGGAAACTGGAACAAGTAGATCAATAATAGATGTAAAATTTTGCGAATGAAAGCGAATTTTTTTATGATTTTATAAGCCAATCTAATCTAGTATATTATCGTTATGAATATATATCGTTATCATAAATGAAAATCGCTAATAATTAATTTTTTAAGAGCGAAGATGGATGATTCTATTATTATTTAATAGCTTCTGTATGTATTAACATTCTTGCAATGCCTTATTTCCGAATAAATTGATTATCGCAGTATTTCCTAGCCAACTTCAGCTATGCTATAAAATTTATAAATTTCGAGATACATAAATTTATTACATATCAATAAATACATTAATTAGGATATAAAAATATTAATAATGTTATAAATGTAATATATAATGTAATGTAATGTATAAATTTAATAATGTTAATTGCAATGAATTAATATATCAATACAAATAGTATATTTATTATGATAGAAATATTATGATAGATGATTTAAATTACCCGATAATTACTCAATGCCGATAATTTAGAAATAAAAAGATAGAAAACTCGTGAGTAAAAATTATTTCGAAATTAGATTTTTCGATATGCTGATATACACTTTATCTATGTTATAAATTATATATTACAATCTATTGTGCTTATTAAACATGTTTTTAATATTTATTAAGTAAAATAAAGTGAAAAAATAGCAACCGCGAAGTAAACATATTACAAAATCATAAATCGCTAGTGGTTCAGCAGAAAATCTCATTGTAGTTGCAAAATTGTTTATTCTGCTGAATACGGACATTGTAAAATAAAAAAAATTCTCTGGTCTCTTTTCACTACTTTCATTTTTTTTCCTTTTCTTTAAATTTTAATACATCTTTTCAAAAACTATCTTTTTCCAGTTTTTTTTCTCGCTATAATATTATCATACTTTCTTTATTTCTTTTTTATTATATCGTTATATCCGCATCTTATATTCTATTATTGTACGAATATTTTGTTATATGAATAAAAATATTTAATACTGTTTTTAATATTTAAAGATATGTTTAGAAAAGAAAAATTTATCGTTTAACAATTTTTTAGTAAACAAAGAAGTAATAATTTAGGAAATCTGATTTCCTAATCAGCGAAAATTCAGTTCTGATTTCATATGTTAACATGTATTAAGACCTACTTATGATTTAAAAAATTCGCTAATTCATTGTGACCTAAATTCATACATTATTGCAATTTTAATTTGTATTAATTCTATAAAATTTATTTTAAATTATAACTACACACACATTATATTGAAATTAAAATTGAAATGCAATAGAATTAATTTTCAAATATTTTTTGTAAAACTAATATTAAGTAAAAACAGATCTCTTGAAATCGAATAAAAAAATATTTTGTGCATGCAACTTTGCGGTATGCGCATACTTAAGAGAAAAGGAATAAAAGGATAAAATTTATGAATCATTTCATTGTTGGTTAAGAACTTGGTATTGAATTGACAAAAGTGGGAAGAGAATTAATTTTATTTTCTTCAATATTTCTTCAAAACTGAAATTTTGTTTTGAAAAATATCATAGATGAAAGTGCAATTTGAATACTAAAATGAATATATATTTTTTATGTTTTGTTATATATATGGTAAGTAACATTAATAATTAATATTGTTAATATTGTTAATCTATATAATATAATGGTATAGATATGAAAAAATATTAATAACTCGTTTTTGAACATAAGACTATTAATATTATTATATCTATGTTTAACGAAAATTTTATTAAATAGATATTATTTGCAAATATAATCGAGACTTTGGCAGAGAATAATGACGAAAAATTATCCAAAACAATATTATTAAAAAAAGAATTACATGCACAAACGCATTTCCAAGCTAAAAAAGCCACATCTGATGTTGTTGAAAGATCTGATGTGATAAATCGTGAATTTGAAAAAGTAATCGAGTTTGTCAATATTTTGGATGAAGTGGACAATTTTATTCACGATAGCACAAAAAATATCATTCGCAAACTTAATGCAGTATATGATATGACTGAAAATAGAAGATATCGCAAATCTCATTGTAAATCCTAATATTAAATTTATTAATTTTAATTAAAACTATTAAAATAAAACATTATTAATAATTTATAAATTAATTTTTTTTGTATATTGGATAATTGTATATATACATTGCACACAAAATATTATGCACACGGACATGATTGATGATGACAAGAATAAACTAAAGAGTTTTTAGTCTTTAAGTTTAGACTTTAATCCGCTAAAGAAAATTTGAAGCAGGACTGAAATGTTTAATGAATATGGTACGCTATAAATACGCTATAAATTAAGTGTTTGAAATATATACACTAATGTTATATTTTAAATCCTACTCACTCATATAATTTTGATTAAATTATAATTTTTATTTAATGAATAGATATATGCTTAGTATGCGTTTTTCTCCTTTTGAAAAGGCAATTTAATGATATATCTTGCGAAAGTATTTAAATTTGTCTATGTCCTTTAACTTGAAATAGAGATGCAACTTGAATGCAACAGAAGAATCTATTATGCGGAAGATTGTATTAATATTTGATAGATGATGGAATAGTTTATAAATATTTATATATATTATTTATTGTTTTGTTGCTTATCATATATAATATATTGAAATTAGAAATAAAAACATACATACATAAACATAAACCTGCATTAAATGTAAGTAAAATATTGTAAAATTGAGATAATTATGGATATAATTACAAATAATTATAAATATAAATTTCCTCGAAATATGCAGAGATAAGAAAAGAAAATCTATTCTTCAATAAAATATATAATAGAAATTTGAAATTCTCGAATCTATACTTTATACATTTCAAAATGTTTATAATTATTTAATATTTATTTAATTATCATAATTTATATAATTATTAATATTATATATTTCGTATTTCACACATATACTTTATCCATGTCTTATTGTATTTGTATTATATCGTATGTTTTACTTCTAATTTCAATAGAAAACATACACTGTAAGCAAGAAAACAATAAATAATAAATATAAATATGCATAAGCCATTAAAAATATATACTTGTATACTTATATTAAAATGTATACTTATATTAATAATGAGATTAAATAAAGATAAAAAAAATTTAATAATTTAGTAATTTACTTTCTTATATTACTTTCTTAATTTACTTTCTTTTCTTACAATATCTACTTATTATAATATTTACTTATTACATATATTCTATAAAATACATGTTCATAATATAGAAATTAGAAGAGGAGTACTTTTATTTAATATATATATATATATAATATATATTATTTTAAATTATATATTAATATGCATATTTAGTATTAATATTTTATACTTTTTAAACTTATATTTTATATATTTATGTTTATTCTAATATGAATAATTGATAATCGCGTTCCACCAGTTATAATTGTGTTATTAAAATGTATGTTTTACTGTAAAAAACAAGTTTAGCATAATGTTAATGTCAATCATTTTTCATTGTATTATCTTTGCTTTCCATATTTCTATTTTGATATTTATGTTTATTTGATGCACTTATTTATATATCATATAAATTCTTTCTGAATTATAAATTATAGGTTTCTTCAATTGCTAACTTTGTATAAAAGAAACTATTGTCTGATTTCTAGCAATAAGCATAACAAAATTAATTACATATTAAATAAAATGTTGAATAATATAGTATAATATAATAATATAGTATTATTGACTCTTCCCAATTGGTAGAATTATATAATGCTCTCGTTATATATGTCTCTTGTATAAATATTTATGTTCCGATATGGAATTAAGCTATTAAGCGATTTCATTCCTGTTCAAATAAAATCCATTATTTGGTGATATTTTTATCCATAATATTTATGTACTTACTAAAAGTACTTACTAAAAAAAGTATTTAAGTAAAGTTATATATATGTATATACATATATATAATTATGTACGCAAAATCATAATTTATAATTATATCATAAATATAATTATATCAAAATATAATAATGAATTATATTTTAATATAATTATATTATTATATTAAAATATAATTCATAATTTATATTATAAATTGTAATATGTCTGTATATAATATATATATAAAAATTATATTATAAATTGTAATATATACATAATTATAATATAATACAATTGTAATATATATATATATATATATATATATAATTGTAACATATATATGTTACAATTACATATATAATAATATATATATATATATAATATATATATATATACATATATAATAATTGTAATATATATATGTAATTGTAACATAGATTGTAATATACACAACTTTCATTATATCCTTTCCAAAGCAATCTCTATCGGGATCTGAATAAAAAAATAAATGCAGATGAAAAAATTATCAAAATAGAATGTATCATATTACAATTACATTACATAATATTATAATATGTCTATATTACTCTTATAAATACAATATTCTAATTAAAGATTGGCAAGGGATATCATATACATCATTCAAAACGTTTTCTGTTATTATCGTCAATTTCTTTTTCCAATCGTAAAAATATTCCAATATTCCAAAAAGACATTTTTGAAATTCAAGATCTCATTTAATAATTAATTATGATTTTTGGAAAGATTTGATAATGAGACTTTATATAATTGATTTCAAGGATTATAAAAATTTCTGAAATTATCTCTATTTTATTTTGAATATTAGTGTATAATCCAATAAATAATTATAATTTGTATGAAATATCATTAATAGTATAACTTACAACGAGCAAATTCTCAAACTCTTTAAAAAGTATGAGTTTACTGCGTATTATCTGATATAGAAGAACAAGTTAATATTACAGTTATATTTGGTATTACAGTTCATATTTCTGCAAATTCTTCATGAAAAGACCAGTTTTTTATTAAAAATTAAATGATCTTTTTTTATTTTCTTTTCAATTTTCCTATTATTTTATTTTCCAAAGTTTTTACAAAGTTTTTTTCTTGTGCAATATCTTCTTGTCTTTTTTGCAATATATCTGTCATAAAAATTTTGTTAGATATTATTGATTCTTCTATGATAATCTATGATGATTATGATTCTTAAATGATTTATGACAATTGATAATCATATTTTCAAGTTTATCGCTTTTAATTCAGAAAAAAAAAGAAAAAAGCAATAAAAATATATATTATAAAATAATTACATAAAAATTGAAGGAATAGGAAGTGATAAGATTTTAATGAAATAAAAAATATTCAGAATATTCAATGCATAAGCTTAATAATAATTTATACATAATTATATGATATATAATGGATGCTCTATATACTTATCACTTATGGCAAGAACTTAGTAGTTGTTTTAACATTGTTTTATCATTCTTCTTTGTGATTATATCATTTAAAAGAGAGGCGAATCAAATACTATGTTGTGGCAATATTATTAAATCAACAATATTTTTATAAGCACTTGTCAATCCATCATATTAAAGCGTATTCTTTTATTTTGGATATTAAAAATTTCGATATTTAAAAAAAAAAGCACGAAATTATATTATTATTAAGTTACTTAGGCATGCACAGATTTACTTCCTATGATAGCAATTTCTTCAAATCCTTTATTAGATAAATATATTATTAAAAAAATTGTTATGCGGCAGGAATAATTTAAAGTTATAAATGGAATGCTATTGAATGGATACTACAAATTTATTTGGTAAAAGAGATTTTTTAAATTTTATTTAATTCAGTTATGACTGTCTATCGTATTATTGCAAAAATGAAAAATATCAATTATTCTAAAAGATTCAGTGCATGTTTATTGCTAAGAAAATGAATTAAAATTAAGTTTGGAAAAATACATTTATTTATATTAATATATATTACACTAGATATTAAGAATAGAAATAATCCTATCTTGAATCTAAAAGGACATATAGCTTTTCCAAAACTTTTATCGCAGGAATTTGGATTCACTGCATACATTGTGTCAAATCTATCCATTGTTTACCATTGTGCTATTTAATAGGACAAAATTATTATAAATCTAATTATACATTATGAATCCATTATATGTAACAGTGTTCATGAAAGTCGAAATACTAATTCTAAAAGTTGCAAAATTTTGTAAAATATTCTGTTACAAAAGTCGCAGACTTAAAAAGTTTTAAGTATCGCTAATCTTGTATTTGATGAGCACAGAAGTTGCACTTAAATATTTTTCTAAGGAGGATTGAAAAAAAGCGGAGATAATTTTATCTCTCAATTATAAAAGACAAGATTATTTTTAAAAATCGAAAATACCATAAAGTATGTTACAGGTAATATCGATTAGTTTGTTTTATTATATTTATTTTATTAAGTTACTAGAAATTCTATAAAAAATTAAAACGAAATTATTAATAAATTTATCGGTGGCAAATCTGATGTGAAAAATTTATATGAAATGTACGTTAAAACGTCTTTAATTAAAGTTAAAAAAGAATCGAGTTTATGTTGCAATAATTAAACTGCTACGATATGCAAAAATAATAAAACATATCGTAATTATCAAAAATTCTAATTTGTGAAAGAATAAATGCGAAAAGAATTTTATCTATCTGTTTCTATATCAAAGTATTTTGACAAGACTAACAAAGATTACGGGCCAAATATCGAAAGACCAATTGTCGAAGATTACATATACAATATGAAAATAATTAAAAGTTTATAATTAAATGTTGATAAATTCACAATGTAATTGTGCCATGCTGAAATGCCATCATGTCGTACTATATCCTATTTTGGATTAGTATGCAAATTTAGCGTCTTATATACACAGAAGCTTCTTATTGCTTTAAACTTTGAAAAAGTTTGTTTATTACAACAAAGGAACAATCTCGCGATAAAATTTCATAAAAGTTATTTTCTATTATTCTCAATTAACAATTAACAATTGAACCTATTGAAAAAAATAAGGAAAGAAATAATGTGTAACAATTGCAGATAGAATTAGAAATAAATCAATAATTAGTCATAAAACTTTCATACATTATTGTTTGCTGGCATCACCATAATCATTGAGATGAAATTTTCTTATGCTATATAGCAAATTTTGCTTACAGAATTTGTAATAAAATTGCTGATAAATCTTCAGTTTTTGATAAAATATTCGCAATATAATACTCGCAATATAATACTCGCAAATAATATATGAATTAATACATAGAAATTATTTCCAAGCATAGGGACAATTTCATATAATGCAAAAAAAATATTTTTATGGCGTATATATCTGCTTTTGTTTGATATATGATTATACGATTGAATCAAGAATGATAAAAAAAATAAATATCATTATTACTTTAATGATTCTATTGCTTGGTTCCCGAAATAGTCAATGATAATAGAACCATAAAAAATATACTTATTATTATTACCAAAAATATATTACCGAAGTATCAAAAGTAGCACAAAAAGGAAAAACATTGAGAATGCTGAGAACAGCAGCTGAAAATATACTTGAGCAAAGCATATTATTAAGAAAATGTCAATGACATCTTGAGACACGAGTCGCGCGCGAAGAAGAAATGGGCAAAATTCTGCTCTTATTATTTATTTATTATTTGATTATTATTATTCTATATATTATTAACATTAAATTATTACTATTTTATTATTTCATATTGAATATTATTATTTCATAATGAATATTAATAAAATTTGTTTCTTTATTATTATATTATTTTTTCCTAAACCCGATTTTTGTAATTTATTGTTATTAAGAAGATATATTGTTTCCATTGATGCTTCTTTCTAATATGGAAATATGGAAAAAATAAATTGCAAATTAGATCATAATTTAAACTAATAATAATAAAGTTTAATAATGAAACAATAATAAAGTTTAATAAATAAACAATAATAACAATAAACAATAATAACAATAATGAAATAATAATAATGCAACAATAATAACAATAAATAAGAATAACTTATATTGCAAAGTCTGTCAATTACTTGTCTATTATTTCGTATATAATATAACATATTATATAACATATTATTTTCATAAATAACATAATAAGTAATAAAGTGAAACGAATGCATAAAAATATTGTATGAAGATATACATTTATAAAATTTCAAATAAAGTAATGTTAATATAATCAAAAATATTTCTTACTAAATAATAATTGATATTTTGCAATCGATTGCTTTATTCTATCTAAATTGCAATCGTTTCGATTTGAAATAATTATGTTTTATGTGTGCGCGTGTGTGTGTATGTGTGTGTGTGTGTGTGTGTGTGTGTGTGTGTGTATGTATTGATTGTTATTATGTGCAAAAGTAAAATACAATATGAAACTACATTTTTATTATATCATGTGTTTGTATTATGTATTATAAACATAATAATATCTGGAAAATATAGAAAATATGCATTTACTGCTGTAGAATATATATAAACATTTTCTATTTTTGTTCCGTTATTTGACTTTTTTATATTAGAAAAATATATATATATGTATATATATATTCGATATACGACATGCATACGTGCGCATACATACATGAATGCTTTTTTTTAACATCCTGCGTATCGCATATTCTACATTTATATGAAGATTTTATTTTATCCAATATTTATGCTTTCAACATCCAATGTTGCACAAATATGATAGATAATGATATCCTGATCCAATTGTTATTGAATATATTTTCTAAAATCCAGATGCATGCAGGAATTAATATTAAAAATAGACACAAAAGAACATAAAATAAATAGACACAAGGACATAAGATCGAACATAATATCGAAAATGTCATTTTGCATATAAATAAGAGTTGCATTTAAATAAAAGTATGATATGTTTATATCTTGCTGAAATCAGCGAACGATACATCGATTTTGAACGTTTTTGTTGAATTATAAAAAGTATTTATTCATTGGATCAATGTAAATGCCCTATTATTAATCTTGTCATAACAGATATGAAGTGCTATAATTTTAACATATAATATTTTGTCGAATATGTTTTTTTAAAGATGGTATTTGGAGTGAGCCAATAAGCGGTAACATATTGAATATTAATAGAAATATCGCATAATGTCATTCTGAATGACATTATGTTGAGACGGAGTGATTATAAGTAATTTGAAGAACTTATTATTTATGAATATTTCATACAAAAATAATAAAACAAATATTATCATATAATAGTTATTATAATGAAATCTTTTCAATTATTGCATATAGAAGAAAAATTGTAAACGAATATTCAAAAAGAGAAGTACTTAATAATAAAAAAGGAAAATATTATAAATGCTATTTTTATACATATTTCCATTGTTGACCATTTTTGAATGAAAAGATCCTATAATAATTATAATTTTTTTTGTAAGACAGAAGTATAAAATTATTAATTAATTTTTTTAATTTTAGTTCGTTGATATATTCTAAGAAAGTATTGTTTGTGAATAACAAATAAATATTGTATTATTTATATATACAAAAGTTAAATTATACAAAATTTATACAGTATATTATATATATTATATACACAGAATTTAGGGGTCACACATATTTTTAATGTAACCCTCGAAAGTTTTTTTTATACTATTGTTGTAGTATAAAAATGTATTAACGCAAAGATTAATACACAGAAATTATTTCCAAGCATAGGGACAATTCCACATAATGCAGAAAGAAAAAATTTTTTTCGCGTAGATATCTGCTTTTGTTTGATATATGATTGTATGATTGAATCAAGAGTGATAAAGACAAATAAATATCATTATTATTTTAATGATTCTATTGATTGGTTCCAGAAATAATAAATGATAATAGAACCATAAAAAATATACTTATTATTATCAACCAAAAGTATATTACCGAAGTATCGAAAGTAGCACAAAAAGAAAAAACATTGAGAATGCTGAGAACAGCAGCTGAAAATACAGCTGCGCAAAGCACGTTATTAAGAAAATGTCAATGGCATTTTGAGACACGAGTCGCGCAATTCATAATGAATATATTAGAGATAGTAATAATAATATAGCTTTTAAAAAATTGAAAGATTTTTCGAAAATTTTGAAACTAGAAGAAAAATAAATACGCCATCTTCTCCGCAATCTTTATAATAGACTATTATAAAGATATATAAATACGTGATATTAATAATGGTAATAGAAATATCTCAAATTATAGATAGCCATTGTGGATGTTATAAAAATTCATAATACAATAGTAAGAGCTATTTTGTTTTGTTCAAAATCATTAGCAAAAAAAAAAATAACAATGACCTATCCATGATTTGTCTGCCATCACTTCCATTCATTTTCTCATCAGTGAGAATCTAATCAAATGCCCAGATTCTTCAAAGACCCAGAGTGAAGCGGCCAAAGATACTATATTATAGATAGATCATTAATATGCATAGATACACATTTGGCGTAGATGATCGCGAGAATATCTTCATTATTTATAGCAGCTTATAAAATGACGTATTTAATCAATATAACATTGATTACAATTAGGTTGGCACCCTAATTCCATTGAAGAACAATCTTTTCCCTCCAGCAAAATGATTTGTGAAGAGAATTATAAGTGTACCCAGGAGGCGACGAATTAGTGAGGGTAGTCACAGTCAGGACGCTCGACCCATTACTTCGCATGTCAATCTGCGAGATTTGCGATAATCCGATTCGAATGACGGATGCAGAGAACCAGAAATATCTTTTTGGACATTATGGAGAGCGGCAAAACATTATATGTTTCTCTGTCGGCAAGGCAGGCGGAATGTTTAGTCTTTGACTGCCGCGTCCTGGGATTAAAGCTACCGCCGAGCGATATTTGAGCTATTTTCTGACATCGGATCGAGTAGCTTTGTTTGGATCGAGTACTTATTGTTGTTTATTATTCTCGCAGTATAATTCATTGTATAAAAAGGGTAAAAGCGAACTAAATAATATGTTGTGTGAGATTCTTCATCGCATGGCATACACATCCTAACTCGTCGTCTCATATATCTCTCAATTCTTTCCTTATACTACTTATAATACTTCGAAACTTCGAAACTTTGCTGCTGCAAATATCTGCGAGAATATGGAAAGGTACAATTGTGTCAGCAGTACAAAACGGCAATGCCTCATTCAATTGTCCTAATTGTACCAAAATATCATCAACAACTGGTGATCAGGATTCAGATCTGTAAATTTCACAAAGTCCGCTAGATACAAAAACATTTATCTTAAAAATCTATTGACATGAGAATTCTTATTTAACTTTCGTATATTTTTTTACCGTTTCTAAAAATTAGTTTATACAATTCGTATTATATGAAAAAAAATCATAGGCATAGTAATTACATACAAATGGGCAAATTACATATAATGGGTAATTACATACAAATGGGCACTAGATTAATAGATAAATTAATAGATAATATATATTTAAGAAAAATAATTGATATAATTTGAAATAATAATCTTCCTTAAAATTTCCTTAAAATAATTTTCAAATTGGCATTAGAAGCTTATGCCTACTATTTAATAATTGTAAACATATAATAAAACATCTCCTCCGAAGTGCTTCTATCTTGTCGAAGATATCTATCGGAGCTTATGAGTTCTTAGGATCCTGAGGGATATACCGATAATAGCACTGGTAAGACCTCCCTTGTTAGACAGGTCAAAGGTGAAGAACCAGACTAAAAGAAACACATTAATCCTCCAGATTGGCAGTGTAGATGAAGGATTAATATTTCATTACCTGCAAAGCAATTACTAAAGCAATTACTTGCTGAAAATCCCAATAAAGAGTTTCGGAAACAAGGATGCTCATCGGCGATGAGCAAAGCAAAAAAAACTATAATGATTTTCGAAACTTGGAATGTACAGGGAAACTACAAAAAATTATTGAAGAAGTGAAGAGCATTGGGGGAATATCTTCTGCCTCATTGAAACAAAAAGAAAGATCACTAAAATACTAGACCAGTTTATGCTGGTTTAGCCGGAAGTCGAGAAATCGGAAAGAGTAAAGACGGGCATTGCCGCGCTTAGAATTAGGAAGAATTTGGTTAAGGATATTCAGGATATACAGTATGCCAATAAAAAATGTCTGAGATTAAATCTAGGAATCTACAGTAGAGACGTAGACACTTTTGATGGTATACCTGCCAATTGACAACTCGACTGCCCAAGTGAAAGAGATATTCTATGAGATGTTGGATCAACAATTATACCAAATAAAATACTGATACTAAACAACTTATACTAGCAAGAGATCCAAACACTAAAATGGGGAACAGAACAAAGTAATCGGAATATTTGACGAAACTGTGATAAATGATAATAGAGATAGATTTATTAATGCGTGTAAGCAGCACGATTTGAAAATCTATAATACATTCTTTGAACATAGAAATATATACATATATATATATATATATATATATATATATATATATATATATATAAACAGATATATATGGGAAAAATTATCGCCCGAAATCTATTATTCATTATATTATAAAAAGCAGCGTTCAAAGTATAAGATGCCAGAGTAAAACGAAGGTTAAACTGGATCGGACCATTATGCGGTGGTAAGTCATATATACTTTCCTACTGAAACTACCTCCACAGCCAAGATCCTAGAAAAATTAAACAGTGGCCTCAATATAAATTGTTCCTTCTATAATAGGAAGGTACGAAAGATCTTTACCGGCGAAGGCTTAATAAGTACTTGGAATCTATAGAATCTACTAAAAAAGTGGAACACAGCCATCTACAAATAGCAAATTGCGATTCATAAAGCAAATGAGGCTGGATAAGGCGCAAAAGGAAAGGAAAAAAGAATGGTAAACGCATGATATTGAACTCTCATAGGACAAAAAAAGAGCATACAACTACTTGATAATAAAAAATGCAGAAAACAGAGAGCGCTATAAAAGAGCCAATAAAATAGTGAAAGAAAAAGTCAAAGAGAGAAAGAATAAAATATGGGAAATGAAATATAGAGAAGGAAAGCATGATTGCTCACAATAAAAG
Source organism: Eciton burchellii (assembly GCA_020341155.1). Classification (NCBI taxonomy): domain Eukaryota; kingdom Metazoa; phylum Arthropoda; class Insecta; order Hymenoptera; family Formicidae; genus Eciton; species Eciton burchellii. The sequence goes on along the minus strand of JAHMML010000018.1, from coordinate 1,010,426 downwards.
TATGGGACTTCCCTAAAGTATTTAGGGAATGATTCCCAATATTTTAGACTGCATCTAATCACCATGAGGGAATGATCACGTCATTACGAATGTCTCTTTGTTGGAAATATGCTGGAGTTTGCTAAGATCAGTACCTGCAAGGAGAGACCTCAATTGAATGAGAGCCTCCAAATTACTATCGAGGAATTAAAGCGAGAGATTAAAATGATGAGAAATGGAAGATCTTTTGGACTTGGAGAGATAGCAGCGGAGCTAGTAAAGTATGGAGGACATTATCTGGATATGTATCTGCTATAACTAATTAATAGTTGTTTGGGACAAAGCGAGATACCAAAGCAGTAGAAAAAATCATATATAATATCATTATATAAAAAAGGGAATAGGAAAGATCCTAGAAATTATAAGGGAAAGTGTCAATAGTATCTTCAATAGATTGTTTGCCAAGATTATGGACAATAAATTGCAACCTCAAAGCACATTATTAGCGAAGATCAAAATGGAACGACAAATAGGGTCGAGAATGTGTGGATAACCTGTTTATAGTCCAGCGAAGAAGAGAACAGCAAGAAGAAAGGAAACGCATATGATCTTTATTGACTTGAAAAAAAGCATATGACACAGTTCCCAGAAATCGATTGTTGATCTCTGCAAGAGTACAATATCGATAATTGCCTCGTAGGAATCATAAAGGAATTATATGCAGACAATAGAGCATACATAAGGTTATCTCAACTCATATGACCTTCGAAAGGCCAATCGGCAAGGCTACGGATTGTCTCTGCTGATATTCAACATTTACCTGGAAAGAATGCTACAGGAATGGCGGAAGAATGGTAACATGAGAATTCCCATTGATGAGTTCTATCTTTACACTTTGAATTATGCGGACAATCAGTGTTTCGCAGGACGCGTTCAATATGGAGTTTGTGTCAAAGCGATTGAGCAAACACTATCATTATTGGGGACTGACAATTAATATGTCCAAACAGAATATATAGCGGTAAACTCTAGCGCAAATTTCCAGTTTCTTAATACGACGAGCAGGTGAGGCAGATGGATCATTTGAAATATTTGAGAGTGTGAGTTACTAAGGAGGAAGGAATGAGAACACATGAGATAAAGAACCGCATTGAATAAGGTGACCCAATGCACAAAAAACATTATTAGAAAGAATTGAAATAAAAGAATTGAAATAAAAGAATTGAAATGATCTCTAATGAGAATGGAACAGAAGAAGTTTCCTCTAAGTTGTTTAAATGAATAGCACCAAGGAAGAGGAAACGGGAAGAGAAAGATCGCGGGATTCTTGAAGGGGAATGAAGGAATGCGACAGGTCATGGAAAATCATAGGCTAGTGATTGAGGATGTCACAAGTAGGCATCGATGGAAATTGGGAATAGATACGGCATTTAACTATATATATATATAAACCTAAATATATATATATATATAAACCTAAATATATATATATAATAAAAAATATATAATAAAATATATATATATATATAATAGTAATAAAACATAAAGTATAATATTTTTTGAAAATTATTTTGTATTATAAAATTGTTAATTTGGAAAAATTTATGTTATCTTTTTATTTTTCTATTCTTTTTATCATTGATATTTTATTCACAATGAGACCTTTCTACTACTCAGGTGCCGACAAATCAGATGTGAATCATCACCACGGAGTGGGATTTTCGATTAAGAATTCATTTAAAAAATATAAAAATGTAGTGGCCATTTGTATGGCCTATTTCGAAATAATAATACTTCCTGACTGGAACACCAATAAACACGAATCTGATTCAGATTTATGCTTCCACGATAAGTTAGCAGGATAACGATACTACCAAATTCTATGAGCAACTGCGCAATGCACTACGAACAACTAAGAAAAACAAAATTAACATAATTCTTTGCGATTTCAATGCCAAGATTGGATGTGAAGCGACCGAAGAAGTAATTGGAAAATACAATCTTCACAATAGAAGGATCGAGGAAACATGCTCGTTCAATTCTGCTTGGAGGAGGAATATGTTATCAAAAACACATACTATCTCCCGCCATGTAGACTATATATGTGGAAATCGTCACAAAATAACGACCAACACATTGTCCGTAATCAAATCAATTATATGTCAAAACAAAACAAAAGATATCAAAACAGCATAAAAAAAGTGACATATTCTGATGCAGATCGGATCATAACCCTTTGATAGGAACACTCAGATTCAAAGAAAAATGGGTTATAAGCAAAAACAAGAACAAGGAATATTGCCTTCCCTAAGCAATACATGAAATCATGAGATGCTGAAAGACAATAAATACATTAGGTTTAATAACAATAACAATGAAGGTAAGAATATCAAGGACCAATGGCGGAACATCAAGAATAATATCTATAACGCTGTTGAAGAGATACTAGGATATAGAAAGAAAGTACCTAGAAAAGATTGGATGACATCGGAAATTCTTGACATGATAGAAAAAAGAAGGCTTGCGAAAAGAAACATAACGATATACATAGAAATACATTGCAAGATAAGAGCAGCAAAAAATACATGGCTGATAAGACAATGTAAAGAAGCTGAAAAGCTGCATGCGAAGTACGATGCCTTCCACTTCCATTAGTTAAAAAAGGATCAATATCATCAGAAAAGCAAGCATCACAAAAACTACCAAAAACAACAAGATCTTAACAGATCTTGAGGAAATCTGTAAAGTATGGAAGGAATATATCCAAAAGCTATTCAATGATGTACGGAGCCCCGAGTGGTATTTTCAGCAACGCATTTGGCTGTCCAATAATGAAGTCAGAAATGGTCTATGCGCTTTCGATATTTAAAAACAGAAAGGCATCAGGAAAGGGCAACATATACACGGAAGTGTTCAGACTAATGAATACTAGAAGGCTCTGCCATTTGTTTAACACGATTTATGACTCTGGCAACATTCCGGTGAATTGGCTAACCTTTACCTTTGTCGCCATATCAAAACAGCATAATACTAAAACATGTGACCAACATTGGCTTATCAGCTTTATAAGCTACGCACTCAAAGTCTTCTTAAAAATAATCCATAAGAGAATATATGACAAATGCGAAGAAAAATCAGGTGATATGTAGTTTAGTTTTAGAACAGTCTAAGTACAAGAGAAGCACTATATGCAATGTACAAAAATGCTACGAGTAATGAGAAAAGATATATTTATATGCTTTACCGATTATCAAAAGCATTTGATAACATATATAATTTATTAATGCCGATTTTGCAAGAGACCGGCATTAATGAGAAGGACATCCGAATAATACATGAACTGAAACCAAACAACAAAGTTCAAATTTAACCATGTTTCGCAAACTAGCAATAGGATTATCAAAAGAGTTCGCAAAACTTGCATTCCTTCCCATTCTCTTCCCATTCCTATTTAATATTTATGTGGAGAAGATATTCCAGCTGGCATTTAAAGGACATACAACAGGAATAAAAGTGAATAGCGTTCCTACCTACAATATGCAGACGACACGGCGATATTGATTGAGAACATCCAGGAGATACAAACTATCTTGAATGCCATCAACGAGAATAGGAATATGATCTTAACATCAATGTGAGCAAGATCAAGCTAATGTCAGCTATCAACCTCACGATAATGCAATTCTCTATATAAACGATCAGCCGATTAAAAGAACGAATAAATTTAAATACCTCGGCTCCATACTTAACAACAAGCGGAATAGCGATGAGGAAGTTAATAAGAACGATGGCTAAAGCCACTTTCACCAGATTTAATAATTATCTATTATGATAGGAAGTGTCTCTGAGTCTCAAATTACATGTTATCAGATGCTACATATGACCAATACTATATGGAACAGAAATCTAGTCTCTCAAGATTAAATTCTAACCTTAACAGAGCTTTTTGAGATGTGGATACTGAGAAGACTTTTAAAAATCTCCTGGACAAGATACTAATGAAAAGATATTGCTCCATGTCAACATACATCAACAATTGTTGAATGTGATCAAACAATGGAAAACATCGCACTTAGGATACATATTGCGGGGGCCTAAATACATCCTTCTAAAACCGGAAAAATCGAAAAAAAAGAATCAAGTCATAGACAATACTCATGGCTCCACAACATCAGGAACTGATCCTAGTTGTTGCTTCAATTTTATTCAAATATATAGAAGAGGGCATTCGCATTGTGCGATAAAACACATATACGCTTATACGCTATATTGAGCGTATGGTATTATAAGAAAAAGAAAATATTTTATTGTAAAATATTTTTTTGAAATTGGAAATATTATGCATAAATAATTCCGTAAAGAAAATATAATGTAAAATAACTGGTCATTGTGTGTATTGAATAATTATTATACTACTAATTAATTTCAATTAAACTCATTTAATTATTTTCTATCTGATATTATAATAAATATAATAGTAAATATATTGATGTAATATTTTATTTTGAAAGATACTTTAAGATTTAATAATATCAAACTACTTCTGTATTAAATTTTTTATTTATCCTGAAAATATATTTTATACATAATTATATAATCATATCGGAATTAAAATTTTCTCATTTCAAAATTTTCTCATGTGTATCAAGATATCACAAATTATTTTTCAAATTTTGATATTTAATTATGTTTATTTCTAGTTATTATATTTTTTAGGAAATATGTATGTATATATAAATATGTATGTATAAATATTAAAGCAAGATATAATTATTAAATTTCATTTCATCATAATTGGCGGAATCTTTTTACATTATTATTTTTATTATTTTAACCAATGTGTGAACGCGCGTATTTTTCTTCATCCTCTCCTTAAAAAAAAGTATATAAATAATATAATGAAACTTTGTCTCTATGTATTTTCCAATCTGCCACATTTTAATATCTTTTTATTATTTTATTCTATTTAATTCTAATTTTTAAAGAATTGGTAATTTGTAATAGTATATCAAATATTATAAAAAATTTTAAAGAAATAAGGAAATAAAGGAATGTAAATAAATAATAATACATAATTTTTACAAAAAATTATTCGTATGTACACGACGTTTGTTTTTTTATCTTCGTCTTTAGAAGATATAGTTGTTATAATAAAAATGATTAAGAACTACAAAAATTTAATAACGTGAATTTTTCAGTATTAATAATTTTATCATCACAATTTTTAATTAAAAAATCGTATTAATTTAAATGGAAAAAGATATATCTACACACACATATATGCACAAATACAAAAATATTAGATACTTAAATATATCAACCGATGAAATTTTATAAAAAATTTCACAATATGGATTATTTGAATTATAAATATTATTTTCACAAGACGCATATGCAGAATAAAGATGATCACATATATATCTTTTGATATATTAAGTATGTGCAAAAATGTCTTTTCTATCAGCTATGTTATTTATCTATATATATGTTATGTATCTATAATTATTTAAACTTCAGATAAATTTCCGTTGCTTAGTTTTTGAAGATTTGGATCGTTTATCAATCATATATCACAATTTAATATATTATAATTCAATATGAATTAAAAATAAAATCATATAACCAAAATGAAGACGATAAGCGACAAAAAACTGTATATTCGGCACTGTGATTTGACTTCTAACAAGGGAAAAACATTCTAAAGAATGTGAACTAATTAATTTTTTTTCAATGTCAAATCATGAAGATCTTATAATACTCTTCTATAATTCATAACGCAAATATTTATTTCAATAGTTTAAAGGCGGCGGTTATAATGACAATAAATGATCATATTCTAGAATACCATAAGAATTAGCGGCTATTGATTTGCAAGAATTATTGAATAAAAATCCATGATTACAAAGGAAAAGAAATTTGTGGAGCCGAAATTGAGCCGAAATTTCTTATGTTTCGAAGTTATGAACTGCGTGCGTGCAAGTAAGATTAGTAAGGTGACATGTGTCATTCTTAATACGGATTTTCAATATGATATCCAAATAGAATGTGGTCTACTTGAGAACAAGTAACAAAAATGATATTATCAGAGGATACACGAATTTTCAACAATCTTTACATGAGAGTCAATACCACGAGATTGTATTATGATATATACAAATAATTATTTCGAAAGAAATTTTAACGACTGAAGAAATATGAAGAAATACGTCACATAGTAATAGAATGCGCCATGTAATTCTTCGTACTGTTTGAAAGAATTATAAGTAAAAAGTTTATGCGTGTGATGGATACATTTCTAATCTTTTTCTGTAGATAATCGCTGTTGATCATAAGAATACAAGAGAATAACATTCTTTATTGAGAAACAGTTTATTGAAAGCATGAAAAGGAATGGAAAAACATTTGAATGAGTCAGTTTAGCGTTCAAGGAAATCATTTATTTATTGTATAACATACTTATTACTCGCGTAGTAATTAGGCGTTATTCGTTCGACGTAAAATAGTCTGTTTTTTGTCTGCCTTTAAAATTTCGTTAGCTATATTAGTATAATAGTTACATAATAATAAATCTGCCTCACTGCTAGAGCTTATAAATTCATGTCAGCTTTAATTACACGTAAAGTAAAAAATGGTTTAATAGAAAAATGTTGTTTAATCCTAAACTGTAGGAATTACTTTTTACATAAATGACTTTCACTACAGCAATTATTATAGCAATTATTTGAGAGAAGTTTTTGCAATTATTATGTAATGGGATCATTTTATCCATTCATCACTTTCGTCTTATTTTTTATTCAAGGAATTTTCAGTTGTAAAAAATCATCGGATAATCCTTCGATCTTCGCTCTCAAAAGAACAAATCTAATCATGATCAGAATCCATTGATCACATAATATATATGTACGTATATGTACATAATGTGTATATATATGTGTATATATCACTAATATGCATTTATAACGTATTTATGCGTAATGTAACATATATATATATATATATATATATATATATATATGTATATGTTACGTTACGCATATATGTAACATTTATGTTATATATCTATATGATTACATATATATATATATATATATGTAATCTAACTTGTTTTAGAATTATAGAGATAACAATCAGGTACCTGTTTTGTGTGTATGCGCATGCACACATACAACATATAATCCTTGAATTTTAAACCTCGAATACCGGATCAAAAATCATATTGGTATTAATAGAAATTTTTATAAAATCCTCTTTAATATCTATTTAACACTAAAAAATATATTTGGATTAATTTTATTCTTTATTCGTTATTCTTTCTTAACAATTAATTTACAATACCTTTTTATATTTAGAGATTTTGATTGATCTTAATTTTACTCAAGCCAACTCACTAATTATTTCTAATCATATTCAACCAAAATGATATTTTCTATTTACCTACGCAATTCTTCGATCAATTCCTTATAAATTATAAATTAGGTGGAATTATTATAGGAATTGCTTTTTTATTATCAATTATAATCTCATATATCCTTAATATATCCTAATACTATATAAAATCTAATTTATTTTAACCCATAAATCAAATCATGCACTAAGTATTTATCAATAATTTTATTGAGAGCGAGAGCCTATATTGCGTATTGTAGAGTTTGCTGCCGGTTGTTATTTTGAATTTTGTGATTACTCAATGTGATTGCTCATATCTCAATTATCAGTGCCGAAAGTGTCAATCTCGCGAACCCGTTGTAATATCTGATACATTAGTTCGATCAGATATTGAGCTACGGAAATGAAAAAATGCGTCACACGAAATTAATCTCCAAAGCCGAGTAAGAATACTTACCAAATACTTGCCTCGCGTTCGCAGCCATTCAGCATTATGTTTGTGAATGTGTGTATGTGTATGAATTATTAATTTTCTTCAATTATGATACATAGAGCATAGTATAGAACAAACTACAGTACAAAGGATTAGACATTCAGTACTCGTCGATAATAGGAGTGAATGAACGGGCTTCCCCCGATGCAAGCAATCATCCAATATTTTCAGCGAAGTGTCAAGCTGAGGAACATAACTATATTACTGGCATCTCAGTTTATGAATATGAACTTAAATCAGCGAATGAAGATTTACGGAGCGTAGACAGGCAGAAACCAAGATCAAAACACTGCAACGCTGCAACTGCAACATGATCAAACGCAGGACAAAATCTCCACGTTCACAAAGTGTAACATAAATATGGCCGGATTTCATCTGGCGGATAAAATTCTCCGCGAGATCAATATTCAATCGGATATCATTATCTCTGATAAAATGCAAACTAGTCTACATGGAAGAAAGACATAATAAGGATATACTTAGGAAGCCCGTACAACAAACTCTGCGTCAAAGTTTTGCTAACATCAAAATAAGATCGCATTTTCCGTGCAGATCAACTGCTGAATGGGATCTTATATATAGTGAAGGATATTAATACTCTAATACAAATTCCACACAACATTTAGAAGAAAAATGAGGAAAGCCCAAATGAGGAAATGAAGAAGTGAAACGTAGTCAGTTATAAAAAGAGAAACTGGAACAATCCCGAACTGATAATGTCTCGTAAATAACACAAAATAGACACTACTGGTTAAATAAACCTATGCCTACATCTAACAGCTTTGAAGAATTCGAAGAAGTATTCGATGATATAAATGATAACGCAAGAATAAAAAAAATAATCAAATCCCTTTCCATCTTTGTTACTAGGATTCAGATAACATACGCCGTTGATGAAATCGCCGTTGGCAATTATGAAATCAAAATTATAAATAATAAGCACGTTAAAATCCAATCCAAAAGTTCCATTACTTATGTCAACATAGTGAAAGAACTCAAAAACAGGGATATAGAATTCCACACATATAAACCGAAGAAAGGAGCTTCAAAATCATCTTTAAATACATGCATCCTTCATTAAATGTGGATGACATCAAAAAAGAAATTGAAGAATATGGATATACAGTTACTAATATTTGAGACATCAAAAAGCAAGCTCTTCCTATGTTCTATATCAAATTAAAACTTGAGAATAATAATAAAAACATCTACGAAATCAGATTACTACTTCATTGCAAAATAAAATTTGAGCCCAAAACGTGAAATCTCTCAGTGCATTGCCAGCGTTATAACCATACGAGAAGTTTTTGCTTCTAAAGCTAAGAACGTTAAATGCGTATTATGCGAAGACGATCACCTAACCAACTATAAAGGTTTACAGAAAAGATTTTTCTCCGCATTATGGAGGATAATAACACCTAAATCATAACCACAAACTTGCAAGCATACAAATTAGACTCAACCAAGAACATCTTATGCTTCAGTCACAAGAATTGAAAGTAGGTAAACAACAACATGCCAAAATAGTCAGGTTACATAAACAATATCTCAAAGCTCAGGACATCTTGTAACAAATATTATACAAAAATTATAACATGTGATAAAAGAATTCATGGAAAAAATGCGTAATGTTAAACACCCTAACAACTCTCGTCACCAAAATGATGTAATGACCAGTACATTTAAAATAGCAACTTGGAATGCCATCGGGCTGACTAAATATTTGCAAGAAAATTTTATTTTCAGCCAAAACATAAATATTTTATTTGATTTTAAAATACATTTTACGAATAAGAGCTACTTTCGTATTCGTGCGTACATATTGTATTACACGATGTGACAGCATCCTGACAGCAAAGCCCATGGAACTGCTCTTATGATAAGAAGCAGCATTAGACATTATGAAGTTGGCAAATACTAAAAAGAATTTATCGGCTACTACTGTCATGGTTCAAGATTGAAATGTCTGTATTACCATTTCTGCCATACTCACCATCTAAGAATGTTATAAAAACGGAACAATATATAATCTTTTTTTAAAAATCCAAGGGTAAAACCTGGGTAACCGTTTTATCATTGCAGGGGATTATAATACTAAACACATGCATTACGAATAGAGATTGATCCTATCCAAAGGGCGGGAACTCCTCAAAGCGATTGAAGGCATGAATTTGGCAATCTTGCCAACTGGGATATATAATCTTACTTATCATCTGACCATCTGATATACTTACTATACTTATCATCTGACCATCTGATTATCTGGCTATCTGACAACAAAAAGACCTTTGATCTGCTGAACTTCGGCATTATCAGGAGCATTCTTAAAGACTATTGCCACACTGACCCCTTGAATCGTCTTCAGACCATTCTCCAATAATTATTACAGTAAATAATAAAGTGACTAAAGGCAAACCTTGCACTCTCCACAACGCTAAAACAAACTAGCCCTATTTTTAGAAGTTACTGACGATTACTCTTGACAACTCTTCCTCTAAAAACCAATAATTACATTGCAGTTGAAAGCTTTAGCACCTATATAGCAGACCGCCTGGAATAACATCGATAGATAGCAATCTAGATTGCAATATTGAATATTCATCTGCAATAAAAGACAAACTGCCAGAAAAAAGGAAGTTACATAAACTATGGCTAAACAAATGTCCAGCATTGAAAATCAAATTAAATTGAATTATCAAAGCACTTAAAAATCTGGTGGACTTGAAAAAACCAAGGGATACAAAAATATCTAAATAAGTTCAATTTTATTGCTACAACAAATACTCTCTATGAAAAGCCATCAAGAGATTGAAGCCCGATTGGAGCAGACACAATTCCTATTAGAAAGCAAGACGAGAATTGAACAATAAAGAAAAGACCGAAATATTCGTTATATCTTTCCAAGATCTCTAAGACAAATCCGAGATAGATAATTATAGAGGAAGAAAACAAGTTACTCTCGGAAGCCATTACTACTTTCATCCTAGATACTTCTACAAACTCTTTCACCTAAAAGAGATACGAGTCATAATTAAAAATTTGAATTCAAAGAAGGTGCCGGATTACGATCTCAATCAATTGATAACCAATCGAGTTCAGATGTTGTCTGATATAGGAATAAAATTTATCACCTATCAGTTCATAATGCAGTCCATAGACGGGACTTTTTTCCACCCCAATGGAAGATAGCGCAAATTATTCAGAAACCTGGCAAAGTTGCATAATTTAGTAAATCGTGTAGGCCGATTAGCTTGTTGTCTTCCCTATCAGAATTATTTAAGAAACTTTTACTTCTAAGGCTCTCCATAAATTAATTCCCAATCATCAATTTGGTTTCCAAGCAAGTAATCACAGAACAAATATACAGAATTGTTAAAATAATAAATAACTAAATAAATAAATAATAATAAAATTGGACTTTCGATAAGATTTGGCCTGAAGGACTACTTTACAAAATTAAAAACAACTTTCCATCCAATTTCTATGCCATTATAAAATCTTATCTATTACACAGAACTTTTAGTTAAATATGGAGAAATAGTCACACAATTAAAAGAGATTAACTCTGGAGTTCCTCAAGGTAGTGCTCTTGTTACATTGCAGATCTCCCGCAATCGCTCTGTTTCACAACATGCGAACAATAGAGTTATATTCATGATCATAACAATCATATAAAAGTGTTCCCGTGTTTACAAGAAAGTTTTTCTTACATCCAGAGGTAGCTAAAAAAATGGAGAATCAAAGTTAACAGGACAAAATCAGTATATGTGATATTTACTGTAAAGAGTTATTAGTGTCCATCAATAACTCTGAACGATCTGAGAATTGCTCAAGTTGAAGATGCCAAATATTTATTTTAAATAAGGATTACATCTCGACCGTAGACTAAATTGGAAAAAACATATACTCAACAAGCAAAAACAATTTGGGTCTCAACTGGGAAAAATGTATTGGCTACTTGGCAGTAAATCACAACTATCGATTGAAAACAAGCTGTTATTATAGCTGTTATTATATTATATTACATAATGCAATTCTCATCAAAATCTATTTGAGGCTATGACGTCAAATTATGGAGCACAACTTCCAATTCAGATATAGAAATATTATAAAGATCCTAAAACAGATACCTTAGAATTATCATTAATGCTCGATAGTACGTCACCAATAGTACATTACATCATGATCTTAATGTGCCATATATTAGAGACCAGATAAGGAGAGTCAGTCAGAGATATACTAATAGGATGGAAGAACATCCTAACATACTCACGACTAATCTTATGAAAAACGTAGATTCCACGCAGATTAAAAACAAAAGATCTATGTATCGAACTGTAATTTTATAGGACATATGCCACTGAGTATATGCTTTTCAAGACTTTCAAGACACCTAACTGTCATATGTATTACTAAATATCTATTAGTGCTAAATAGCTATTAGTGCTGAATAGCTATTAGTGATAGCTTGTAATAATTTCTAGAATGATAATTTAAAAAATAATAATTTTATTCTCTTAATATCTATAAGTAGACATGTTATTGAACTTTCATAATAATTAGACAAATCTTATCAATTAATTATTTTACATATTTTATTATTTAGTATCTTAAATATTAAACCAAATATTAAACAATTGACTAAAATAACAATATTAGAAAGTATCAATATTAGAAACTATCAATGTAGGACAAATATAATAAATATAATAATTAGCTTTATAAATAAGAACATCTTTCTTAACAACTTTAATTCATCACTAAAAAGTTGTAATAATCCTAAAAATCCAATTTTATTAGAACCTTTACAAAATTGTAAGTATTTCAAAATTTTTCGCTCTAATATAGTTAAATATGCAACTCCTATTATTACAAATAAAATAATTATAATAATTGTTAAGGTTTTATTATGTGTTGTCTTTGGTTTTAGAATGTTCTCGATGTAAACAAGCTTATATTGAATATGAGTCACAAAACCAATGGATTCAGCCGCAACCGTTGCCGAAACAAAAGAAGATCGTTATCACTCGGTAATATCAAACGTTGAGAGATTAGTGTCTTGCGAGAAGTTAGAAGTTACGCGACGGTCGCACGTTTGCTACTGAGTTATCATGAGTATCCAAATATTGTAACTGTTAAATAATTTGACGATTAAAGAAGCTTGTTTGTTTTTTAATGATTCTTATCTTTACTGAACACTCTGTCGGACCGACAATAAATAAATATATAAATCATATTGCGCGAATCATCGAATTCTTACATCATTCATTACTAAATATGCTATCAACCTAATTAATATTATTACTTATATCGTATATAAATATATATATATATATATAAAATTAAATATATATATATAATCGGGTTAGACCGTCTTACGATGTTATCCGATATCTAGTTCCCACTTTCTTTCATTCTATTGGATACCTTCCAAATTTCTCGCACTCACTGCTTTCCTAATTCTTTGTGACCAGCCCTTTTTAGATCTTCTTATTTTTCTTCTCTCTATAAATATCCATATTAGGGCTTGTTTGGAAAGTTGATGATTGTCCATTCATTGGACATGCCATATCATATAAACTTTTTCTTCGATATCTTTTATTATTGATATCTTTTATTCCTATCGATATTTTTTATTCTATCTCTTCTGGAGATTCTCATCATCCTTCAAAGTCATCTATCTCTACCGCTTTTAACTTTTTTTTGTTTTTTTTTTCGATAATTCTCTAAGTTTCGGATCTATATAATATTTTTCACCATGGTTTCGTATAAATAATATTTTCTCTCTTTGGTTATATCTTTAGTCCAAGATATACTATTTAGACATCTTCTATTGCTTTTCTGGCTGATAAAATTCTATTCCGAATATCTTCATTGTCTATTCCTTTTTTATTAAAAATTAAATCTAAGTATTTGTAATTTGAATAAACCGCTATGATACTATTATTTTCCAAGTTTAGATTTCCGTGCTCATCGCCAATGCAAAAATATTTAGTTTTTTCAATGTTTATTGTTAGATCCTAGTGCTTATGTTCTTCGATTAGTTCCCTTATTATATACTCTATATCATTAGCTATTACTGCTTGATTGTCTGCAAACTAGTGTGCAGTTAGATTGTTGAGATCTATTACCAAACACATTCTATTCCCAGAGCATTTTCTTTTTCACTTTCATAGAGTTGTTATTATATATAGTTTGTATAACAATGGAGATGTATAGCAGTCCTGACATAATTCTTTCATCATGAATTCTTTAGATAAGTATTTATTAATTTAAACTCTCAATTTTTCTCCATTATATAGGCCTTGTAAGACCTTAATTAGGGACTGGTTAATGTTGGATTGCTCTAAAATTTCCCATAACTTCATTATAGGTATTGTATCAGAAGCTTCTTATAGATCTATGAATATTGTGTGCTCACTATTAATTGCCCTATTAACTCTATTTTCTTCTCTATTACTTGTTTAAGACAGAATTATTATCGTTATATGTTCTTCCTGTTCTAAAACCAGCTTGTTCTTCTTCTTCATTTTCTTGATATTCAGCCTCAATAAGATTCTGCCTGTTGCATATAGCCTGCTCATTGCTACTGATATTGCTCTGTAATTATTGGGATTTTTTATTGCCTTTTTTATATATTGAAGAGATATATGTTGTCTTTCATTCATCTGGCACCTTTTCTCCATTTAAGCTAGTTTATAATTCTCGTTATTTATTTGTTTCACTTAAACAATTTGGCATATATGCCTTCTGCATATATGATCGCATGTTTTGCCTTTCTTTTACATCCTAATAGTTTTTATTACTTTATTAGATTTATAGCTTACTTTTATAGCTTTATTAGTTATTCCACCTTCACTTGTTGCCCATGAATATCAATATCTATCCGTTGATCTTCCATATATTCTTTTCTGTCTTCCAGTTGTCTTCAATTTTTTATAATGTTCCATCCATTCTTTAGATTAATTACTTGAACCAGCGCACTTTCACGATTATTTAAATTTTCTTTATAAATCTTCATATCTCTGTGCACTGTCTTTCTCCGATATAATTATTAAAATCAGAACACTTTTTCTCCCATCTTTTGCGGATTTAACCTTATTTCTTACCAGATTCTTCACTTCAATATACCTTTGTTTGTTAATATATCTCTGTTGTCTTATTACTAGGCCATTTCAAATATCTCTTTTCCTTTTCCTTCACAAGATTTTTAATTTATTCCGTTTATTCTTATTGTTTATTCTTTATTATTGTTTGTTCTTTTGATATTTTTTCAAAGCGCTTCAACTGCTACTTCATGGATACTTGTTATTAAATTATCATATGTGACTGGGAATATTTATGCAACATCTGTTAGTTTTGAATTTAAACTTTTTTAGTAGAGTTTTTTATATTTTCTTGATCTAGACTTTCCAAATTGTATTTATCATATTTTATTTTTTCTAATTGCTCGTTCGATTGCTCTGTTGATTACTATTGTGAACGGTATCAATATTTTTCAATAGATGATGGTCTGATCCACAAGTTGCTTCTCTATATATGGCATTCTCTAATATTATTGATCACCAACTTTAACTTTCGTTTAATCATTATATAACCAATTATTTACTTTAGATTTCGCGTTGTTTGCACCCAAACTTGTGAATGTTTATTTGAACCATTCGCAATTTTCATATTATTGTATTCACAAATATCTATGAGCTTTCTACTATTTATATTTTCTTCCCCGTGTGGACCTACTTTCATTCTTATTCCTCCAATTGTTAAAATCTCCAAAGAGTAAAATTTCTCTGTTGTCTCTTATCGCTATAATTACAGTATGCAACTTTGTGAAAAAAGTTTTCTTTACTGCAATAAGCTCATTATCTCATAATACATATATCCCAATCACTGTCAATCTTAGCTGTAATAAGTATATATTCAATTTAATAATGTTTTCATTGATGCTTTCCCAGTCTATTATATATTCCCTTGAGTTCTTTTTTATAGGATTAATTTATTAGTGTATTAGGATTAATACACTATATCTTTCTCACTATATCTTCTCTGTTCCTTGGGCATATTGCTGTACAGATATATGTAATCCCCACAATTTTCCAAGTTCAGAAAACGTTTTTTGCTTGTTCCGGTTAGCGTTATTACATGTTATCTATTTTTAAGTTTTCTAAATCTTTGGTTATGAAATAAAGTTCGCCTTTGGTACTCTATACCAAGTTCCAAAATTCACAGTTCTTTTTCGAAGCTGTTTTCGTTTCTCTGTAAATCCATTCAAACTTCCCAGATATTTTTTTGATATTGTATAATTTAGTGCTAGAGAACCGGCCTAATCCCCAACCAGGAAGACCAAGTTTTTTGTTCGATGTTTACATCTTCTAACTTTTGACCAACTTAGGTCTATAGCTACAAGTCAGCAGTATGCTGGCAAAGGCTTCTACAAGTTACTATTATCCGGGCCAGATGAATCTTTTTAAAGAGCTCGTTATTCCTTGTATGATTCCTTTCATCTCTTGTATAATGAGACGCCAGATTCGTGACTGGCATAGCAGAGTTAAAAATATTTATTTAAATTCTAAATTTACTAATTTGCCAAAGTAATTTATAATAATATTAACATATAATTACATTGAAATTACTCCTAATATTTTAAATATTAGAAATAATAAAGTCCTTTCATACAAATATATCTTAATCCATTATAGATAGAAACCGATCTGGTTTACGCCGATTTGAACTCAAATCATGTAAGATTTCAATAATTAAGATTGTATAATAATAAAAATGTTCCCATTCAGTGTTTTTAACTAGAGATGCTATCTCGTTAATGCACAGTTCCGAAAGGATATGTATGATGCTAGTGAAAAAATAGTCAATCTCTAATGTGGTAATGAAATCGGCATTTTTCATACATCATAACGTTGGAATGAAAACGGCAGTAGCATTTTCGATGATGGCATGAGCAATCGAGTAATATAAGTGACATTGTATTACATCATCGACAGTATGTCAATGATAATAGCCTAATTAAAATAGCCGTGTCCTTGTGGATTATGCAATGTGATATATAAATGATTACATTGCTGCACTTATAAAAGGGAGAATGATGATTAATATGTGAATGTGAATACATGGATATTTCAGTAAGAGATATTAATTGGAATTATAAAGTTATTTCTATAGTAGCAGTCTTATTATGACAATGTCTATATAATGTAGCAATATCATCGAAAAGATATCATTGTTATGATAGAGATCAATATATGATAGGGAGGGAAGGCAGCAAAAATTGTATTCCGGTAATGTAAGTGATTATATATATAAGTGATTATATATCGTATCAACGACAGTGTATTATTGACAACGTTATATTGACAAAAGTAGTGTCACAAACGCAATAGAGAAAGATTTAGATAATATGACTATTATATGATTACACAAGTTTACCTACAAAGGTAAACTTGATGATGTATAAATGGCATTGCTAATGTGTTTACTGATAATAATGTGGCAATAATGTTGTATTTGATAATGAGATGGATGCTATAACGTTGTTTCGGACTGTGTTTCATCAGTTTTGTGAGATTTTATTCATTCATCTTATTATTATATTCGCGAATCAAAATGATTTCAAGTTGCTATGAACAAGCCAGAAATTGGAAAAACTTAAAAATAAACAATAATGCTCACATGATTTGTTTGATTACTCAAAACAAGTCATAGACAAATTCTACTGACGAATTTGATAGAAATTTGGGAAATCCTGACAGATGAAACTATATTTCGTAAATGTCAGCTTTCTTGGAAATTAAATAATTTCGTATTACAAAAATATATCGATTTGTATAATTTGAATCTTTTTTTAATCCTCGAAGCATTTGACTAAAATTGATAATAGATATGTTAAATGATATTTCTAAATATATACGCACATATGTACGCACAACAGAGGCTTCTACGTATCAAATGGAGATACAGAAAAAGAAGGATTTTAAATTGAATTCATTAGATTAGATTAGATTCCAGGATTACATTAGATTCCAACAATTTTGAAAGAATGTAACTATACCTTTTTATTTGTCATCGATAAAATTGAAACATCAACATAAAGTTCTGTTGGATCTAGTAAAACTAAAAGAAAAGGATGAAGAAATCGTTGGGTTTCTTCAAAACACAGGAAGCAATTGATTAGGAAGTATATCGCTATCAAATCATTCAACAAAGAATTGTTTCACATTAATGCTGATTAAGGCATCAGATATAATTAATTTTATAGAGAAGCTTTATTTTCCATTTTTATAATACCATGAATATATCGAGAGCATATATAAAGACAGAACTTAAAATATCTTCAAATAGTGAAAGCGATAATAACGCCTCTAAGATCAGTGAAAACATTTTATCTGAATCATCTAAAAATAAATCTATATAAATATTAAAACAAGATAATTTGCATAACAATAAGCAATCTCATTTCAAGCTATAAATATAAAGCTACAAATACAAAGATGAAGCTTCCTTCAAGAAGTCAAGCTTTAATCTTAAAATTAAACAATACATCTTGCAAGATATAAAAAAGCATAAGAAAACTTTAAGTGATTTCATATTATAATAAAATATTTTAGACTATATTTGAAGATCTGGTTTGTAATTCTCTTTTCATGAATATGTTTATAACGTTATATAAGAATTGTATATTTATTAGTTTAACGTAAATCTTATAAATTCGAAAAGAGAGTTCAGTGAATTGAAATAGAAAAGACGTGAAATATTATTTTTTGCAAGATTTAATATATGAGAAATTAATGTCTGCAATAATACATTTTATTTAATATAATTCTAACAATTTAACAATATGTAGAGTTTTCTTAAACTTTATTAAAGCAAAAAAAGAAATCGGTCGTAAAAATTTAATCGGTCGTAAATTTTAAAATTTAAACGGGCTCGTCCAAGATTTGGCCCGGGATCTCTCGCGCCCTACGATCAAACGAGAATCATATCCTTAGATCAACGAACCACCTTGTAAATAATGAATATTAATACAATATGCAATATTAATGCATTAACTATATATATGCACACATATGGTACATATCATTAACAGCAAGATAAGATCATATATGGCATATACAAGTGCAAGATAGCAATGAACGACGAACAAGATTTTAACAGAAGTACATTGATGCTTGATTATGGACAGAGGAGTGAATAGCCGAGAGACGAGAGTGATTGCCTGACAATCGAAAAAGATTCGATTCCCAGCATCATTACATCAATACTTCTTTCCCCTCAACTTCCATAATCGAATATATTTGATCTCTCTCTTTCAATACATAAATCATATTAGAGCCAAGAAGACATCAGGCCTTTCAGCTTGGAAATTAATTGTTAGGATGAGATCACTGACACTGTAAAAAGAGTACGAGTGATATAACTCTGATATCGTAAAGGAAATGTGACATCTCTCAGCGTCATTGAAAGTAATGAGAACCTATGATAATTACAAAAAGAAAACTTGTATTTTTCCAAGACAATATATTCAAAAAGAACTTTACTCTAATAGAAAAATTTTAAAAAATATGCTCCAGTTCCGGGCAGGTGTTAAATCACCAGGAGGTGCGAAGAATCTCCTGGTTTTACATAGTGAAAGTGAAGAACCAAAATAGAAACCTGGAGTGTATCCTATACGCTGCAGGCAAACTTGCCAATGCAATTAAGGAAATAAAGATTATAAGTCGATATATTGGGAATAAGCAAAACCAGATGAGAATCCACAAATATCGGATCGTGCCATTGCAACGAAATCACATTCTATTCCTCGGGCGCCGACGAATCAGACGTAAATAATTGCTACAGAATGGGATCTTAATTAAAGATTCGCTCAAAAAATATATCAGAAATATAGTGACTTATTCAAAGAGAATAATAATACTTTAGCTGGCTGAAGTACTAATAAACATGAATCTGATCCAGATCTATACTCCTACGGCAAATAAGGATAACGACGCTATCCAATTCTATGCCCAATTGCGTAATGCACTGCAAGCACCCAAAAGAATAATGCTTGGCGATTTCAATGCCGAGGTTGTCATGAAGTGGCCGAAGAAGAAATAGGATAATTGACGATAGAAATGACCGAGGAGACATGCTCGTTGAATTCTGCTTAAAGGAATATGTCATCAAAAACACATACTACGATCTCCCGCCACGTAGACTGCGAAATCGTTACGAGATAACGGTCAACACATTGTCCGTAATAAAATCGATTATATGTTAATAAACAAAAAGCACTAAAATAGCATCAAAAGAATGACCGCTTCCACTTTCATAAGAAACTAAAAAAGATTAGCAACACTTTCAAGAAAGCAAACATCTTAAAAATTACCAAGAACAATAAGATCTTAATAGATCCTGAGGAAATCTAGAATATGGGAGGAATATATCCGAGATCTATTCGGTGACGCACACTCGGAGATCTTGAGTAGCATTTCCAGCAACGCATTTGGCCTCCCAATAATGGAATCAGAAGTGGTCTATGCATTTAAAAACGGAAAGACACAGGAGAGGACAACATACATGCGCAAATGCTCGAACTAGTGAACACTGGAAAACTCTGCCAGTTATTTAACTACGATGTATAACTCTGCGATCTATAACTTTTGCAACATTCCGGTGGATTGGCTAACATGTATCTTCGCCGCTATGCCAAAGAAATATAACACTAAAACATGTGAGGAACATTGGCTTATCAGCCTCATGAGCCACGCCTTTCTGAAAATAATTCATAAAAGAATAAATAGCAAATGCGAAGAAAAATCAGGTGATATGCATTTTAAGAACAGTCTAAGTACAAGAGAGGTACTATATTGTATGTAACTACTCATACACAAATGATACAACATATAACGAAAGAATATATTTATATGTTTTATCGATTATCAAAAAGCAACATACGACATGATTTATTAATGCCGATTGTGCAAGAAACCGGCATTGATGAGAAAACATCTGAATAATACATGAA
Source organism: Eciton burchellii (assembly GCA_020341155.1). NCBI lineage: Eukaryota > Metazoa > Arthropoda > Insecta > Hymenoptera > Formicidae > Eciton > Eciton burchellii. The sequence continues at coordinate 989,550 of JAHMML010000018.1, read as the reverse complement.
CTGTACTGGAGCTAAACAGCAAAGCTCAAATTAAATCACGCTTTGCAAATCAGCAACATAAGGATTACCAAGAATGCATATTCTCATCACTTCTATTTAACATCTATTGATGTTATTCTACCTAGCATTTGAAGGCGAATATAACGGGAATAAAAGTAAATAGCATCTCTATTAACAACCTGCGATATGCGGATGATACGGCTGAGAATATCCAGGAGCTACAAACTTGAATGCTATTAACAAGATAGGGAAGATCTTAACATGGTTAGAATGATCTTAACATCAATGTAAGCAAGATTAAGCTAATGATAATCAGCCGTCAACCTCACGATAATGCACTTCTCTATATAAACGATCAGCCGATTGAAAGAACGAATAAATTTAAATATCTAGACTCCATACTTAACGACAAATGGGATAGCGAGAAATCAAAATAAGAGCGGCAATGACTAAAGCTACTTTCGCCAGATTTGATATGTACCTTTTACTTCTGAGTCTCAGATTACGTATTATCAGATATTACATATGGCTAATGCTATTATGCGAAACAGAAACCTGGTTACCCACCCAAAGTTAAATTCCTCAACAGAATGGAAGCTTCTGAGATATGGACTCTGAGAAATCTTCTAAGAATCTTCTGGACAAGACACATGTCCAATCAAGAGGTATTGCCAACATATATCGATAATTGTTGCATGTAGTCAAACAATGGAAAATATCGTATTTGGGATACGGGAGCCTAAATACATCTTCTTAAAAACCATTCTCACCGGAAAGATCGAGGAGAAAAGAGGACCAGATAACATTCTGGATAACGTTGTGGCTCCACAACATCAGGAACTGATGTAAGATCTCAAATGCTGCCATTTTATTCATACATGCAGAAGAAAGCAAGATTTGCATTTTACGATGAATACATATACAGCTACAGGCTATATTGACATTATAAGAAGTAGAAAATATAACGTTATTATGGTTATTACAGTATGAAATTGTTAAGTATAATACAAGCCAATACAAATGTAGCACTAATGTATACAAATGCTGTGTGGTAGTAATAACAGCTATAAATGGGCATTACAACATCAATATAGCATTAATTTTTTAGATAATGGCGATATAATGTGGTAGTATCATTAAAAACATTGAGCCTTTGCAGGACTCGTTATTATCGCGACTAATATCTTATTGCAAAGATGGAAGGACTGGACTGGAATCAAAAGTTGCCAAAAACTTTGCATCCTCAAAAACTGTTATTCATCTTCAAGTGCTCGAGCTGGAAAACGAGCATATACCACACTGAATAAACGTTTAAGGATATGTTCACTGATGCTTCAGAAAAAATGCACGCCACCGCAATCTTCTTGAAAGAAACCGGAAAGTCCATTGAATGGAGATCCTCTGATCCTCAAAGACGGATCGTGTATAATCTATGTCTATCCTGCGCTTGGAGTTTTTAATGCACTACTAGCCATGTGATTACTCTGGCCACTAGCAGGCCATTTACATATAGATGTGCTCGACGCGTGGACGGTGATGCCGTGAATAAAAACGCATCTTTCGCGATAGATAAACTCTGCTGCCAATTCAAAATCCTGCCGATTGTTGATAATATGTCGCTACATCGGGAAATATGATGGAACGGGCCATTCGATGTTTGTCGTTGGCAAAATCAAGGACGAATCCCTATAATGACATCAATTATCCTAGCTAGAATTTTTTCCCACACTTGGCTCTTGAAACTTAACCATGTAAAAATGATCAAAGTGCGTCGCATGTATGCTATCACAGTCATTATCAATGGGAGTAACGAGCTACTCCTAGGCGTTTGCTCTTTGACTAAATTAATTCAAATTTCAGTTTTTTGTTTGATGGTTGAAACAAGCATATTATAACAAGCTAGAAATATCTATAGTCTCCGCAAAAGGACTTCAGCTTTGTAGACAGCAGTGAATCCAAATTGTATAGTTATAGATAGCAGGTTTTCGCAGAAGACTAATCAGAGAATACTCCGTTTACCACCGGAAGACAGATTTTTAGACGCTCTCCTTGGCAATTCTATGACCATCCCTATTGATGGATTAATACGTGTCGGCGGTGAGATGGTGCATTAATCCTCTCCAAGAAGCATTCAGTTTTAGCAAAAACTAGCAAAAACTAACCATCTATCATTATTATTGGTGGGCAATACGCATTTACACACATTAAATTGCAGCTAACACAATGGCCTCCTGATCCGATATTGATCCGTCAATATTAGGTTTTGCAGGTTATTTGCAGGTTAATAAACTCGTTCATAAAGTCTATTAAAAAGCGAGTTAGGTGCACTCAAGAAAATTATAATCTAATAGCAAATGGATCAGTTATTAGAGGATCGGTTCCAAATATCAACAACTTTCTACAGGAATCGATTCTTTTGGCCAATACAGCTTCGCACTAAAGAGTACGTACAAATTGTACAAGGAATATATCTATTTTTTTTTGTTTTTATGATCATGAAAGCGATCAACTTGCAGACAATCGCAAATTACATCACTCGCATTTTCTTGAACATGTTCGATTCATCGCTCGCCTCACCAACAATAATAGAACCAATTTCAAAAGTATCGAAATTACGGAATATATTCAAGACTGCGTCCATCTTTTACTAAAATGGATAGACCCAACTGAATCAAAACAATACTAAATAGTAGACTTTTACTCTTTCCTCAACATCTCATCTCGGATGATTGTAGAGAGGTAGTGTCAAGGTTAGCGAGTATTATCTCCAGCGTGTAATTGGGGACCAATCATTGATTTATCGACGCTTGTCTATAAAAAAGAGGCGTGCCTCAATTCACGACCACTCTACCCATTTAGCAATATAGCAGATTTAATTAAAAGTGTGCAAAACATGTAGCATAAAAGAGAAAAAGACCAAAAGATCGTATTCGAACTTTCAATGGCGTCTTCATAATCGCACCGTCACCCTTTAAGTCGGAAGTATTGCACAGAGTCAAATTGTGACGTCCAGCATACTTCATGGGCCTGACTCTTTAACCGTAATGGGACACGAGGGACTCATGAAACTTCAATGACTATCGTTATTTATAGCTTTACCTTATAATTTTCTAGGAACTAAGAACACAAGACAAGCCAGATGCAAGCCATAAATCGCCACTGTGTTTTAAATAGTCAAATTACATTATTATAGTGGGAATAAACAAAATACGGGACGAGATATCGTAGCTTCTCTTACGATAAAGGATAGCGAAAAGTATAACAAACATTAGATTATAAAAAGCTGAGAAAAATCTTTGTTGGGGCAGTTCTGTCCTAGTTCTCAATCAGAGATCAGCTAGCGAGATCAAGTAGCTAGTGTCGCGAAAGGTGTTGTATCTTAGCAAAGAAGAATAAAATGTTTCTTTTTCTTGTTGTTTTTTCAATCTGAGGCGTCGAAAACTCATCATACTTATCAATTCTATCCTGATAAAAATATCCTACAAACATATCATGTATTTAGTGAGATATAAAAGTTGTTTTTCTTAAATATTTTTATACTGAACTTGAAAAAATAAAAAAATCTTGTGTTCTAATTACAAATGACAGAGTTATTATTTAAAATCGAAAATACTATTTATACTGAAACGCTTAATGAAAAATACTCGTTGTATCAATATACTAACAATTCTGTTGAAAGCTGTAATGGAATCATAAGTAAATTTATTTGCGGTAAATATATCGATCTTTTATGAAAAAGTGCTTAAAAGTATGTATAACATAATTTAATACTTTCAAAGCTATAAGCTCCACTTACTACAGAAAACTATAAATATATACATATATTTTAAATATATATAAATATATGTAAAGGATATAATATAATAAAAAATAAGAAATATGATGAATATATAATGAAAGAATTAGATATTTATGCTCATAGATTAAAATATTTTGTAGAGATTAGAGATATCTAAACTTGATAGAGTACGAACTGAATGTAAAACGGCCAAACATCGAAAATAATACGTATAAGCAACTGAATTGTAATCATTACGAAATGCTAGTAATCGCAACGACGTAATCATGAGATATTGGGTATATTATACGAGGCCAGAATGAAAATTCGTATCATTCGTATGTCAAATATTTCTTATTACTTCAAACTTTGAAAAATCTTAATACAAAAGAGAAACAGCTCTCTCTCAAAATCTCTTTAAAATTAGTCTCCTGAAGTAGATCTTTAAATATAATTATCAAATACAGTAGAAAAAACGAAATAATTACAAATCATTACATATGAGAATAATCGAAATAGAATTAGGAATTGAAATTAACAATGTATTATTTATTAATGCAAAAATTCTATATATTATTGCAATGCTTCATGGCTCTTATGACGCAATGCTTAATAAAATTGAAAAAATCAAATTTTCTACAAAATATGACATTCATAGATATGCGTACTATTATCCAAATACAAGCAATTTTATATAAAAGAATTTCTTTATCGTATGGATTCCTTCGGATTGAAATATACAATTGTCGAACGCAATGATGCATGAAGAAAAAAATATCACCTTAAAGAGTTCTACGAAGATTGCTTATTTGCTCCTGAAATATAATCGACAACAGAGTTATGGGAAATACATCAACTTATTACTCTTAAATATAAAAAGTGGCTTAGAAAAGGAAAAAAATGTCATTAAATGAAAACATGCATTTACTGTTAATATATGCATAATATATGTATATAATATGTATACTTTATATTTTCTGTTTTAATTTATAATCATAATTTTTGTATTAATTAACATTATTTCTATTAATATCAATGCATCTATTTATACATTAATATATTTACTGATAATATTGCAAATGTAGTAATATATATATATATAACAAGTAATATATATTACGAGTATATATGGCTGAAATACAAATGTTTTTGTATATTTGATTGCTAAATAAAATATATTCAAAATGTGTTATAAAAGTAAAGTACTTTATAATAATGTGTATATGTATGTGTTTTATATCCCTATTTTATATTTTCTTATTTTTACTTCAATTATAACTACAATTTACTTCGATTATAGCTATAATTATATATATTATTATGTGAAATATGTATAATTGAAATATAATTATTGAAATATTGAAATAAAAATTATTGAAATTATTAAATTATTGAAAATAATTGAAATATAATTGAATGAAATTATGTGAAATATATAATGTTTTTATAATAAATATATTTTTAATATTTCAATTAACTATGAAAAAAATATATAGGTACAAATTTTAAAATACATATATGCCCTTACTACTTTTTAATGTTAATATATAAGCATCATATACTTTAATAATACATAATTCTGTCAAATAATTTAGAAACGGCTCCTTTCATAAAAGCTTTTTGTATATAAATATATACATAAATATATATGCAGTATATATATACATATATGCATCTACAAATACACATAGGTATATTTATATATATATATATATATATATATATATATATATATATATAAACGTAGAAGCAGCAAGCGCAAATATGCGCGAGTACATATAGATACACTTATATACGTTTTATTAAATATTTTTATTACTATATTTTTGTTGTTTTGATATGGTCTCTGATAAGTTTCTCGACTATGTATTTGCATACGATGTAGGATATATTGATATAAGTGGCATTCTGTCTGGGTTATCCATTAATTGTTAATGTTAAATAGATGTATATAAGATAAAATTAAATAGATGCATGTAAAATAGAAATAGTTATTCTTGCATCGATGCGAGAATGAAAAAAAATACGTAACAAAGAATATAAAATAATAAAATCATAAAATCAATCATTTTATACTTATCTATAATTATTAATTTACAGTTGTTAATCAATTTTCTATCAATAATTAATAAAAATATAGATTATTAATTAGAACTAATTATTTTAACGTCATATTTTTAGGTTATCAGATGAAAAATATATTTTATAAGTAACCGTTTTGTCTACGCTCGTAAATGTTTATACTTTTTGAATGTTTTATTTCTTTACACGCTCAATATTTTTCTTAAAATAATTTATCTTCCTATATATTAAAAATCATCTTTCTAAATTCAAATTAATGAAAATTTTAAATCATATGTCCAACTGAAATTTTTTAGTTTCCAAAATGAAAATAAAATTCCTTTAATATGTTTACAATTTTCTTTCATTTCTGATGAATATTAATATAATAAATTGTGAATTATCATTGGAATATGTTTGTATCTCATAAATTTTACACATTTATTTTTATTTATTTTTTATATATTTATATATTTATATATTCATATATTAATTCTATATATTTATAGATTTTTAATTAAGTTTTTAATTAAGAAAAAGAATAAAGATAAAATCATAAAGTATAAAAAGAGATAATTATAATTTTAAAATCCTTATAATTCAACAGCCTCGAATGCATATAGTTTCGCGTGTACTTTATATAATGTGTAAAATCAATTTAGAAATTCTTCGTCACTCCCATCAACTCTTATAGAAACGTCAGAGCATAAAATTCCTATGAAGAAAATTATCTTATTTTTGTAAGCAAAATATGTAATAATAATACTATATACTATATTCTTATAAAAGAAAGCTCTTTTACATAGATATATCATACATACTTTTTATAAAAGTCTTAGACGAGCATTGAAATCCTAAATTATTATTATTTTTCTTAGATAGATCCTCAAATAGATTATCAAGATATAAGGTTACCTCATTTGGAAACGAGACGATGATCCAAAGATGCAATTTGATGTAGCCATTAATTTCATTTAATGACTAAAAACAACGCAAATGCATCGGTAGAATGCATATAAGTCAAAGACAATTTAGTTATTAAACATTATTAAACATTAACGATCTGCTGAAAAGGTTTTCAAAACATTTAGATATTATATAATTATAAAATAATCAAAGCAAATATTAACATCTATCAAATTCTACTAACCAATCAAATTCTAGCACATAATTTTAATTAACTATTATGAACAAGGATAATAATTATCACTAAAGCTGCTTTATGAGAAAAATTAAAAATTAAAGATAATATTATATTTCTATTTCATTCATACATATCATATTTTTCGAAAGATATATAAAAATAAAGATATTTTTATCATATAATTCTTTAATTTGCTATTAATTAAGCTCATTAACAATTTGATCAACTTAGTCTTTTTCAAAATACTATTAAATTTATGATGTTATTTCACATGAATTTTCACATAAACAAATAGTATTTTATTTTTTTGATGTCATGAGAATATATACAAATAAAAAAAATATGAACAAAAGAATTGGCTTTCAACATATTGACTTTATTTTGATATTTTTCGATTTTTTAATCTCTTTTCAATATAAAATTTGTCTAACGATGCCGCACGCTCAAGTATCTTCTCAAGCAAAGATTATTTTTGCTTTCTTCCATTTATATGAAAGATTTTAGTTTAGATTTAAGGCCGTGGCTATTTAATTCTCTTTTTTCCAATCAATATTGAGCAGGGTCCAAAGAATCATCTAGACGTAGTTTTCTACAAAGATAAATTGAAATTAGCAACAAAAGAGAAAAGAAAGATTACAAATCGAGTTTTTTGTTTGAATTCAGTATCAATATAATGAATTGTAAAAACACGATTTATCTAGCATGTAAAAGATTCAAGTATATGTGAGTTAAATTAAAAATATTTCATGTATTCAATCTTTTTAATTTCATCATTACTTCTCTTAATTAATAATATATGTTACGTCTAGATATATCCCTAGGCCTATGGCATCAAATATTTTCATTATTTTAATGAGAGGTACATAATTGACAAAAAATTCATTTTAAAATTTATACATATAAATTATTGCCTTGCAACTTTTGTTGAGGCAAGATGTTATTTATAATATTATATTTAATAACATTTATTCTTTAAAAACAAAGAATCTTTGCATAAATTAAATTTTGATATCTTATGTATCAATATATAAAACAATTGCATAAAAAAAATTTTCTCTCTCTCTCTTTTTCTCTCCCTTCCATTATTTATCTCTTCAATTGCATGCGCACGTAATGACTTTTATTATCTATTACGTAGAATATAAAGATGAAAAATGAATAAAAAACGTTTTATTCCATTCTGAAATTCCCTATTTTGAATCATTTACGAATTGCTGTTTTTAGATCTCTACTTTTTACATAAATTATTTTAGGTATAAAGTATTAGAATAACGTTATATCGAAAATTGATATTTTATATAACACAATTTTTTGTTATAAGAAAGATTAAGATTACATAGGGTAATGTTCAAACATATTATGATATATATGTTGTCAATACAATGTATATACAATGTATATATACGACATACATATGTATGTGTTGTGCATGTAATTGTATATGAATTTTTCTAATCTATAGTTACATATAATAAGATTAATAAATCATTTACAAATTCTTCGAATAATATAATATGTACATTACATTACTCAATCCAAAAAACATTGTTTCTTTAACAATGTATTTCTCACTTTATTTTGCGTTTGAAGCATTATAATATAAGATAAGAACGCAGTTCTTTTTATTAAACTACCAATGCAAGATATAGTAATATTGTCAAATTTACTAAGAAATTCACCGAAGTCTACTGTATACTGCTTTGAATGCAAATTATGTACCTCTCGGATGTCTAATATATTCGCATCGTTAATGTTAATACGATTTTCTGGCGTATATATACTGTTCAATGTCACAGTCAATCTTTCATGTTTGAAAATCCTGCATGTTGTATTGCGTAATTGCGTTTTATAACAAAACTCATTATTAACAAATATCCACTACATTTACCCTGCGAATCACATTCCAACTTTAATTCCAATGTTAATTACCACTTGCTTTATTTAGATCGAATTTAAATATATCACGTACTGATATATGACTGACTCAACTCGTTATTATTTGTAAATATTGAAAATTAAACACCAATCGTCAATTTTATATCTCTTATAAAAAAAATGATTTCAGATGAAAATGCTAGTAATAAAATCAGTATAAAATAATCATTTAATATAATAGATATTTTTAATAGTTAATTTTAATAGATATAAATATTAGATTTTAATAGATATAAATATTAGTTCGAAGAAATTTCTTTTTATTTCATATATGAGTATAGTGATATTAATATTATTCATTTAATATTCAAAGATCATTATTTTAGGAGAAATCTGATCAGAATGAGACTTGAGATCGATATGAGACAGAGTATAAATGAATGAACAATGAAAGCAAAGGAATGAGAAATTATTTTATAATTTTGTTATAATGAATTAGGAAGTTAATATTTCTAATTTGTTTATCACTATTCTTATAAAATATCAAAATTCTGTAATATAATATATTAATATAGTAATATTTTGTAAATATTGTAAATATATCTCATATAATTCAAGTAAGAGATGTTAATTTCTTTATCTTTAAAAATAACTTGTTCTATAAATATTAATCGATCATTAAATTATGATTTGTACCTGTATTAATTAAATATATTTTATTGAATATTTTCAAAATTTTGTCATCACAACAATAGCAAATTCTAAAATAATTATTTATCTTAATGAAATAATTGTTTATCATTATTTTCATCATACAATTCTCTCATTAATCTCGAAGAATTTATTTTTCGAATCATGATAGATGTAGTAAAAAATATGAAGGATTTTTTATGTTGTTTTTTATGTTATTCTTCAATATCTAAAGTATCGAAGAATAATTTCATGAGAAATAATTTCATTCGCAAAGAAGAAAAGATAAGTTTGCAAAAAACAGTATAAGATTGGTGCTTAATTTTCAAAGAAAGCAATAAATTGACTGATATGCATTAAGAATTCAGAGCAAATATTTTTAAAAAAACAATTATGACTAAATATATTTTCATGAAAATAATACAATTTTGAAAACCTTATTCTACTTGCAGAATGCTAACCCTCTTCTTTCTTTGCTTACTTGATGCTGCGGCTACTGATTGTGTGGTAAAATAACTGGTATAGTTTGTTGCGCACCCGGAGGTGGTTGTGGCGGCAGATATTGCATATGTTGTGGTGGTATTGGTATATGAGGTGGAATAGGACACATAATTGGATAACTTGGGGCATGAGGCGGAGGTTGTGGATACGTAGGTTGCGGAGTACTAGGTGGATTATAAGTACCCGGTGTGTGAGGTTGATTTGGATTGGCCGGAGATGGCGTTTGGCTAGGTGGTTGCTGAGTAACGTGAGGATGTGGATGAGTATGTGGCCCCATATATTGTATACCAGGAGCTTGCGGTCCTTGTGAATCGTGATGATGATGATAAGGTGTAGTCATATGTGGTGGTGGCGGTGGTGCCTGAACCATGCGTACTATTTGCTGATACGCTGGTTGTCCTGGATAAGGCACCTGGAATGGTGGATGTAGAGCTGGCGCTAATAACGGCTGTCCTGTTGCTGCAGCCACTTGCATTTGAGATGCTATATCTGGTGCACGATGTTGCATCATTGGCACTGAAAAATATAATATTTTATATATATTATATATTATATATATGTGTATACATTTATATACACAATTATATATATTATAGATACATTTTTCTAAATAGGAAACCTTTTTTACTTTTATTGCATATTTATGATATCATATTTATAACTGATATTTATAAAAAATAATTATATTTCATTAATATAATAATTATTTTAATATATTACACATATATTACATATATAAATGTTAAGTACTTATTTAAATAATTTTATCTGTAAGGAAATTTAATAATATTCTTATAAATAAAATATTTTTCATACATTTTTCGTTTTTTATGAAAAAAACGATATTATATTATAAAGAAATTAGAATCATGCTTTTGTATGTTCATTGAATTTATCATAATTAAAAATATATATCAAAATATATCAAAATATTATGCAACATAATATAAAAATAATCTTTAAAAACAAATAATTCCAGATTAAGAAACATATTTTATATACATTTTATGATTAGTAAAACAATTTTACCTAAACTAATATTTAAATAAAACAAAATTATTTAAAAAGAAATTAGAAATCTTTAAGAAATATTTTTAAAAATGTTTTCTTTAATAATTATAGATATAATTATGTAGCGACATTTAAATTTACGCTATATATGCACTTTATTCTACAAGAATTCTTTAAAACCGTGATTAAAACTAAAGATAATATCAATAATATCAAAAGCACTAACCTTTCCGGAATCTTGTCACTTGTTGAGCAGGTGGTTGACTGAAAGCAGTTGGCGTCACATATGCCGGCATAACAACAGTTGCGGGCATAGTCGCTCCAGTATATTGAGGAGTTTGAGGTGTGTGTGGTCTGCTAGGCGTTGGAGTGCTAGGTGAACGCTATCGTAAGGATGAAAATTTTATTAATTTTATTTCAGTTTAACTTTTTAATATTTTTATATGATATATTTTGTTACTTACTGGTGTAAATGGCTTGGCATTTGGATTAAATTCTTTAGCGTTTGGATTTAGAGTAGATTTTTTAAAAGCAGTAGTTATCTTATCGACTGCAGGTTCTGATGAAGGTTGTTGTACTGTCGAAGTACTGGATTGTTGTTGTTGTTGCTGCTGCTGTTGCTGTGGTTGTTGTTGTTGCGGCTGTTGCTGTTGTTGTGGCTGTTGTTGTGGCTGTTGCTGCTGCTGTTGCTGCTGCTGCTGATGCTGCTGCTGCTGCTGCTGCGGCTGCGGCTGCGACTGCGGCTGTGGCTGCGGCTGCGGCTGCGGCTGCGGTTGCGGCTGCAACGGCTGTTGTTGCTGCTGCTGTTGCAACGATTGCTGTTGCTGCTGCTGCTGCTGCTGCTGCTGCTGCTGCTGCTGCTGTTGCTGCTGCTGTTGTTGAGGTGGTGATGGTGGCGGCTGCTGATGTTGCTGCTGCTGTTGTTGTTGAAGGGGGCTTGTAGATCTTATTGCTAATGATGCAACCAGTGGTTTAGTTGTAACGACAGGTTCCTCTTGTATAGTTTGATGTTGTTGATGAGAAGCAGTATGTTGTTGAATCGGAGATGACTGTTGTGGTTGCTGTTGCGGACTCGTATGTTGATGAGAAGTTTGATGATGTGGCTGATTCATGGAACTAGCAGAATGTATATCTTGTTGATGCTGATGTTGTTTCCTAGAAATTTGCAAAGTATCTGATGAAGTTTGCGATTCTGCTAATTTGAATTCTGCAGCAAACTGCCTCAGTTCTGAGTGTTGTTCATCTCTCCCACGCGCCGTCTGAACCTTAAAATAAAATATATAAATTTAGATAAATTGCTTCACACTTTGAAAAGAAAGATTATAAAAACAAAAATTAGATGCTATATACCTTCCTATGATCTGATTTATGTATGACTACTTGACCTTCAACAGAATTCTGTTGGGACAATGATGAATGTTGTTGATGAGAAGATGCAACATTTGATTGAGAAAATGGTGCGGGTGGTGCTTTATCAGTTTGATAAACTTGTTGCCTACCAGGTCGCTCACGTTTTTCTGTATTTACTTTATTAGAAGAAACTTGTTGCTGTTGTTGTGAAAAATTCACTTGTGGTATTGAAGAAGTAACTTGAGATTGTGGTTGGTTTTGCTGAATTACTGTACAAAAAATATATTATATATAATATATATAAAAATATTTTATATATATACGCACATGCGCGCGCGTGTATATGTGCAAAAAATAATAAGATTGACATTATCAATTTAAACATTAATCGTATAAGCATTAATTTCATTCAAGTGTATTTCTTTATCAATATGAAGCACGTTCAATCAATCATGAATCCAGGAGTTCTTGAATTTTAGGATTATACTAAATAATAAATATATCATAGTAATATATAAATATTTTATAGTAATCGTTTTATAGGAATTTTATAGGAAAATATAATACAAATCATACAAATATAATACATATCCATAATTATTACTTATTTTTTTAGTCAAAACTCATTATGATATTTTAATATCAACAAACAAGAAATCTTGAACGATACTAAGAGCAGATCCTCAAAAGCTTCTTTATGTTTATAGTTGATCAATATGATCAATAGTATTCAATATAGGTAATACTAAAATGTACCAATATATGTAATACTCATTATATGTGGTATAGACACATGCCAAAGAAATATATATTAAATTAAAATTACCAATTTTTACCAATTTTTACGATTCAATATTTATATTAATATGCTATCAATCTCATTATTCTTCGAAATATATGAAGATATATTTTTATGAATCTCATCTTTATGAATATAATGTGCAAATATAACATATACATGCAGTGTTCTTAATCATGTATTTATATGCTTTGTTAAGTATAATAGTGAATATAGCATGTAAATGTAGCTTTAAATATAATATTATTTATCGAATAATTATTTAATATTAGTTATTAATTGATATTTAAATAATAATTATAAAAAACTATCAACTGGTTAAAAATTTTTCTATACATATAATGATGATTTATTGTCACTATATTACTAAACAAATACTAATTTCTCAATTTAAAATAATATAAATAGATTAAAATTTACAAGTAGAACAATCAAAAATCGATTTCAAATATATATGCCAAAAAGAATGTATATATTTCTAAAATAGAATAGTGTCTTATTATTATATATATGATATATATGATAGTGCTTTACTTTACGATAAAAAAAATTAAATAAAAATACAAATGAATTTAATATACCTTGTTGCGATTGTGTCGTTGGAGGCACGAACGGCGGTGGTGGATTATTGTATGTGACAACCACTCCATTAGGTGGAATTCCCATATTTAAGGGTACCGAATGTTGCACCGAATGTTGAGCAGATTGTATTCCAACTGACATATTCGGTTGTGGAACATTAATATTAACTGGGGACGGAGATGATTGATTGTAGACATTTTTATTGTTTGTAGTTCCTGGCGAAGCTGGAGATTCATTAGATCTCATTAACTTGTGGGTATTACCATTTTTCTTCTTCAATGGCGGAGGAATATATTTTCCCTCAGTTGGTCTTGTCTAAAAATTGGAAATAATTAAGCAGCTATCCAATGAATAAAAGTATAATCTTAAAATTATCTGAAACTTACTACAGCTGCAAATCTTTCTTCTTCATCGCCATTTTCAAGCTCTAATCTAGCTTTATGATTTGGTTGAGATTCAATTTCATTTGCTATCTCAGCAGCCTTTTGCTCTTGTTCCTTATAATCCTTTGTATCTTTACGTTGAAGTTGTAATGTATAACCAACCAAAGAAGGTTCAAATGTCGTTTGGATGCCATAATCTTGTTCATTTTTGCGAAACATTTCGTTAACATCCCAACCATTCTGAAAATTAAACCATTGCATAATTTCTTTCATAATTTCTTTCATAATTTCTTATTTATCAGATATTTTTATACAATAAATTTATTTACAGCAGCACCATCCAGTTCTAGATCAGCTCCATTCATAGTAGTTGGTGCATCCCAAGGTTCAAGTTCTTTCTCACCGATTAAGCCATTAAATTTGCTAATAGCTGTATCCGTTTGAAAGGTATCTCTTACAGCATAATCTAAATCGACGTTCATAGCAGACATAGTAACAATATCCTGTGGTTTAAAAATTAATTTTTCTATTACATTCCCTGGAGTAATATCTCTCGCCGAATTCGTACGATGAGCCATTTCGATTACTACATCAAATTGACTGGAGAATGTTTTAAATATACCCTCATATAAAGCGCCATTTTGAGTTTGAATCTACAATTGTAAAAAGATTATATAAACATTCTTATAATATATATTATAAAGAATCTTTAATTATTTTATTTATCATTAGTACTACAAATATAAAAATTAAAATATTGATACCTGTACTATATTGCCAACATGGCTAACAACTGCATGCATAAATTGAGCATTATTATAAACTCCTTCTGCTGCGAAACTTCTTTCCTGTGGTCCACGAGCACGTGGAGATCTACAAAGTTGTATTAGACAAAAAATATAATCGTTTTCAACAAACAATTCATTTAGATATTATATTTGTTACATGCTTAATAAGAAAAATTCAAAGAGAAAAGGAAGGAAAAACTAAATTGCCAATACCTGTTATTATTGGAACGATTTTTTCTCTTGCTATTCATCCTGTTCGATAAGTTCTAAGTAGTTACTAGTAGATTTCTGCCACTGGTTTATTGAAGACTCTTTCGTTTTCTAAGTGGAATTTTGAATACTTTTCTTAATAGTCATTTAAAATTCTGTTCTTGTTCATAGATAATAACAATGATGAATATAATTGTCGCATATTAAAACGAATATCTTACGTGACAACAATCTTATGTGATAAAATCAATAGAAATGCGTGATATCACGTAAATCTGTGAATATCAGTTGTAGAAAAAAAACAGAAGCAAAAGCAAAAAAAGAAAGTGAGAATCACAAAAATTATTAACATTCACCATAACTTTTAGGTTATATTTGAATAAGCTTGTACATAATGTAATACATGATAATGATTTGCGAATGTGAAGCACAAGGTGAAAGGATTTCGTTTGAATGAAATTTAACTGATTGCTGTTAACAAACACGGAATATTTCCGCAATCGTGATTACAATAGGAATAACTTATCGCATAAAACAACAAACGCGGCACATACAAACTGCCACTGACCGATAGAATCACGTTTCAATAACTTTATATTGTGACGTAACGTGGCGACGACGGATGTCTTCAGAAATATGCAGGAAATTACGTGTTGATCAATCGTTCGTGATTCGTGGGATTCACGATGGAAAGAGGGATGAACAATGACAGATCAATGATGTACTTACCAAACAATTGCACTATTACACGAAAAACCACGTTTTTACTTTTGTCTCTTCTGAATAACCAGCATGTGGTAGAATAATATACCTCACTCTTTCCCAGCTGCTCACGACGTGTGTAATTCTGCAAACGGTCAATGGTGGGAATAAATCCTGTAAATATTATCAATTTCAATACAGTCGCCATCTAGTGAATCAACTCAAGTATACCAGTATACCATGTTTTTAGTAACTTTTCTTGAATTGAAAACACGGTCTGATATCGTATACACAAGATTTATTACATTAATTCTTAGAATATTTATTAATTATTTATTTTATTATTCATTAAATATTTATTAGAAAGCTTAAGAAAGTTTTATTATATCTAAAATCTAACTTAAGATTTTATTATAAACCATTGTGTCCCTGATGTCAAAAATCAATCTGAATTCTTAATCTGAATTCAAGAAAAATAAAACTCGAATTGTAAACATAACCAAAATAAATATCTTGAGTATACATATAATAAAATAAGTAATATTTCTTATCCATCAGGAACTATTAATTTTATTTAATTAATTTTAGTAACTTTTTTTTAAATTGAGGACTTGGATTAGTTTTACAAATAAACATCGTAGACTTTATTCTTATATCTATTATTTTATTTGTATTTTGTATTCATATCATTATATCTAATGTCTAATGTATATCATATGTCTGATGTTCAAGGAAAGTTTGTTTTCTAGAGATTCAAATCATGTGATATTTTAATCTTTAGAAAACAAACTCTCCTATTGGATATTATATATCGGACATAGTGAATCCAGCATTATGATTTGTCAATACGAATATTATCAACGTCACGTGACATCGAATAATCTTTTATTGTAATAATTAAATATATGGATCCACCAATAAATTCTGTAGAATCTAAAGATCCAAGATGGTTACAGAATAAAATTTTGCATATTATAATAACTTAATTAAAAAATCATATACGTTGAAGGTTGAAGAATTTATCATTAAGGCTATTGTTGAGACTATTAAAAGAAATAGATTAGATGAGGGACAATATTTTAATCTTTATTGATTATGCTATTATATTAAACTAGTTCTCAACTATGACAATGTTTATGGAAATTACAGAAATTACAGAAATTAAAAGAAAAATTTACCATATTTATCATAAATGTCATAAAAAGATCAAGTCGTATATGAGTTGTAACGCATATAATATTTCATAAATAATAAATTATATATAATAAATTAATAAATTAATAGATTCTCAAAAATGAGCCAATGAATTTCATTTTATAGATATGATAAATCTTTTTTAAAGATTTATGACTTATTTTAAACTAGGAATGTATTGAACATTCAAAATATATAACATTTGAATCAAAATTTAAAGAAAAGTTTTATTTTATGAATTTCTATAATTGAAAATAAAATCTCTTAATTTAGCAATTTGAATGAAAAAGAATACTTTATTATTTCTATTAATTGGCTAAAACTAATCATTGTAATTTATTTTATTATATATTATTATATATTATTATATATTAATAATTAATCATTGTAATTACTTCATAAAAAGAAATATATAGCATTAGATGCGAATATGATTATGAAATAGAAGTTATAGATCATCTCATATAACAAAGTAACGAATAATATAAGACTGAAGATAGCATAAGACTAGATTGCATTGAGAAAAGAAAAGAGATACTTGCAATATTTTCTTGTGGATTAAATGAGGGATGGATTAAAATTATATTTAATTTCATTAAGAATGTTAAGAAAATTATCTAATAATTTCGTGAAAAAGATTTTTTGTATTATATAATCTAGAAATAGATATTTTATATTGAAAACATTTATCATAATGGTCAACATTTAATGGCATTCAGCCAAAAAAAGGTAAATGTATTTTCTACTATACTATTTATATTATTATTTACAATATGAAAAAATATAGCGTTTAGGCTTGTGATACAAGTTTATGATAATAACAAAAGCAATACATACATGTGCGTAAGAATCCACTTTAAATAGATCTCTTATTGTAATTTTTTATTTAAATATATTATACATATGTGCATAGTAAAAAATTGGAAATATTTTAATTTTATATAATAAATAAATAATAATAAATAAATAATAATAAATAAAATAATGATGTGTAACAGGATTATAAAATAAAAATAATTTTTTTTCACCGTTCGAATTTCGAAAACAAAGCAGAATGGAGATAAAAAGAATTTAATCAATAAAATGCCACATTTACCATTTAACTATTGAATATTCTTAGCTAAGATGAATTGCAGATTCAGTTGTCAATTACAACACTAATATTTTTATAGTAGTTTGTAATATCGATTGCGGTCGGGCGTGAATATAATCAATTATATGCGAACACGGTAAAGAATATGAAGAATATGAAAGAAGTAAATGCGAGTAAATGCGAGTCAATAAATAATGCGATATCCATTGACTTTCTTCTGCCCGGCAGAAGAAAACTTTATTTCTTTTATTTATTCTTCTTATTTCTCTTTTTGTTATATGTGTTACAAATGCAATGGAAACAATGAGCCAATTGCTGAGAATACTCAATGCCGAGAATACGCCATATTCTTGTCGGATCGCCAAAATGGAAATCGGTATAGTCGGATTGACGTTCGAATGAAGTAAAGTAAAGAAAAGTAAAGTAAAGTAAAGTAAAGTAAAGTAAAGCTCTATCTCTTAGTTCTTGCCTAGAAATCTGGATTACATTGCTGGTAAAGCTATCAAAAGAGCTTGGCGTAGATAAAGAAAACTTTATTTCTTATTTAGAAATCGTTTAAAAAACTAGATTTAGAAACAATTCAAATTTAATAGGATATGTATCTGAATCTGATCAATAACAGATCAGGATTTAATCCAAATTTGTTCTGGATTTTGCTGAATTTTTCCAAATCTGTCGGTGGTTCGATGTTAGCCTTATTTGCATATTTCTTTTTAGACTCCATTTGGAGCTATATTCGGTTTATCGTTGAGTGAATTCAGTTCTCAGCACAAGATGCGGGTTATTTTTTAGGCTTTACGTCAATAAATGCTTGGTTTGATGTTCGGTCGGGCGATATTTAACGAATATTGGGAACGATGCATTCAGAAGGGCATCATTATAAAACATATAATAAATAATAAAATACAGATAGTTAGATTTATTATTTTATTACTTTCTTTTATTTACAAAACAATTATATATAGATTGATACCAGATTTTAATAAAAGGAAAGATAATCATGATTATTAATAGTACTAAGATATTGTAGGATCGGTAAAAGATTAACAAAAATATATATGCAATTAACAGTTTAGAACGGCGCGAATAAAAAAAGAATAGCCGTTTCAGAACCGAGTAACCTCTATGCGATTGTTATTCGCTAATAGATTCTTTTTCTTAAAGCGTCGATCGTCTTTTGATGCACAAAGCAATGCCATTGTCTTTTGATGTTGCCGAAATAGTATATAAGCTCGAACCAACATCGATTTTCTGCTAGGAAAATCCGCCCTTTTTTTCAATCAATCAATCACAATCATATAATTATCTGAATCACAATCATTCGTTTGAGTGATTCCATCACTGTCTGTCGCAACATATAAACCTATTCATTATATATTAAACCATATTTTTTTAATCGAAGTTTCTCAGTGTTCGCCTTATTTCCTTCCCTTTTCTCGAAGAGATTTCCTTAAAATATTAAACACGATGGTAGCTTGTATGAAGATTAGTTAATTTATATCTCGATATAAATAATAAAATAAAAAGAATTATCATAATCCTTTTGTAACGTTCTAATACAATAGCTTTATACAGTAAAAATCAAATAGAAATTTTATATATACAATTTATAATATAATTAGAAATAATATAATTCTCTTTAAAAAATAAATAATCTCAGTTAAAAAATAATTTGAAAATTGAAAATTAATTAATTAATTAAATATAGGTAATTAAAAAACAAATTTATAAAATAAAATATTATTTATATATTCTCTGTATATATATGTATATTCGGTTCAAAAGATCAAAATGTTGTTGAAGATTCGCCGGTTAATTAGCCGATTCGAGTTTGCCGAACTAATATTTAACAGGTGGATGCTTGGATGTGCTAATAAATATTCTGCAATTAAGTATTGAATATTTATAATATAGCACAAGTAAGAATCCGTTTGAAATCTGTGCTAGAATTTCATAGTGAATACATTCATCAAGTTAAAAAAGCTTATTAGATCTGCTGTTACCTTGCATGTTCAACATGTAAAGTTTCAAAATGGAATTGCAATTAAGCAAAAAATTATGATCCCATTAACAACAGTTGAAGAACCAAAAACAAAAATAATGCGTGCCACTCGCACTACTAATATAGCCGAACGATATTATTATGCGATAACGAGTTGATTTCTGCGCAACTCCGAATTATTTGATTCACTCAAGTCGAGGGAAAGACCCGCCATATCGCAACAGTCTTTGCTAGTCTGGTCTTGATTTCAATCCTTAAGCTCGGCGCGAGATGTAATTAGTCTGAATTAAAAAAGATGCACTTAATAAATTTAAAAAATAATTTTTAGGATATGATAAGTGTAATAATACCAATAGATTCTTTATAGATTTAATTAAGTTTTACAAAAAACTCGATGTTGATTTACAAAGGAAAGAGAATCGAATTATAAATTGGCTATTGATATAACTAATAAGCTTCGGCAATATAATAGGGACTATTATGACAATAAACATATGAAATTATATATATATCTATCTAGGTTTATATAGCCAAATGCCGTATACTCATTCCTAATCTCCACCGATATCTATTAGTGGCATCCTCGGTCGTGAGCCCATGATTTTCCAGGGCCTGTCGCATTTCTTCATTCCACAATCTTCGCAGTTTTCCTCGTTTCCTCTTCCCTGCTGGTGTTCAAACGGCTTATGGAGGAGCCTCTTGTGCTCTATTCTCATTAGATGATCAAACCTCATTCCAACTCTTATTTCAATTCTTTCCAGTATTCTTTGTTGTACACTAATTCTCTTTCTAATCACATCATTTCTAACTTTTTCCCGTTTGGATATTTTCTCAGATTATCGTATATCTATCTCCAAGGCATTAAGTCTCCTTTTCATTTCCACATTTATGGTCCACATTTCACTGCCATAACACAGATTCTAGTATTGATCTCTCTATATGTCTTTTAATCTGTCTGGATATGCCCCATTGAATTCAGACACCCTATAACTTTTGCTCAATGCGGTTGTTTATCTCACGTATTCCAATTCCTTCCTCTTTAATACCCATACATCCAGATACTTGAAATGGTCCATCTATCTCATCTACTTATTGGATATTGAGATCTGGAAACTTGTGCTAGAGTTTATCGCCATGTCTTCTGTTTTGGACATATTGATTGTCAATCCCCAATTATGATAATGCTCACTCAATCATTTTAGCATAAACTCCATATCAAACGCATTCTATACAAACACCACCTGATCATCCGCATAATTTACACTCAAAGTATAAAAGTAGAATTTACTAATAAAAATTCCCATGTCATCACAACTCCTCCGCTGATGATGCTTCAGCATCCTTTCCAGAAAGATACTGAACAGCAGCGGAGACAATCCGCAGCCCTATCATAGACTTTTCGAAGATTATATAAGCTGAAATAGCTTATTTCATTATTTTATATATGCTCCATTATCGGCATATAATTTCTTTATGATTCCTATAAGACGATTATCGATATTATACTCTTGTAGAGTTCGCTATATTCGATTCTGGGACATCGAGTCATACGCTTTTTCCAGATCAATAAAGTTCATGCGTTTCTTTTCCTCTTGTTCTTGTCTTTTCTCTGTCCTTTGCTGGACTATAAACAGGCCATCTACACATGCTCGACCTGGATTGGAACCATTTTGATCTTAGCTAATAATGTACTTCCTGCAATTTATTGGATAATCTTGGTAAACAATCTACTGATGATACTATTGATACTATAATTTCCTGTTTCTTTTTTATATAATGTTTCTTATAGGATGTTTCCTACTTTCTTTTTTTATATAATGATGTCATATAAGATTCTTTCCATTGCTTTGATATCTCGTTTTGTTCCAGACTATTAATTAATTGTAATAGATATCTATTTAAATATTCCCCTCCACACTTTATTAGTTCCAGCTATTCCTCCGGTTCCAGAAGAGCTTTCATTTTTAATCGTCTTAATCCCACGCCTTAATTCCTCGATAGTAATTTGGAGGCTTCCATTCGATTTCTCCTTACAGCTAATCTCGGTGAACTTCAGTCTATTCTCAATTTCTATATGTATTTTTATGTAGGTTTTTTACATGTAAATTGGTTGATTCTTTTTTCATGTAAAATCATTCCCTTTCTTCATATCATTCATTCATATTATTCATATTATTATCAATATGCTAAGATACTCTACATATAAATTATTAAATAACTTCTGTTATTTTAATAACGTTTTCTCATTCATTTAATAATATTAAGATCAATATGTGCAAAATCAAAGCTAAAAAATGCAAATTATATGATACTATATCTTATATATATATTATTAACATATATTATTAATATATATATTATCATATATATTATATATTATTATTAATAATCAATTTAAAAAATATATAACATTCATGAAAATAAAGATTTTACTAAACAACTACAAATTGATAACAATTTCTAAAATTCCTAGAAAAATATACAAATATTAATTTGCTACGTCCGTAAATTTTTCATTGATAATCATGGAAACTTGCCAGTCGATCAACACCAATTGGAGGCTACCGAATTAACAATTAGAGGGTGAATGCTCGGATGTGGATTGGAATAAAAATGGATATTCTGTGATTGAGCTTTAACTGTTTAATAGTTGCAAAACGATACAAATAATGATCTGTTAATAAGACCTACGTCCATCATGGATGAGATTTATTTAGTTAGAAATTCGCAATAGAATTACTATCTTCTTACATGTCGTGCAAATCGGAATGGAATTGCATTAGAATAAAAGCCTTATTGGCTTTTATTGGCGGTTAACAGCAAACGTTGTATGCGAGATAAAAAGAAGTCGATTTGTCATCGTTAAGATACAGACGGATTTTCCGCAAATGCGATAAGGCTGATGGAAGCTTCCCTTCCAAGTTACTCGATCCATCCAGGATCAGAAAGCCGAATCCGGTCCGCCTTATATTAATTATCAATTATTCACCGTTCTAATCTAAAGGACGCGGTGCGATTAAAAATGTTGCCAAACAATCCGAATAATCATATCATTTGCATTATTTTCTTTATTCATTATCTTAAATAAATCTTAAATTTTCTAACAAACATTTCATTTTGTGATTATATGATGAAAAACTTTATATAAATTTTATATATAATATGGTGATTTATTATTATTTATTATAATAGTATTAACAACTAATAATTATTAATATTAATATATTAATAAATAGATAATAAATTCAATAGAAGAACAGTTTATGCTTTTCTTTATACATAATAAACATACAAATAAGTATACAAATAAATATCTAGAGTTTCAAATATCTATCTATTTATATTACATGTATATTTCGGAAGCTCATATCTTCTCCTACTTATTCATATGGTTTCTTATCAAATACTTTGTAATGTGATATTTCTATATATTTCAAATAGAATCTTAAAATCAGGTGTAGACATTTTTTGCATTTAAATGTAATTAGTAACGGAGTATTTCTTTATGCGTATTAAAATTACGCTTTACATACAAAAACGAGATTCAATGAATTTGGTTTTCATATCAGAAGAGAGAAAAGATAATATTGTATCACAAATTATAACAAATTATATAAAAATATATTGACAGATTTATAAGTTACAAATATATTATAGAATCAGCAAGTATACTATCTGCAATACAAATTCAAATTCATTTATCATAATGTTATCAATAAGATTATGTCGATAAAAATACAAAAATTCTACAATTTACAATAGCTATAATATGGTTATAATATGATTTTTTTGAATTTTCTATGAGCAAAACACGAATTTAATAATTGAACAATGCAATTAATGCGTTTTTTGAAGATTACAGATAATTAGATTGCAAAATTTTAATATAATCTTTAAGTATTTATATATAAGTGAATATACAATTATTATAATGAATAGTTATATTATATATATATATATATATATATATATATATATACATATATATTTCTTGAACTCTAAAATGATTTATAATCTATTCTTACTAAAGAACATAAAAATATATATATAAATACATTATTGATCAGTTGATCATATTATTTTATAATTATAAGTTAAAAAATTATTGCTTTACAATACCTAGCATATGTGGCAATCATCTTTAACGAAGACTCCAATATTATGTTACAATATTAAATTATAATATTTAAAAACTATACTTTAACAATTAATTATATAATTAAATAGCTCGTAAAAGAAAAAGATTAAGTCATAAACTTTTATTAATACCGCAAAATTATATCAATGTCACAGCACATTTTAAATTAACAAAATAATCAAATTCTATTTCTTTAAAAGTAAGGTGACATAAAATTTTAATGAACTCTGTAAAATGTTTTTCAGTAAAATTTGATATATATTTAATAGAAATTAACTAAATTAAATATATAATAAAATAAGTTATTTAAATTAGAATAAATTATAATGCTAATTGTAATGGATTTTATCGAATTTTATCAAACTTTTGATAAATTTTCTTTAATTTTATTAAAATTTTGATAAAATTGTAATGTATTATAATGTATTATAATGTAAATTCACAATTGATATTGATTTCATAAATATTTGCATAGATATTTCATGTATATTTCTTTATTTAATAAAATAATATTTTAATTGAATATTTTGAGAGCGAAAGAGAGAGAGAGAGAAAGAGAGAGAATTATTTTGGATCATTATACTAAAATATTTTAATTTCATAATATAAGTTCCATTATACATAATATAATTTATTTATATTTTTTAAATAGTTTATCTCTATTGAAAATAAATATGAATTTCTTTATTATTGCAGGAAAGAGTTATAGGTCAAAATATCCCGTAAATCAGTATAGTATAGTATCAGTATAATATCAGTATTCAGTATAACTAAAACTAACTGATAATATTAATATTTTTCAATTCATCTTCGGGCCCCAAAAGTCATAAAAATTTACCCATGACTGTTCGTTTTTAATACCTCTTTATTGATGCTCAAAAAACTCTTGATTGCCATTTGAATTTGTCAGCCCTGGTTTAAATGTACAGATCTGGCAGCACGAAATTGATAGTTGTGTATGACGTTTCGTTTGGGCACTGTCGCTTATGCACAGTTTTTCATGATTTTTATTTTTAATATATTTTCTAACATTCTTAATATTGTACGCATTTTTTTGTGGGCGATAACATTGTGACTTCATCTCTTTTCTATTTTCAATATGCAATTTTAGATTTGAGGTTATGTTATCAACCATAATCTAAAAGTTTATCTCTTAATAGGTACATTTGTATAAAAAATTTCATATATAATTACTAATTTCTTGAACATATTGTTTGTTAGATATTTATTATTTAAATATATCAATTTGTTAAATATATTAGATTTGAATTATATTTGTTCTCTGATCAATTACATCAAGTAGAAGATATATTCTCTTATACTTTTACACCAAAAAAATAGATTCTTATTTTCTAGGTATGGTAGAAGATAAAAAATATGAAATTGCAAGTCGTATTGAGTGTGAGGGATATCATGGTACATTAAAATATGTTGGACCTGTTGGAGATACAAAAGGAGAGTGGTTAGGTATAGATTGGGATGATCTGACTCGTGGCAAGCATAATGGCACGTATCATGGAATAAAATATTTTCAAGCTAGGTAAAGCTTATAAAATGATTAATAATAGTTATATAACAATGATTATAATAATTTATATTATACCTATTAATTTATATTATACTTTATGTCATACTATTTATATTTCATATGTAATTTTATATGTAATCTTTAATAGACATTCCACATCAGGCTCTTTTATCCGACCAGGCAAAGCTAAGTTCGGAATATCTTGTCCAAAAGCTATTGAAATTCGCTATGGTCTAATTAATGATGAGTTAGCAGGCATAAATAGAGATGAAATATCTAATTTAAGGAAAGAGATCAATGCACCATTCTTAGAGCTTGTGGGTTTTTCCAAAGTGAATAAAAAACAAAGTAAATTTGATGAGTTAAAAATAATATGGTTGAGAGAACAATATGTAAGCAGTGCAGGAAAGCTAGATGAATTGAAAAAATTATGTCCGAATGTAGAAGAATTGGATATATCTAAAAACTTAATAAATTCATGGAAGATTGTAATAGAAATATGTTCCCAACTTCATCTTCTTGTGCGTCTTAATGTCAGGTAAGTTCATACAATATTTCATTTTGATTGCTTTTCTGAATTTTCATGTATAAATATTATATTACATTAAGTAATATATATGGAAGTCTATAATAATTAATAATTAATAATTATTATATGTATTATATACATTTTTATAAAAATTGATATTATTAAAACATATTCTTATTTTTCTAGTGAAAACTATTTACCCATTGAAAATACAACAATATGGAAAAATGTATTCCCAACAATTAAACATTTAACCTTAACTAGAATGAATTATAGCTGGTCCGATATTCAGCAATGTATGTCTATGTTTCCATCAATTGAAGAACTTTCTATATCTTTTAATATTGTCACGATTATAGAAGACATACCTGCAAATGCTAATTTGATAAGCATAGTCACATTAATACTTGAAGGAAATTTAATATCAAATTGGGACGAAATACTAAAATTAGGTTTCTTACCACGGTAAGTTACATTATGAAATAATCTATTACAATATGTTGAACAATTTACTTTTTATGATATTTAAGAAGATTATATTTTTTCACAGCTTAGAAAATCTTAATCTAAATTTAAATAAACTAGATAATATTAGATTTCCACCTTCAACGTTAACAAATGCTAAAACTGCACTTTTTCCTTCTTTGCGTCAGCTACATATTTCAGAAAATCATATATCTAAGGTAGTACAAATATTTCTAAAAATAAACATAAATCAACAAAAATGATATATATAATTATAATCTGTTTATGTCTTACAGTTTACTTATTTCAATTTATTTACTGTTTAATAATTTTAGTGGCAATCAATTAATGAATTGGATAAGTTATCAAAACTAGAAGATTTAAAATTGAGAGAAAATCCTATTTTGAAAAATGAAACCACAGAAACTGCACGACAATTAATAATCGCAAAAATAGCGAAATTACAGATCTTGAACAGTACAAAGATATTTAATGAAGAAAGAAGAGGGGCTGAATATGATTATTTGAAATTATATTTATCAAAATGGACAGAAACTGAAAATAATCCAGAGAAAAGAATATTATTTATAAATGAACATCCACAATATCCCATTCTAGTCGACAGTATGTTACATTCTTTATATTTATTACTATTTTATATATATATAATAGTAATAAATATCTATTTTATATAAGAATTGATTTTCTATAAAACTATAACTTTGCTATACTTTCAGAATATGGAATTGCAGATATTCCTTCGGGTAAACCAAAAGTAGAAATGATTACCAATGTAATAACAGTAGAATTTGTCTGTCTAGACGATCTACATCAGCCAAGAGAGATTAAAAGAAAGTTGTTTAAAGATATGGAAGTTCAAAAAATGATTGGACTTGTTCAAAGACTTTTCAAAACTGGTGGAAAAATACCTATTCTTTCGTTTATTTCACAAAATGTAAGTTCATTATGTAATATAAAATTCATTATCTAGTATAAAAATGCAGTATAATTTATAATGGTAAATTTTATATTGGTAAATTTTATATTGTAACATTACAGTTATCGAATGAAATTTTATTGGATAAACCATTGCAAAAACTTAGTTATTATTCGATACAAGACGGTGATCAAGTTCTTGTAAGATGGTGATATCAAATAAATTATTTGTAGGTAATTGTATTTTCTACTGTTAAAGTGCGCTATTTTTGTTATTAAAAATTTTTTAATTGTATTGCGTTCTTAATAAACCTTACTGTTAAATTTTTTTAATTTGTTAAAGCGAACTTAAATCGATGAAAAATTATCTCAACTATTAAAGTGTATGTTGTATTTAATATTCTTTATGATACAGAAAAGAAAAGAAAAAATTTCGATCAATTAAAAATAGATGTTTGTAAATGGCATAAAATATATTTCTTAAAGTAATATATAATAATACTTTACCTAAAATTATTTTTTTTTATTTTAATGTCAATTATGTTATCAGTTTTGTTGTGTTTTTTCTTCGATTCTTATAGCTTCCTCTTTCTCGAGTTGTTCTTTTGTCAATAAAGACAGACCAAGTTGATTCTCACGCGTAAATGGTTGTGCCATTTGTCGCAACCATCTTTTACTAATCTGAAAATTGTAAATAAATATTATGACTGCACAAATTACAAAACTGTAATCATTA
This sequence comes from Eciton burchellii, assembly GCA_020341155.1. Taxonomy (NCBI): domain Eukaryota; kingdom Metazoa; phylum Arthropoda; class Insecta; order Hymenoptera; family Formicidae; genus Eciton; species Eciton burchellii. The sequence continues at coordinate 961,055 of JAHMML010000018.1, read as the reverse complement.
ATTTGGTTACAATTACTTGTATAGCTTCCTCAGTAGATAGATTGCATAAACTATCAATTAAATATTCCTGTATCCATTTTGGTAATTTGCTTCGTTTATCTATTTTTGAGAATCTCTACAAATAACGCAAATAAAAAATATACAAAAGTACAATATATAAAAGATATTTTATATGTATATAAAAACTTTACACGTAGTAAAGTTTATTATTTAACAGTATGAAGAAAAAATCATATTTAATATGATCTATGTATCATCATAATTATAGTTAATATAAGTATTATTAATGTTTTGAATATACATGTTTTTCTTTCTTTTCTCTTTTTTTCTCTTCCTCGTTGTCTTTATTATATTGAAATTTAATTTGTGTATAAACTTAAAATCATGCAATCAATGTAAACTTAAAATATATCATAACATTCATGCGATAATACAAAGTAATATATTATATGCAACACATTATATGAAATCCATTATATGAGAAACTAACAATTGTCTTGTCTTTTAGAAATAAAAGAAATACAAGAAGGGATATATAATAAATACACATATATAATATATTATAGAGATAAAAATATTTTAAAATCTAATGATAAGTTATTTACTTCATACATATGCATACACGTATATATACACATGCACAAAAATATGTACTTAATGTATGGTATATGTAGGATGTTCAACTATGCATATAATTTTTGAGTGATTCAAAAACATGATAAAATAAATCGAAATATCAAGAATAAATATTTATGCTTATGATATTTACAAACAATATAATCTGCTTTTATTAATAAATATACATTAATAAAAAATATATATATTTAATAAGATTAATATATTAATATATAGTATGAAAATACTTCAAAGCGTTATTATATTTAATCATAAATCAAGAACAAAATTGAAATAGAAATTTCGTTTTTATAATGTTATAAATGTTTAAAATTTCGCATAAATAATATCGTATAGCAATTTATCAATCTTCCATGTATATGGTATAGATCATATACTGCAATCTACTACATGTAAAATAATAATTAAACTATATTACATGTAGATTCTTCTTTTATAATAGCTGATATACAATGAGATATTTGGCAATATCCTTTTTCAATATGAGCCTGTTTACATAAATAATCTTATTCACGTGAATGTTCACAAAATATTCATATTAAATATAGCATAATTATTCTGGTTATTCGCACGAATATCCATATTCGTTATTCTATATTTTTGAAATATGTTATTTATTTTTATCATTAAATCCATGATAACGGGATTATGTCCATTTAATATATCATTAACTAAAATCGCATATTTTTCGCATTGAGTTTAGTATATTTTCAAGAATTATTATCAAAAGGGTTGCAAGGAAAAATGAGAGACAAAAACGGAATCTTCAATAACACGCGTTTTGCCGCGACAACACCTTATCTATCGCAAACTGATCTTATTTCTAATATATTTTTTTTCCTATTGTGATCCAATATATTTATATTAATTAATTTGTATCAATATTTGCAAAAGATAATATAAAATGAGATCAATGTGAAAAGGATACGATAAACGATTTCAGTTTTTCAGTTTATAATCTGCGTAAATTATACTAATTCCATTATTCCAGATTACATGTTTATTTCATTTAAATGGATTATATAAATAAATGACTGATTTCTGTATTATATGTCATAATCTTTAGAAACATCAAAATCTGAGAAAGAATGCATATTGAATATTTATTATAACGCTATTCTGTGATCCTATAATATATCTGGATTTTTTTGTGAACTCTCGTATACACGAGATAATCGTGTAGTATTCGTGTAAGCAAGTTTGTGCATATTATAAAAGTATTGTAAATGAATGTATAAATCTTGTACAATATGCGACGTACAATATTATTAATTATTGGATATTCTATATCGTACATCAATGAGGTAAGAATCAAGAAGCTTGATTATCACTGCATATAATCATTTAGTACATTAGTAAGTTATAGCTGACCTATGTCACGCATAATCAAAGATTGGCAAATTTACGCACAGTAAACATTATTTACGTGAATTTTCAAATATTCATAGAAATGAAGTTTCAGTTTTGTTATTTTTTATTTTCAACTTATTTTATCATGTAGATGAAATAAGTAATAAGCATTCTTTAAAATTATACACATCAGTGACCGCATTCAAATACGCATACGCGTGTGTGTATAAAATATTATGTTTTATTATATTATATAATATTATACAACAATTATATATATATATATATATATATATATATATATATATATGTAATATTAGGAAAATTATATATATATATATAATTTTTATGAATGTTTTCAAAGATTTACCTTATCAGCAAATACCATGATACCATAATCTGTCTTGCCTCTGATTGCACGTCCTACGCATTGAGCAGCATGTCTCATAGCATCAAAAGTTAAAAAATCATTCTCTCGAATCTATAAGTATATATGTATCTTATTCATAAATGCATTGGAAAATTTGCATTGGATTTTGTTTAACAATTTATATATTTATATATCATATATATATATATATATATATATATATATATATATATTAATATCATATTACACTCACTTGAAACTGATCTCGAAGATAATCTAAACGTGCTTTCAAGATTCGTGATTGTGTGTATACATATGGTATGCCGAACATTAGTACAGCTCTGCCCAAATGATGGTCGAAATCAACACCTTCGGATACTTTTCCACGAGCTACCGAGAGCAAAATGGCTCCTCTACCATTATTACAAGCTTTTATATAATTGATCAGAGCCAAACTAGTTTCTGCAGAATCCTGAGTTTCGATAAATAATAATTTATGTCTTTGAAGTTGATCCACAACACCTTGATCATACCTGCGATATTAAATATAGATTAGTGTTCTAAAATAATACATATCAATATTTTAATATTTTAATATTAGCTTATAATATATGTACAATACCAAGCAGCCACTACAGACTCCATATATAGATACGATGTAAAAAAGCAGACTAAACCATCAGGAACTGTTGCAGCAAATTCGACTAACAATTGACCATAATTTCTTATAACAGCCACGTCTTCTCGTGTCTCATATTTTGATGAAATGGCTACTTGATCATTACCTTTAGCAACAACCTAATATAACAAATGAAAACAAGAACGCTATTAAAATATGTATGAATTGATATTTTTAATATATAACTTTTTTTTCCCCAACTTACCATAGGTAAAAGACATGGTCTAGCTAATGTCATTGTGAATGATGACATTATGACCGGTTTAAAATTAAGAATTTTGGGATACATATCCAATGGAGATAACGTTCCAGAAGTAATTATCACAGATTGAAATCTCTCGAATATCGACTTAATGGCAATTGAGGAATCCAGACAAGTAAAATATAAAATTGGATTCAAAATTGTTGGTGTTTTATCATCAAATGGCTCTACTATGATTGTAAAACCATGTGTGTATGTTGAGACTAATGTTGCAAAATGTGTCAATAGAATTATCGGAGAAAAATCCGTTAGATCCATTATTTCCATAGTATGCAATAGAGACGATAATCTTGTGGCGCAAAATCGCAAAGGTTTATGTTCAATAGCAACTTTCGTTTGGATATCTCGTAAAAATGCCGTGGGTGACTCTTGCACGACTTGTTGAACACGTAAACGAGTCTTTAGATACTCAATGAATCGTTTCAAAAAACCAATAAAATGTTCAGCGTTTCTTATATTACCCGGAACGGCTTCTATAAACAGAAATTTTAAATCGATGAGAAATATTTCATTGGATAGAATATTTAATATATATTTTTGATTATGGAAAGAATATTTAAGATATTTATATATATTTAATACTTAATAATAATTAACCTTCGAGTACTTCGTTTGGTAAAATAGGATTAACTAAAATAATATCAGTTTCTCTTTGTAATTGAGCATCTTTCAATCCCTTGACTAGGTCTTCATATTCTTTCTTTAATTTGCTTGAATCATCATCCCTCATTCTAAATCAAATATAGTTGACATAAAAACTATTTCTGTATTTGAAGATTGATATAAAATATATATTTATAAAATTTTGTGATATTTACTCGGCTATAGTTTTCTCCAAAAGTTGTATATTAGCTGAACTTCTTTCCATTAATTTCCTATTTATTTTGACACTCATAGAATCAATACAGACGTTATCTAAAATGTATAACATTTTTGTCATTATATTCGTAAATTTTATAATATATTATATATTTATATTACTTATAATATATTATAGAATTTATTATATTTATATTATATTATATATTTATAATATATTATAAATTATATTAATTACATATATAATTTATCCATGCAAAAACATAATTTTAATTCTTATACCAATGTTATGAGCCTCATCAAAGACAACTACTGAACTCTTGTTTAGTTCTTTAGATACCATTTCTGCAATCTTCGGATCGAGTAAATAATGATAACTATATACTACAATATGTGCATGTAAAATCTGAAAGTATCATAAATTTATCTATTATAAACTTTGTACTTATTAAAATTATATGTTTTAATAAAATATATTGAATGAGATTTGAATTAATTGTTTAAAAGTCATTTGTAAAATTAAAAATTCATGAAGTTACTTACTGTAAATCTTGCGAGAAAATATGGACACCAATTACGGTCTTTTCCATAATCTTTCAAATCATCGATAGAATAAATACCAGGAGAAATAATTTGTTCTCTACCTTCCATATCAAATGCTTCATAAAAATTACAAATTGGGATTGATTCATCATAATTATGTCTTTGTCGTACATAAGATGCAGTGAAAGAATGACACCGAGCATCTACAATCTTACCCTCTCGTTCTTTGCTTACCTATATATAAATATAACAAAAATATTTTAATTTTCAATAATTTCCAATAATCATATTTTTGACATTCAATAACAATAATTAATATTATATAAAAATATAAATATGAAGCATTTAATTACCTCTGGATGAATACACATATTTTTACGTGAACTAAGAACTAAACCAATAATATTAGATTTGGTTTTAGTTTCTTTCTCATAATAGTCTATAAGATTCTTTAATTCTTGTATAACTTTTTCAATTTCTGGTACTGTTCGAGAACAATAAATCAATTTTGTAACATCCAATGGATGTGCTAACATATATGCTATAATAAGTGATAGCAAAGTTATTGTCTTGCCGGTACCTGAAGGCATTTCTAATAGACAATGTCCCTATAATTTAATTGATAATTTCATTTTTAACTAAATTTTTATTTAATTCCTTGACATAAATATAGTTAATGTTAATTAACAAAGAAAAAATTTAAAAAAAATACCTTGGCATCCAATCCACGTTTGAGTTCAAGCATATATGCATATTGCTCCGGATAAATGTAATCATATGGAAAATACACAATTAATCCATCAACAGTTATCCTATAATAATAATGGAATTAAATATATAAAATTAACATTTTTTATTTAATAAATTTCTCATACTTACTTCATGTTTGTATTATTACATACATATATGGTATTTACAGAGAATATAGAGAAGTAAAGTGTTTTATATTAATAAAAAATATATATTTAATAAAACTAATACTTCAAAATATTAAATTTTATTTAAATATTGAATTTTTATTTAAACTTTATCTTATTTATATTAGTATTTGATATATTTAACCAAATTGCTTATATGTTCATAATCCGTGTTCTAACAATTTTTTTTCGGATTAAGAACTCAAACTGATTTCTAGAATTTTCATGGACACAATCATAGTTGACAATCTCCTATGAAATATATTTAAGATATCATCGAAATGTGTTACTAGAGATAGTAACACATTTCGATGATGTCGAAATATGAATATATTATCCTATATGAATCAATATAGAGTATCATCTTTTCCTCTTATATTTCTTCTTTGTCTCTTTTTCTTATATTTTTTATATATTTATATATATTTATATATTTTTTTTAGATATATTTTTTTAGTTCAATTTCGCATTTTAGGGAATTAAATTTTAGGGAATTGTAGCTACTTATAATGAATATGTTGGTATATGTCAAGCTGCCATGTTTCTTCTCTCTTTCTTTTCATTTTACGCTTGCGGTTAAGTTAATTTTGGAAGTCGTTGATTAAATTTGAGAAGAATAACAAATTACGGTTTCTTATGGGTAAACCAGGTAATATAAGCATAAATATATTTAAATTCCTTATTTTTCGCTATTATTGATCGTTATTATTTTTCGCTACAATTAATTAATGGGAATCAAATATTGCATACAGTATATTTTAACACAGCGTCGTCATTGCTGCGATTAACTTAACCTAATTTAACGTGAGAAAAAACGTGCTATCCATTTATATAGAATTATTACGATTGTGTCTTCTGTTATTTATATATGCAATTCTAAATTAAAAATATTAATGAAGATATAATGAAGATAAGGAAATATTATATACATTGAAATGTATATAAATTATTGTTTGATCATTAATTTATAAATTTATTATATGTAAGTATTATGTAGCAATATAATAAATTATATTATAATATGTTCAATAACAATATTTTAATCAAACAATGATTTTATTGTCGATATTCTTTTGCTTTCATTAGTTTTAATCTTAAATTGCATACGAATGGATAAAAAATACATAATAGAAAATTCAGATGCATCCCATGTGTGCGTACACGCATTAAAGAGAATGTAGTATATATGTACATATACATACATATACAAGATTATATTTTATAGTATAATTGTGAAATTTAACCATTTAGGTATAAATCTTATTTTCTTTAAATATATATTTATATATATATATATATATATTATATAAATATATTCTTTTCTCAGTATTTGTTAGATATATTGATATAAAATAGATTTTTATATAAATTGTATTACACATACACATGCGTATTTACATGATACATACATGCATACATAACACACACACACACACACACAGAGAGAGAGAGAGAGAGAGAGAGAGAATGAAAATATATTAGAAAGATAAATATTTCTCATGCAATAAAAATGTTGAAATCAACCATTTTTAATTTAATTGACTGGCTTAAAATATGTTCCATATGATTCAATTAATTATTTTTATTAATTTTAATGGGTTATGAATTACAGCATTTTCACCAGGTGGTAGGGGAGGAGGTCGTGGTGGTCGTGGAGGCAATCGTGGAGGTAGAGATAGCTTTGGTGGCAGAGACAGCTTTGGTGGCAGAGGTGGCGGAAGAGGTGGTGCACGTGGAGGACGAGGTGGTAATCGAGGAGGAAGAAACAGTAATGCAGGTACATTTAAGGGTGGAAAAAATGTGATGATAGAGCCACATCGTCATGAAGGAGTATTCATAGCTAGAGGAAAAGAGGATGCATTAGTGACTTTGAGTTTGGTTCCTGGAGTAGCTGTATATGGAGAGAAAAGAATCAGCGTTGAGGTAAATGTTTGAAGTAATGATAATTTATTCTGTACTCACATATATATTTTGTGTTCATGTTAATTAATAATATAAATTATATGTGCATAGTCTGAGAATTCGAGCGACCAAAGTGAAAAAATTGAATATAGAGTCTGGAATCCATTTAGATCTAAATTAGCTGCTGCTATCCTAGGTGGAATCGATCAAATTTACATGCCTCGTGGTAGCAAAGTATTATATCTGGGTGCTGCTTCAGGTACCACAGTGTCTCATGTTGCCGATATAGTTGGTCCAGTAAGTATGATAAAAATTTTTCTGGAACTTTTCACATTATTTATGCATACATTAGAGCCAAGTTAGTTCATCCTTACTAACTTGGTGTCGAGGTAATGCTAGAATAATTTTATGTTCATTTTTTTAGAAAGATTAAAATTCAAGTTTATTCTAAAAAAAATGTGCATACAGAATCTACATTATTATACGCATACGTTGTTATATATACACATACATATATACGTGCATGCATACGTGTGAAATAATTTATATTATATTCATCAATGTTCATTTAAATTATGTATAATCGAGAATATAACTTAATTTTTTTAAATATACAGGATGGGATTGTATACGCAGTGGAATTTTCTCATAGAACGGGCAGAGAGCTTATAGATGTCGCTAAAAGAAGAAATAATATAATTCCTATAGTTGAGGATGCAAGACATCCTTATAAATATCGAATGGTTGTAGGAATGGTAGATACTATATTTTCGGATGTGGCACAGCCAGATCAAGCTAGAATTGTTTCATTGAACGCGCAAACTTTTCTTAAAAATGGTGGACATTTTGTTGTTTCTATTAAGGTAAAGTGTTGATTAATACATGCACAATAATATATGACATGTATGTGTCAGTATAAAGATTGAGTATAACGATTGATTTATTAATTATAGGCGAGTTGCATAGATTCGATTGCACAACCAGAAATAGTGTTTGCGTCGGAAGTGAAAAAACTTATGGCTGATAATCTGAAACCGCAAGAACAAATCACACTTGAGCCATATGAAAGAGATCACGCCGTTGTAGTTGGAACATATAAAGCACCATCAAAATAAAGTTAAATTTTATTATTTTTATGTAAATCTTCAATTTATCATGATTACTAAAAATAAAGATAATTGCTGTTAATATCCTATTCTAAAATTTTCAATGCCAAAAAGTTCGATACAATAATGTATACATATATTTTATAAACAAGAAAATGTTAAATTTAAATCGAACATGACATTGATAGTTGAAACAGAAATCATATTCTTACAAATATGAATTGAGTATTAAATTATGTGAATTGAATATTTAAAAAAATATATTGGAATGACTTTTGCAAATTTCACAAAAGGTATAAATAATGTTACATTTTTATTCAAAATATAATTATTTATATAATATAAAAAATGGCACTTATTTCAATATCCTCTTAAATTGGGAAATTATTGGCTTTATCATTATATTAATCTCTTTTTTCCTTTGGTACAATATTTTGCTATGTGATTTGATAGTTGAGGTAAGTAAATCATAACATATTTTCATATAACCGTTTTATGGTGACTACATATAGATATAATATTTATAGAATATAAAAGAAATAATTTTTGTTTTTAATACAATGAAAAAGATTATATTGTTTCAAGCATGATAAACATCTACAAAAACGTTAACAATTTTTTAAAAATATTTTTTTTAATGTTGATATATGATAGTATGATATATAATATATTTTGAAGTATGACCTACATACAGGTCAACATTATATTTTTCATGATTAGTACTACATCTTTTAGCATTTTTGATACATGCAACACATCTTAATGTATTTTTTCTTTTGATTTCGTCATTATTAGTGCTGGAAAATTTCAAAATCTTTCTCTAATAAGCAAGAGATTCTGATCTAACAGGAGGAATATTTTTTTCATTCGGAATTTATATATAAAATTTCTGTAATTAATGTTATTTGTAATGTAATTGTAATTAATTTGTAATTAATGGTATTCGAGAATTTTTTGTTTTAAATTTAAATTTAAATAGGTATTCCATATGAAAACGTCAAATAAAAAAAGGTTTTTATGCCATTTCAATCTTTTTCTTTCCAGTTCATGCAATTATATTTATAATTTGATAAATTTGATCAACTGTCTATTGATCTGCTATAATCTAAAATGTATGTAGGTTTTTTCTATGCGATAATTTTTTTTCTCCAGAATTGTGATATTCTGTTGAGTGGCTTATAGAAAGCATTCAAATTTCATGTTTAACTAGACTATTTTAATATGAGCATATTATTCGATGATCGAAAACTTGATTCTCCTTTTTTAAATTTATCTTGCATTTTTTAAATATCTTTATGTTGTTTTTTTCCTTTCTCGCATTTGTAGAAATATTGAAACAACAGCGTTTGAATATTATATTGTGAACAAATAGTTAAAAATTTTTTTCTGAAATACGATTATATTCAAATTGTCACAATATTGTCTGATTTATAGAATTTTTCAGAAAATACAATGCACTTCAGAGAATAAACTTGTGTAAACAAATCTAAGACATATCATGTTTTACAATCATAATATATATGATTTTTCAAATCTATTTCTCTTGAATGATATATATTGTTCGAAAGATAATCGTTTTTTATAAAGTAATAGGCTTTCATCAATATGTTTGAAGTCATGACTTTTTGAAGATTCGCACAGTTTACTATAAAGTTCACGAATTTCTGTTAATCGATCTTCTAATTTTTCCAAATTTTTGTTGAAGCAAAGCAATATGAAATATTGCAATGTCTTGCCACTTTCCAGGGAATTTAATTATTTTTATCTTATCTCTTCATGTTATAATTCTCTCGGCAAAGACACAAGACAAACCGGTAATAGATTGTAGATTATCACGTAATTTTAAATATTCGGAAGATAATGCTTATAGAAGGAAGATGAATAAAAGACGACACGGATTGTCATGGCTAAGCTTTTGTCAGTCATTTATTCATTTTGTATCCGCGTTAGAATTCAGTAGCTTTTTTCTTAATTTCAATTCAATTTATATTTTCTTTTCTGGTTCTTATAATCTTGTGCCGTTTTCGAATTTTCGTATAAGCAACGCACTACACTTTTCTCATTTCCAAGATCGATTCGATATCATATGAATATAATAGAATGCATTATATTGTTCATATAATTCTTCATTTTTTCGCAATCCTTAAGAATAGATCTCGTGCTGTGATGCCAATTTCATTGGCCATTTTGGTGGCGATCGATACAATAAGCTGCATTCTTGCTGATTTCTTTGTGCTTAGCCTAAATATTAATAATCGCGAAGTTTAGACGTAACAATATCTATCCCAAAACATATATTTACTAAATATGTTTGTTTTAATGAGTCCGTTGATGCTCCAATATTCTTTAATAATTTTTTACATATGACATTGCTCATATCAACGCAAAGAAATATAATTCATTTATATTAATATTTTGTTAGCTTCTCAATAAGAAAGGGATGTTACGATTTAGCATATGTGTGAGAGAAAAAAAACAACTATTTAAGACAGACTTCAACACAGACTTTAGAAACATGAACATTTCAAAACATGAAAAAGATTAGCATACTCATTATTCGAATACTTCAAACATTTTATTTCAATAAGATATTTTTATTAAAATAAATATTCTAGGATTGTATTCTAAAACATTTTTTGATATAGCAGAATAGAACAGACAATCTCTCATATTATTTGAAAGAACATTAATATGTTTTGTGCTATGTAAATCGTATACACTCTAAACTTTTCTTTCAAGTCATTTGAAATTTTCACTATTTAAATGGCAATTTTGAGAAATTATTTGTAAAATTGTGTCAAAATATTATCAGTTATACAGTTGTAACATCATAGATCGTATCTGTCAGTGTGACAATCATTCAGTGTATGATTTTTTTTTGAGAATCATGTTTTCAAGCTTATATATTCAAAATTCAGCCATACATCGTTGTCGCAATAACAAGTGCCTAAGTATAGCTATTATTTATTCAATATATTCTTATTATTTTTTTATATTATATTTTACACAGTATTATATTACTACTTATACAGTATTTTTAGTATATACAAAAAATAATTATTGTGCAAAGTGTTAAGGATTTTATATCTTTGGTTTTTGAATGTTCTCAATGCAAACAAGCTTATATCGAATATGAATCACAAAGCCAATGAATTGACCGTTGCTATCATTGCCAAAACAGAGGAAGATTGTTATCGTTCGGTAATACCAAGCGTCGAAAGATTGTGTCTTCAGTGCTTGCGAAAAGCTAAGCAACGATCGCACGTTCATTACTGAGTTAGCGCAAATATCCAGATATTGTACTGTTAAGTAATTTGACGATTAAAGAAGGTTGTTTGTTTTCTAATGACTTTCATTTTTACTGAAAACTTTCTCGGACCGACAATAGATAAATATATAAACGGTGTTGTAATTATAAACAACTTTATAAACTTTATAAACTTTATAAACATATTATAAATATATAATTTGTTTATAAACAATTATAAACAAATTATAAACAAAAATATTTAAATATATTTAAAAAATAAAATTTCAAATATATTACAAAATATGCAAAAAATACAATAAAATAAATACCTAAAATAAAATGCTTTTAATAAAAATACCATGATCTTTTTTATCACAAAGGAATTATATAACAGCGATTATATTATATAACAGCTTACACATAACGAAGATTCTTTTGATATGAATATTTAACTAATCTAAATTTCTTGCGGTACGCTCATTCGATTAAAAACCTTATTAAAAATAGAAATAAAGATGCAAGTTAGCAATAAAAATTAATGGTTAAAACAAAATTCTTAAGCTTGGCAATAAATGGCAATAAATAAAGTATATCTCATTTCTTGATGATTTTAATATATTAAATAGGAACAAAGAGTGTAATTAAAAATTCGTGATCATTATTTAAATTTGTCAATTCTAAATATAGCATTACAATTACAAAACATATTATGAAATAAATTATGAAAATAATACAATTTATATTATTGTTTTTTAAATTATAAATGGGCATTCGTTTCTGTAGAATATTTAAGAAAAAAAAATTTATATAAAAGAAACTTATTTAAATTTTGTGTGTAGTTACGATTATGTAATATGACTATATTTAGTAATTTAGTAAATTTATATATCCAACAAGTATAATTTACTAAATTACTAAACATAGCCGTATTACATAATCGTATTCAGTTTGAATACGATCCATATTATCCATTATCCTTTATTTACTCATTTAATCTCAATCTGTCTTTTGTTCGGATTCCTTTAATTTCTGGATTTCAAATTGTTACCATTTTGTCAATAGTTATTTTGTGCCGAAAATAAGTTTCTATTTATGTAATTTTATGGCAAGAATGTCTCGTAGAGCGTTATTGGGAAAGCTGGTTTTTCGCTTGTTTGGATAAATACTTTATTTTCCAATGCCTTAATCGAATACAATGGTTGTCAGTTATGACAATCCGCTTTTATGCGTGATGTCCTAGTTGAGTCGCTGTTCTCTTATAATATTATAAAAGAAATTTATTTACGCCGGCTTCTCAAAGCGATTGAAGTCATGAACTTGATAACCTTCTCAATAAAAGAACCCACTTACTGGCTATTTGACAGCAAAAAGACTCCTGATCTACTGGACTTCGACATTATCAGGCATTCCTAAAGGTTATTGCCGCATCAAATCCTGTCTTGAATTATCCTCAAACTATTCTCTAATAATTATTACAAAGTTTACAATTAAATAATAAAGTAATGATTAAAAACAAATCTTGCACTCCTCACAAGGCCAAAACAAAGTGACCCTATTTTCAGGAATTACTGACGACTATTCTTGATAACTATCTCTCTAAAAATCGACAACGACATTGCAGTTAAAAGTTTTAACCATGCTATATAATAGACCGCCTGGAATAACGTCGACAGATAGCCATCTAGATTGCAATATTGAATATTCGTCTGCAATAAAAGACATACTACCAGAAAAAAGCTGTGGCTAAGTAATAGATGTCCAGCACTGAAAACCAAATTAAATCGAGCTATCAAAGCACTTAAAAACTTGTTGGATTTGGAAAGCAATCAAAGGATACAAAAATATCTAAGTAAGTTAAGTTTTACTGCTACAACTAACTAGCTATCAAACCATCAAGAGATTGAAATGCCCGCAGACACAATTAGAAAGCAAAAAAATTTGGCCAGAAGCGATAAAAAAAGGCCGAAATATTCGTTATATATCTTCCCAAGATCTTTAAGCTAAACTTCGAAACACATAATTATAAAGAAAGAAAACAAGTTATTCTTGGAAGCCGTTACTGTCATCTTAAGTAATCCTACAAATCTTTCATCGTAAAGGAAGTACGAATTAAAAATCTGAATCCGAAGAACGCGCTGGATTACAATCTCAACTAATTAATTAATAATAAATAATTAATAACCAATCGAGTTCTACAGATGTTGACCTGATATAGAAATAAAACTTATCATCCAACTTCGTAATGCAGTCCATAAACAAGGCTTTTTTCCACACCAATGGAAGATAGCGCAAATTATTATGATTCAGAAATCTGGCAAAATTGCAGAACTTACTGAATCATATAGACTGATCAGTTTGCTGTCGAAATTATTTGAGAAATTTCTACTTCTAAGGCTCTCCACAAGCCACATAGAGAAGCATAAATTAATTCCTAATCATTAGTTTGGTTTCCGACACAAGCACGCATCCATAGAACAGATACACAGAATTATCAACAGAATAGATAATGAAAGCAAGAAAATATTATACGGCGGTCTTCTTCGATGTTTCGTAGGCTTTTGACAGGATCTAGCACGAAAAACTAACAACATTTTTACAAAATTAAAAACAGCTTTCCATTCTACTTCTATATTGTTATAAAATCTTATCTATCTTATCTATTACGCACAACTTTTAGAGTTAAATATGAAGAAGCAGTTACACAATTAAAAGAGATTAATTCTGGAGTTCCTAGAATCGATTCTATCTATATATATCGCAAATGTCTCAATCGCTCTGAATTCCACAATTACAACCTGCGAATGATATAGCTATTCATAATTTTAATCATATAAAAGTGTTTCTGCGTTTACAACAAAGTCTCTTTTACCAGAGGTAGCTAAAAAAATGGAGAATCAAAGCTAACGGAACAAAATCAGTATATATAACATCAGTATAAGTAACATTCACGATCCGTAAAGAGATATATCCATTAATAACTTTGAACAGTCTAATAATCTTTTAAGCTGAAAATGTCAAATATTTAGATGTATATCTAATGTAGACTAAATTAGAAAAAATATATACTCAGCAACCGAAAGTAACTTGGATTTCAACTGGGAAAAATGTATTGGCTACTCGGCAATATATCACAACTGCTAAAAACAAGCTATTATTAAAATAATTCTCAGACCTATTTGGGCATTTATTTATGCCCAATTGTCGAGTACGGCCTCCAATTCGAATGTAGAAATATTACAAAGATTCCAAAACAAATATCTTAGAATTATCGTTAATGTTCCATGATACGTCATCATTGATACATTAGATCATAACCTTAACGTACTATACGTTAGAGAAAAGATAAGAAAACTCAACCAAAGATGTGCTGATAAGATGGAGGAGCATTCTAACACATTTAACAAATAGTTTAACAACGCATAACTTGTTAACAAATAGTTAACAATGTTAACAACTTCTCTAGAATGGCGCTCGGATGGAAATGACTTTCGTTTGTAAATGTTGTTTTCTAGATGAAATTGCTATAGCTAACAATCGTCATTTATTTTATTATTAAGAATGTAGGATCATACCATCATAAGCGTGATTAAATTGCGCGAACTTAAACCATACGATAAAATGTCCGCAGATTAGGATTATTAGTGGAGACATGATACCAATCTTTGTTGTTTTAATTAAACGGTGAATTTCGTTAATCAGTTGGCCACGAATAGCAATCATTTGTAGGATGATGATCCAATTTAATGGTGAAATTTGACCATAAGATTGCTTACATGCTCCGAATTTAAAAATTCGCAAAATAGTGATTAGGCATACTAATAGTAATATCGTAGACAGTTCGAGTTTTATTGTTAGAGATATTGTTACAAGGAGCAATCCAAGGTCTGAGAACAATATAAATTGGATCAGTGTATTCTTTAGGTCCTGATACGAATATACACATAACCTCCGTACATATAGTAGTTAGCATCACAAAAACCATGCACCTGAATGTGCTGAAGTTGGATCCGCATCGTGCTTGACGCATTGCGAAATTTGCAATTAATTCAGATCTGCCAATTGCGTGAGTTTTAATCAACATATGAATATCCTTTCGTGTGAAACAGACTCATCCCAATACCGGATTGCTAAAGATCCTGGAGAATGAATTTTACTATGACGATACTTGAGCGTAAAAGATCAAGTATTTTAGATAATATATGTGCTTCTAGCACATCATGAATACGTGATTATACGAAAAATTAAATATAGTCTTTGTTGATTCTATTGAATTCTAAAAATGCGCGAATCGATGCCATCCAATGTGATCAATTTTCAATTCTGATTATTTGCAGTTTTTGCCCAAATGCAAAATCGCATTTTTAAAGAATATTATTCTTTATTAAACCAGACATAATAATTTTACGAAAACTAGAGTGAATCGAAAAATTCTATATTTTACATATAATTTGTTTTAAATATTATGTAAATATGTTTAATATTTTTATTATATCCCGTCATTCAGAAATATAATTTATATAAATTAGGTGAATGGGATTTTTTAATTATATTGGGGCTTTTTTTATTAAATTGCCAGTTTATTTATTTCATGTGTGATTGCCTAAGACCCATGTTGAGGCCCCTGAATCGATATTATTAGCTATTTTATTTAAATTAGGAAGATATGATTTAATTTGTTTAAAGATAATTTTTATAGATAGGTGTATGAAACATAGATTTTTTAAAATAAGATTAGGAATTGATTAGGAAGATATTAAGAAGATTTTATATAAGCTTATATTGTTTAGTTCAGGCTGATATAAAAATAAATAATAGTTGCTTACTCTTCTGTTGTTCATATAAATTTTATATGTTCTTTATTTTCATTATTAAAAATAGGAATTATAAGAAATATTATTGTAATAGTTTCTCATGGTTTATATTCATTTGCGTTATTTTATATAGTTAATATGTATTATATACGTTCTTATAAGTGACTTATTATTTTAAATAAGAGATACATTAATTATATACTTATAATTATAATTCGATGATTTTTATTATGTTTTATTATACTTAATTTTTCATTTTCTCTTTCATCTTCTCTTAAATTTTATTGGAGAGATTATAATGATTATAGTTTTATTAGAATGGAGAATTGTTTTATTAGTAATGATTATATTAATTTGTTTCTTTAGAAGGGCATATTCATTGTATTTATATTCTATTGTGAGTCATGAGATAAATAATATAGTTAAAAATAGGCATTATGAGTATGTTTCGGAACATTTATCATTAATAATACATCATTAATAATATTTTATTGATATTAATATTAAATTTATATGTATGTATAAGATAAATTTTATAATACTTTAAATTGGTATGTACTTAGATAGTTTAAAATAAAATATTAATTTGTGGAATTAATGATATTTAAAGTAATACATTTTAAATTATTTTAAAGATATATATTTATGTTTATTTGATAGTTATAGGTTTTATTAAGTTAATAATTTTAAGCATTACACTTTATAGAGTTAGAAGTTATAATTGAATGGGTTTTTATCAATATTGGATCAATATTAATATATAATACTTATATGTCGATTGTTAATTAATTTTAAGGAACATTTATTAATAGTAAAAACTCTTGTCAAATTTTTCTTTATAATAAAATAATTTTATAATTTATATTAATTTAACGTATGAACTAAATTGTTTTATAATGTTCTTTTCTGCATATTATAGATTTTTATGAGAAAGACTAAGTATATTGTAAAGATTCAGTCCGTAAAGACTCATTATTATAATTTATATACTATTATTTATAATGATTGTTTA
Source organism: Eciton burchellii (assembly GCA_020341155.1). Classification (NCBI taxonomy): domain Eukaryota; kingdom Metazoa; phylum Arthropoda; class Insecta; order Hymenoptera; family Formicidae; genus Eciton; species Eciton burchellii. Next base: position 943,398 of record JAHMML010000018.1, on the reverse strand, counting down.
CATAATTTATATGATATATATGATGTACATTATTATTATTATTATTATTATTATTTCATATTTGAGAAACTATTACTACACTATACTACTTATCATAATTATTATTATTACTTTTTATATATTACATATATTTTTACTATAGTATTATTTTATATACAACTTAAAATAACGATATGAATTTATTATATATCTGATAACATTTTTAATAAAATCTTTTCAATTTTTTAATTTGTAATATATAAAACCTAACATACATACATATATTCGTGCGCGCGCAAACTTGTAACTTATGTAATTTCTATAATTTCGTGTGATTCTGTATTTCCTTATATAAAAAAAATATTAAGGTAATATTAAGATTTTTAATATGATTCCCAAAATAAAAAAATATACCTTAATATGATGGATTGACAATGTTTAGATAATGACTGATTTAAACTTTATCGTGAAACAATAATTACTTTAATTACTTCTTTCTCAAATGATGATTATGAAAACAAAGGATGATAAAAACAAATGTTAAAATTCTTGCTATAAGTAATAAATAATAAGTAGAACGTTCATTGTATATTATATAATTATATATAAATTATTATTAAGATTTAATTTAATACATTTGTATTTTATAAATAACTTTTATCTCATTCAAATTTTATCGCCTCTTATTTTTTAATTTATATAATTTATATAATTATTTTCTGATGTAATTATTTTCTAATACATATTTTTCTTCTTTTCTCTTTCATGTTGAAGGCAATAAATTTGAAAATATGATTATCAATGACCGTGAAATAATTGATGATGCTTCAAACATTTTTGCGATAGACATATTGCAAGAAAGATATATTGCAAGAAAAAATAATATAAGAAGCACAATAAGAAAAACGTCATAAAAAGGAAATAGATAAATTTAAAAAAAAATAAGAAAGATCATTCACTTTTTGATAAAGAAAACTGTTCTTCCATAAAAAATTTTCAGCAATGTGAAATTATAATATCAGCTTATTTTTTCAAAAAATGAATAAATGCAATTATATATGGTCACATTGATACAATCGTAATCGACAAATTATTACGAAAGTACTTTCGAATTTTTTTTATATTTCTGAAAGATCGAATGTTATCTCGTAAGATGTATCATTGGTAAGTTTCATAAAAAATTCTAATTACATATTGGATTATTAGTATTCAAAATGGTGTATAGACAATTTTGAACAATCTAATTTTTGAAATCAATTCCTTATTACAAATCCTTATTATCAAATCTTTCCAAAAATCGTAACATATGAAAGTATCTCAATTTTTTAATAGACATATTGAACCAGATTGCATTCTGATAAAATTATGAAATATTTTATTTTCATTATTCATAAATTACAAAATATAAATTACATCATATAAAAATAAACCAAAAATATGTATTTATTCTACAGAAAAATATTTGTGTAAAAATAGAACGTGTGATATTGTGGAACTCATATAAATCATCGCAGTAATAATAACAGTATTTCCATATTGTATTAACAGTAAATTTTGCAGGTCCTAAAAGATATATCAGAGAATTCAAAATCTGTTATAAAGTATTCTATGTAAAATATGACATTCTGATGAATTCTTCAATAGAAAAATCTCCATTCTAAAATAAAAAAATTTCGATTATATATATATATTAATAACTACTCCGAGTTCATCTTCAATCCAGCCAGTTCAGACAGCCAGACAACGAAGCAAAGGAAGGCCATGTGAAGGCCACTGGCCTTGAGAATCGAATTATCAAACTACCAGCGCAACAGCGCATATATTTCTCGATGACATAGGAATCGGAGGTTTACATAACATCAATTGATTCTGATGTACTAGATTTATTAGGTAATTGCGATACGTATTCCGTGGATTGTACTTCGTTATAAGAAATGAAATATCTATTGTAATTATAGAAGCTTAAGCTGAAGACAATGCCCGATATCAAGGAAAAAAATGATCAAAACTCAAGACCTCGAGTATCAAACGAAAGAAGAAATAAAAACAACAAACAAGAATCAATTTACCAAAATGCATATCGCATATCTTTACAATACGGGATATGTGATCGGGATGGCAATCAGGAAATATGAGGAACCTATCAGCTCACAATAATACTAAAAAATAAGATATATATAATAATTATATTATAATATTGTAATAATATTGTATATAATATTGTTATAATATTGTAAAAAAAGAATACATTATATGATTTTATAACCATTGCTACCACTGTTATGGTCGTTTGTATATATATATATATATATATATATATATATATATATATATATATATATATAAACTTATAATAATGTTATTACTTTTTAAACATTATGATATAATAATTATATACTTATATTAATATTTTAATTATTAAACAAAATCTCGAAAATTCTTTTTGCAGCAATGAAACATTCTTATGAATTAATGAAAGAAAAATTGACCGCAGGAACAACCAGTATTATATCATGCTAATGATTGATATATATATTGATATATATTATATATTGATATATAATAATTATTATATCATAATGTTTAAAAAGTAATAACATTATTATAAGTTTATATATATATATATATATATATATATATATATATACAAACGACCATAACAGTGGTAGCAATGGTTATAAAATCATATAATGTATTCTTTTTTTACAATATTATAACAATATGTCTATCCTTCTTAATCTCCAAATAGATAACAGATAATACAACAAATTGTATTTTAACAACAATATAAATATATATGTAAAATAATATATTGTAGATTTTATATCGGAACATGAACATGTCTATAAAATACTTGTACGAGAAATATTCTTAAATATATGATGAGAGTATCATAATTTTTTCATTCGGAAGAGAAGAAATTGATCAACAATCAATGCAACAATCATATTTTTCAAAACTTCATATATAATTATTAATTTCATGCTTATTATCTATTAGAAATTAAACAATAATTTTTTTCATACAAACTGATCAACTGAAAAAACGGAAAAACTTCAGAAAGAATTTATGCGATATATAAATAAGTACATTATAAGTGTAAAGCATGAAATCCACTTGCTTAATAGTTACCAAGCTGCCAGTCTGAAGTAATCTTTTGTTTTTTGTTCTTTGATCATTAAGGTTTCTTTAATGTCTGCGTCAACCAATATATCATCCACATACGAAGTCAATGCGTCAGAGAGGAATTGGTGTTCCTTATTCAAGTGAAGCAACGTGCATATTGCTAGATACATGGTCGAGGTATCGTACATGATAATTAGAAGGCAGAAATCTTGCACTTCCATCCGCCATAGAATCAATTGTTGATCTTAGTGTACTCATATTTGTCTAAATATTTTTACGATATCTGAAAGCAAAGCGATGCAATCTCCATCGCAATAGCATCAAACAAAGATCGCTTTGTAACTTTCGTCCAACAGAACATTATTTAATGATGATCTCGATACTGTTCGGAAAGAAGCTAAAATATTAAACATCAGCGTATTTTCCCCTCCAGTTTGTGATTGCTTGATTATGGTATGCGGTAGATAATACGAATACCCGAAATTCCTGATCACTTCCATATGATCTAAATCAGCATAAGCATTCATGAATTCAACATATGCGCGCCTAAGGATAAAGTAACTCAGATGTTCCATGTTTAGTATCATTCATAGCATGCCATGGCGAGATTCTTCTAAATCTGCCAGCACTTCCTGTTTTATTGGGAATACATTGTATAGCGGCCAATTCATCCTGTGTATAAATTGAAAGAAATTTTCACAGAAATACTCCTCAGAAGTGAGTATTCGCTCTTCGAACAATTTTTTCAATTCCCAGAACTATTGTATTTCCTCTCGAAAATCAGGCTCCAACGACGTGTTTAACAATTCCCCCAAGACTTATTGGTTAGTGTGAGTGCGCCCATCAACATCTAGAACATTGTAAGATGACCAATTGGTTCCCCGAGAAGATTGTATTTGAAGAGTGAGCCGTAAAAACGACATCAATTATTAACGACTTATCATAGACGGAGTTTGCAAGCCGAAGTTCCTTTAAATTTCTTCCATCGCCAAGTTTTCCTTCCTCCAAGACTCATTTGTTTAGCATGAACGGAATTAGTTTCGGCATAATTAAAGCTGTAAGCAAAAGTAACTTCATAGTTGATGAGAGCTCTCTATCATGAATCAAATCAGCATGAGTCACTTGATTGATTGTTATTCTTTGAAATCCTGAAATTGTTACATTTATTCTTTGTGATAGGAAAAACAGCTGCGCGACTACTCTGAGATGATGGGCGCTTTTAATCCCGAAGCGTACGAACCGATCTGAAATAGAGATCAATCTGACCATGCTAATTGTGAGCAGTACCGCAAGTTGAGCTAATCAAAATGGTGACTTGTTTTATATCTTCAGTTAAGATTTCCGGCGAGTTTGTTTAAAGCCAGTTTGTTTAAACCGCTGAGAAGCCGCAGATCCAGATGCATCGATATGCAGAAACATGCGATGTTTTTTTCTGGCAGTGCTAACTTGATCAACGGATTGCCGCTGAATTGTTATGATTTAAAACAAGCCTTCGCCTTCTGTGCTGATTCGCGTTATTCGCTAGTTCGTTCGATCGAAAGTTGCTTCATGATCGTCATTCCGGCATTCGTTGTGTTTGTTGTTTGATTCATGAAAGATCTTGATAGACTGGCTTGTGAATCAGCCGCATCCAAAGCTAAGATATAAGATATAATAAGATATAAGCTAAGATATAATAAGAATTTCTTTGCTCATCGTATGGAGGAAACATATTGGAGGCATCTTACTGGAGGCATACGATAACTCTTAGAACAAACGAGACGATTTGTTAAGCTTTTCAAGCAAGATATATATGAATTATTGATCCACAGGCTTGCTCTTAGTGCGTTATTCGTAGTGCAAAGATAACTCCTCCTATGCTATAGCATAGCGGAATTCATATCGATTGTCATCCAGAAATTCTTTCTGGTCATACACGCCGGTTGGAGACTACCAAATTAATTTAAACGATGGATATTCGAATATGGATATTAGAAAAGTTGAATACTCGACGTTGAGCTTCTGTTATTTTATTGTTATAATTATTACAAGCAATACTTTATTATCGCGTTCGACGAAAAGCTGAATTGAACTAAGATTGAGAACTAAAATCGAAGTGCCCTTGGGGCACTGTCTTACTTGCTTTCATATGTTATTATTGACCGTTGGTGGCGATCGTCTTTTGTTAACAAAGAAGCCACAATGTGTCATCATTGCTAAAATATCGATGGCTTTGACCTCTATCATAATACCATATTTAGCGCTCTCCCCTTTCCAAGTTACTCAATCCGGATCGAAAGCCGCCTTATCGCATTTCAATATCTAATGATTCTGACTTAAAAGGCGGCGGCGCGATTTTGACGTCGTCAAAAATCTGAACATCAACATTCGCGATGGTTGCGACCGCCTCGCTTGTGAGAGTCCTGAAATGCAGCTTTTTGATGGGCATGATTCTGTCTATGTTATGAATCAAACAAATTTCAAAAATCTTCCTAGGTAAGTTGATCATCATCAAACATAGGTAGGTTAATTTTTGATAGTTCTGAGTCTTGAGACCTAGCGCAGGCGGTCTTAACGTTAGATAAAGTTATGGTTCAAATCCCGGAGGTAGCCATTCATGCATGTCTTTGCGCTAGTGTGAAGTTTCTTCATCTTCATATAAACATTCATCTTTATGTAATCAATGAATTCAATACTCTTGCAGACTACCAAAACTTCATGAGTGTTAATAACTCGCGCCCCATAGAACTTTAATAGATCTGTGCATACTGTTAGGTAGCCATATAAGAGGTCATCCTTCTTAATCTCCTCATTGACATCGTCTCAAAAACTTTCAATTCTAGTTCTAGCAACGATTATCTGCTTCTTTATCATTTCCTCCATTTTATCGAAATATCATAAATAATCAGAGTATAAAAAACAGTGAAGCGCATGTTCCGCATGAGCGGAGCATCGCATGCGCAGGCATAGCACATGCAAAGAGCAGAGCGTTACATTATTAGGTGTAGAGCGAAAGGAACATTACATTCATAGACGCGGTGCACGCGGAAAGCGGAGCCCCCGGATTGAAATTCATGATCTAAAATTTCTAAAACTTTCGTGAACATGCAATATCAGTCACTCACGTGTTGGTCGATTGCGAATTAATTTTTTAATTTTAACATTGGAACATTCTAAAATGATCTCATAATCGGAAATGTCTTTATCTCTAAGAAAGCTCAAAATCCAAGTGCTCAATCGCCTAAGTGCTAAATCAAGTTTCCTAGATTCTGGATAGTTTTTAAAATTCTGACAATTCAAATCCGATTATCCGAGATTCGAATATCCAGCAATCTGAGATACAGATATTCGATTATTCAATTTATTACTTATTATTCTCTTATAATGTATACTGAAATTAAAAATAAGATACGCGCATACGCAATAAAGCATATAATATATATATATATATGAAATAACATAATATATAATTATAATTAAAAATATTTATTTGAAATATTAATTAATTAATAATTAAATAATAATTAAAAACAATTAAATAAATAAATATAAAATAATTACAAAGATTTGTTTTCCATAAATGTATAAAATATAGAATCTAAAACTCTAATCTAAAGATTTCAGATTCTATATTTCATTCAATAAATTTTTTTAATTCCTACATATTTTTAGAAAATTTATATTTATAATTTATAATTATAGTAATTATTAATAATAATAGTTATATTAATAATTATTTATAATTATAATTATTTCACTTTGTCTTGTTTGCATTTAATATGTATATCTTTATTTCTAATTTCAAACAATAAGCAAGCTACAATAAATATATAAAAGCATAATATATATTATTATACATTATTATTATATTATATATTGTAATTATATATATATTATTTACAATCATATATATATATAAATATTCGTAAACAATTAATTTTGCAATTTCTAACAGAGATTGAAATTTCTCTAAATCTCTCAACAGATTTTAAAAAACTTCTAAAGAGATTTTTACCATTTTTTTTTGAACTTTAATAAGAGGAAATGGAAATAAATATCTATTTGAAACATTAAAATAGGGCAAAAAGAATATATAATATCAAAATTAAAAATCCTACATTGATGCTTCATGCTAAAATTAGAATTACAAGTCTAATATAAAGTCTAAAATTCAAAAAATTGTGAGTTTTTAAAATTTATTTTGAAAAAGAAATTAATCCATGGATTATCTAACTGATCCTAGAATTATGAAATTATATTTATGCAATTAATATTGAAAAACATGGCTAAGAGAAAAGAATATAACATGCACATACTCAATGAAATGAATAATATTTTGATTATTAATAATAATCTAATGGAATATAATTTGGTAATATGCTAAGATAAAGATCTAAAATTACAAATTTATTGTGGAAAATGAGAAGAACAGGAGAATGTTTATTATGAGATAAGAAATGGTTTAATTTATCGGAGAAGTTATTATTTAATTTATCGGAATTATTATTTGTGTTTATATAAAATATATTTTATATGAGTATCATGATGAAATGGATTATTATAGAGAAAATTATAAATAATATTATAAATAACTTTCCAAATTTAAAAAAGTTTAAATAATATATTAATAATATATTAAAACTATTTGAAATGTGTAACATTTTCTCCAGTTAGTAGATTATATATATTATTATAATATTATTAAATGTTAACGCGCCTTCGATAATTTCGCGTAACACCGTTTAGATATTTATTTATTGCCGGTTCTAAGGAGTGTGTTCAGTAAAAATGAGAGTCGTAGAAAACACAACAATATTCTTTAATTGTCAAACAAATTAACAGTTACAATATTTTGGATACTTGCTCTAACAAAAGTGCGACTGTTGCCTCTGGCTTCTCGAAAGACTGATCCTTTATCGTTCGTTGTAAGCAAACAATAATGACCTGTCTTTGTTTTGGCAACGGTGGCGGCTTTGGCCTTTCATTTTATGACTCATACTCAAGATAAGATAAGCCTTGATATAAGTTGTTTACCTAGAAAACTTTCTAAAAGCCAAAAATGATTCATACAAATCTTAACATTAAAATATACTATTATATAACAATTTAATTATTAGATTACAGTTTTTAAATTATAAGATGCAAAATATATTCATTTTATTTGCGCTTATAAATTTCTTCCGCTTTCTTAAATATCTATTTTTAAAGACTCGATATTTTTTTAACTTGTTTTTACATTTTTTGTATATTGAAGATCATCTACCTGAAGTTTCAAGTTGATGAACATTTCAAATCAACTATATATATATATTATATGTATATATGTATAATAAGTTATATATAAATTATATATATATATATATATATATATATAATATAGTATGATGTAATTTATATTTTATATAAAGTTATATATATAATTACGCATATATAATAAACAAAGTTAATATATATCTACATTTTCCACTTTTTAGTTTCTTGGTTATAAAAAGTGGATTGTATTTACAAAAAATTATAATAATAATACTGAGAATATAATTTAGATTGATCTACACAGGAAATTGTAGACAGAATGTGCATATCATTTCACTAGCAATCTTGTAATAATGCGCATTATAAACAGTCTACAATTCAGGTTTGCAGTCTACAAATCAGAAAAGATCTGATATATATCTATATATATATCTTTATATATATAAAATTATATATATGTTTTATATATATAAATTGTTTATATATAAAAAATAAATGTTATATATATATATAACATATTCACATATTCACATACTCATTTTTTATGAGAATGACAGTTCTCGCAACATGCAATCATTGATGCGATAGAATACATGCAATATAATGATATAATGATATATATGATATAATATATATACGATATATACAATATATAAGAAGATATGACTGTTTAATTATGCTATTTAATTATGAAAAATATATATAGAATAACAAACGCCACATAACAAGAAACTACATTATTACAATTCCATACTTTAAAAATTTGAATCTCTTTTAACATAAACATAACAATATAACAAGATATGAAAATAAAGACAATAATAAGTTCTGATAATAATTATTTATTGATATATAATATAATTTTATTACACACATATTATTCTACAATCTATACGATTAATAAAAATGCGTTTTAGAGTGAATATTGTGTATATGTATATGGAATGCGATATTTAGTATCTATAAATTGAGATATCTATTGAGATATCTATAAAATATATAAGATATATATATGAAATGCATAAAAAAGTAAAATCTTTCGAAATTATAAGATTTAAAAAAAGACATATAATAATGCTTAATTTACATTAATTTGCCCTTTGTGAAATATTAAAATGAAATGAAATAAAATGATCAAACGAAATGATCAAATAGTAGTTTTAATCTATAAAGCAGAATATCTTTGCTTATAACCTTTGTTAGCAGATGTGCCAGAGCTCCTCAATTTGCAGATGAATAGGAATTCAAAATAGGAAAGAACTCTTCGCGTTTACCTCAAGAAAAGCATATGTAACAGCCATATATTTGAGAGGAATCGGATTGTCCGGTGAATGGAGATCTTCATTCCTAGTGGCCAAGAAGTGGCACTTTTGAAACTAATATCTATTCTGCGACTTGAATTATATACTTTTATTTGCACGTCTGCTTTGAAGAGTGGCTTACATTTTACCGAGAATACGTTCTATACATAGAGTGATGCTAGCGTAGTCCTTTGGATAAAGTCTCACCTATTTTGATGGGAACTGTTTGTTGTCAATTGAGAGATAGCAGAAATAGCCAATCAAGATTTATTCCCAACGAACCATTGATAACAATCTCCAATTCAGCATATCTTGCCACACGAGCTATATCGGCTCAAGGAGCTCAGCGAAAATCCACTATAGTGACAAGAACCACCAGTCTATGATTCATGGTTTCCATAGATCAAAACTCCCTTCGAAACTTAGCCCACTGAAATCCGAATCAACAAATATCATAGAAAAACACTACATATATGTTACCTTGATCAATCAAGTTATCAATAATGAACTGTTACATCGGTTTTCTTCATTTACTCGTCTAATTCGAATAACAGCATTATGTCTCAGATGGTTGCATACAGCATGTCAATCAAGGAAAAATGTGCTATCCACTGAGAAGCTGTAGCATTGTATCTTATGATGGCTCAGCATTGTTTAATAACATGAGTTTGTAGAGGAATACACAGCGCTCATATCAGTGATAGATTGATCAGAGTTGGCGATTTGCTAACGCACCGTTATTGTTTTCAAAAAAACACTCGATCCAAAGAATCTTAACAAAAAATAATCATCTATCATTGCTACGTGTCGCACTGTGTGGATCGCAACTGACCCGAAGCATGTTGTCTCGATCGGATGATCGGAGATTAAATTTTAACATATGAAGAACTGACAATACTTTTATGCAAAATAAAGACATGTCTCAATTCAAGGCCGCTTTCACACATTCAATAACGATCCGATCTTTCTGCAGATCTTTCTGCCATTACACCAGATCATTTTTTGATCGGTGAATCTTCGGTCAGCATTACGGCATCTCTTCGTAGTCCGAAAAGTCGCCAAAGGAATACGTACCGTATTTTCGACTTTGGCGGCTTCTTCATTCGCGCCGCCGCCTTTTCTAATTCAGAATTGTTAGTTTTGAAATGCGATAAGGTGGCTTATCTTTCGATCCAGATGAATTGAGTAACTCGGAGAGGAGAAATATGGAGAATATAGTATCGCATATGCAAGAAAGCCATCGATATCCTAGCAACAATAATATATCACGCCTTTTTTCGTTTTTTTTTGACAAAGGACAATTACAGTGTACAGTAGCTTATAAAAAGCGAATGCAATGGATGCAGTTCCTTTTTCGATAATAAGTATTGCTTGTAATGATTACAACAATAAAATAAGCTCAACTATTGACACTAACTATCAATTGAATAGTTAGCTAACTATTTATTAAGAATACAATCGATTCAATTGTTACAGCTCAATATAAATAATACCTGTTCAACTAAAAAATGCACTATTGTATTAATCTAATAGCTCTCATTATGCGTATACTTGGCACAAGATATTATTATAGATTTTCTCGATATATAGATATAATATCGCTAATTATTTAGAATAAAGGTCCTCTCGCGAATCTTGATAAAAATATATTTAGTTCATAGATTTTGATGAAAGAATTTGAAACAAAAAAGCCATAGTCTTTGTCTTGTAAAGCGAATAATCTAGTATTAAGATTGAGCTTTTTGAAGATTAAAATATCTATCGTATTAATGAAATGTAGTGCAACACGAGCTATGTTGCATTTCTTGTTATGGTCATATGCGCATATGTTGTCATAATGCAAATATAAAATATCAATCGAATGCTTTGCAATATTCATGGTTAAATGAGCTGCAGTCATAATATACAATCATAATATAATTAATAATCATTTCTAATTCCGTTTTTAATATATGGAAGATTATAAATTTATGTTATTTCTTGTGGAAAGTTGCAAATTCATATGGAATCCATAATTATGGATCTCGTTTTGCAAAATGCATATATTGAAGATGAGGAACAAGTTTTATCCTTTTCTTTATACTGTGACTTAAAAAAAATCTCATTCTAACCTAACTTAACCTAATTTAACAACTATTCCTAATCTAATCCTAATCCAAATTTAATCTTTAATTCTGATCCAAACTAAATTTAATTTTAGATCAGAAATAAATTCTATCAAATTTATATGAACTCCTATATATATTTTATGTGACATCTAAACATGAGCTGTTAAGTCAGTCATGCAATCTGTTATATATGTTGAAATGCATGCAAATATCGTACGATAAGTTTAGTGAGATTTGTCTCACGTTTTGGAAATAATTTGAAGCAAACTTATATCGAGTGAAGATTATATCAAAATTCTATTACAATAATTAATTTAATAATGATTGGGATATCACGAATCTTAGAAATTTTTGGAAAAAGTGTTTATGCATCTGCAATAAATAGAAATGGAAGACAACAGTATAAACAACTAATTTTAATGAGAAGATTATGTACATTAGACTATTTGAACAAGAAAAAATCAACTTTATATCGTCAATTATATGCTAAAATATTGACATGTGGACCTATTACAGTCGCTGAATATATGAGGGAAATTTTAACTCATCCGACTGTAGGTTATTATACAACCAAAGATGTTCTTGGGCAAAAAGATGATTTCACAACTTCCCCAGAAATTAGTCAACTTTTTGGAGAAGTACATAATTTTATTAAACTGAATATCAGTATCAGTATTTAATATTGTTTATATCTATTTATTTTACTTATAACTTTATCTGATAAGTTATTACAATGAATATTAAAAATAAAAAATAATTTTGTTGTTTCTTCTCATTTTATGTAATTATTTATATTATTTATATTTGTTGTTTTATATGAAAGAATTATTTTATATATAAATAACATATATAAATCATTACTATTAGATTATAGCAATCTGGATAATCAATGAATGGAGAAAAATGAGCAAAGAATCTATTCAACTTGTGGAATTAGGTCCAGGAAGAGGTACTCTAATGAATGATATCTTACGGGTATATATCTATAATATATTCCTGCTATTCGTAAATTAAATATATAATTAAAATTTGAGAAAAATTATTTTTCAGATATTTAAAAAACTAAATCTTTTAGATAAAATATCCGTCCATCTAGTTGAAATTAGTTCTGTTTTACCTATAATTCAAGCAAAGAAATTAGGTGCAGAAAATAATGATAATGAATCGAACGTTTTTAAAAATGAGGAAAATATATTTTACAGAAAAGGTATTACGAAAGATGGAGTAAAAGTATATTGGTATTATTCTATTTATGATGTTCCTAGAGAATTCAGTATATTTATCGCACATGAATTTTTTGATGCTCTACCAATACATAAGTTCCAGGTATTAAAATCAGAATTAATATGCATGAATGTACATGTATATGCATACAAGCATACATACATATACATATACACACTATACTAGATGTACATATCTAATGTTTTTGAAAAATTGCAATATTTAATTTTAGAAAACTGATAAAGGTTGGAGAGAAGTTTTAATAGACATAATACAAGAAACAAAAGAAGAAAAATTTCGATATGTACTTTCACAAATACCAACACCTGCTTGTAAAATATACCTTTCTGTAAGTATTTATTCATATCATTCATATCATAATACATTTGTCATTATATCAAAATTTTACAGAAAGTAAATTAATAGAAATAATGTCTTTTAGCCTTATGAGAAAAGGGACCATGTAGAGATAAGTCCGCAATGTTTTGTAATAATAGACTATCTGTCTCAGTTTTTATGGGAATGTGGAGGATTTGCTTTAGTAATCGATTATGGTCATGAAAGAGAAAAGATGGATACATTTCGTGCATTCTGTCAACACAAATTACATGATCCTTTATTAAAACCAGGGACTGCAGATTTGACTGCCGATGTTGATTTTCTATCAATGAAAGAGATTGCAGAGAAAGACAACAGATTAATCACATTTGGTCCAATAACGCAAAGAAATTTTTTGAAAAGTATCGGCATTGATTTACGGTTGAAAATTATTTTACAAAATGCTACTGATACTCAAAAACAACAGATTCAGTCAGGATATCATATGATAACAGATAAAGATAAAATGGGAGATTGTTTTAAAGTATTATCTTTTTTCCCTTCTGTGCTGAAAAATCACTTAAAAAAATGGCCAGTAGTGGGATTTGAAAATAAAAATGAAGCTAAATAAATTATTTTATTTTTTATTACAGATATACATCAACAAATTTTACGCGGTTTATATTTTTTAAATACATCAAATATATACATACATATATATATGTATTTATACAAGTAGGAAAGCGATAATTGTATTACTTTCCAATTTATTATGAAGGGATATAGATAATTAGAATAACCTTATGTAAATAAGATTTGTGCAAATCAGATAATGTTATTATCTTTCTCTCTCTTTCTGTTATATATTTTTAATAAAATAATATTTATGTAAATATATTAAATATAAATTTATTATTTAAATTTAATATAATTTAAGTTTACGCATAAATTTATCATTTTCTCGCAAATCTATTTTTGCTTCAAATTTCTTAATAAAGAAATATTTTTCAGTGAAGAGAATTGTATTTTTTCCATAGTTTTGTAAATTCTGATACCTTTAATATTTGCTCATCAAAGTTTTGTTTTTTTGGTTTTCGCCATAAGTTGCAATTCAAATCTAACATTCCACCTATTATCTCCTAAAATTATAAAATAAATGTATGAAATTTGCTCAATAAAGCTCTAAAATAAGATTAATTATATATTAATTAATTATACTTGAAAATGCAAAAAACATTTGTTATAGAAAGAATAATTTTGATAGTTTATAAATTCTATACTCTACCTCAGCAAAATTTCTCGGAAATATTTCCTCATTTTCAATTATATGAGCGTAACCAGGATGTGATCCAAATTCTACCATAAAGTATGATAAACCATTCGGTATAGCATGACGTATACTTTTATGTTTCAAATCAATAATTTTTTTATTAACAGACCATTCAATTTCACAATCCGATAAAGCTTTCTATAAATCATATTTTAATTTAGATTTAATTATAAAAAAGAGAAGATCATATAATAATATTTAGTTTATTTCAAAAATCAATCAAACACTAACTATTGTTAATATAACACGAAATCTTATACTTACTTTAAAATATAACGGTGCTAATTCTCCAATTTCCTTTGATAATGGAATACATTGTAATTGCATATGTGAACATTTCTGACGCTTTTTATACACTTCAAAAAATATCGGATAAAGATTTTCATTTATAAACATATTTATTAATTTCTTCTTAAATTCCTGTAAAGAAATTATACATAAAAAGTAAATAATATATTGATCACTTCCGCTCCTATCGGATTAATTGATTTTTTTAATACTTTAACGTTCAAAGAAGCTTATGAATTAATTTTAATATATTTTTTATTAATTGTTTAATTAGTTTATATATTTTAAAATCTTTCTCAGAATTTTAAAGATGTTATCATTTGTTTAAATTATATAATTATTATATAATTTTTCTGTTTATTTGTTAGCAAATAGGAAGATTCAGAAAATATCATAAAATGTCTTTTTTGTTATTTCAAATTAAAAAGAAGATGTAATAAAACAAATTATTTCACAAGAATCTTATGTCATACACAAATGAAATGTTATTGTATGATTAAATTAGTTTAATTTTATGCTTTTGTGATTTTGTGATTTTATAATATTAAAATGTGTCATATCCTTACTGATAGTTCTATAAAACATAAGTCAATATAGGAAGATGTTTTTGAAAATAATAATTAGAATAAAAAATAATTATAAGAATGAAAAAAAATATTAAAACTTACTTAATTTACTACATAAAGTAATGCTAATGTAATGGTACAATAAGCGACATATTGAACAATTTATAAATAAAAAATATGTATATTGTGTATTGTTGAGCATGTATGCGTGCTATGTGTATATGTATGTATATTCATATATATATATATATGAATAACAAATAAATATATATATATATATATATATATATCACATATAATTAATTCTGCTTATTTGAAATATCTTGATTATTATATAAAAAAATTGAAAACAGAATTTTGGGATATTAATTGGCATATTAAATAATACCAGTAGTTATAAATTATAAAGACTTTTATGTTTTTAATAACTGAGACTTCTATAACTATTTCTTAATTAGCATTTAATATGAAAAACAAACAAAAGGAATCAGGTGTGTATTAATTTTTTTGTATATAAGATTATATTAAGATAATAAATATTTATATCAATTATAAAAAATTTTGATTTGTCTGGATTAGATTATTTGTTTTAACATATCTCATTATTTCTGAGTCAATTCTAACATATTTGGTTAGAAATTCATTGTTTTATTTCATGATATCGGTTTTCCTTGATTATTTAAGTTTTTTTTTAAAAGAAGAAATTATATAATAATTATATTATAAATTATAAAGACTTAAAAAATTAGATAAACTAAAAATTAGGTCAACAATAATATAAGATAAACAAGATTATTTCTTCATATCATATTTTCTATATCGTAATTAGAATAACTTCTATTAAGCACATGTCATATATTTCAACATGATGTTGAGATGCCGATTTTGTTTGTCAGATACATAGTTGCGGGATTGAATTTAATAAATTAAATATTATAAAAGTTAACTTAAAAATAGATATACTGAAATTTATTTTTTGTACTATATAATATAATAATCTAATAATATAAAATCTAATACAATTTTTTGAAGAATTTGTTACTTCAGAAAAAATTCTTATTTCCAAAAAAGAAGTAATTACTTTTTTTATAAAAGGAAAAAGTTAATGCCTTAGAATTTCCTTTGTATTTTTATGTACAATAAAACTACCAATTATTAAATGATATGCTTTTCAAAATCATGAAAGTCAAAGTTTTAAGTTCAAGCTTCAGTTTCAATTTCAATTTCTATTTAGAATTATTATTATTAATATCATATATGTATATGTATCAAATAAAAGGAATTAATTGTCTATTTTATATACTTTGTGTAATTTTTTAATATATCAAATAGATAATAATTTTAATTTTAATCAATATTAAGTAATAAGTAATAAATAATGAAATTACCTTTAGTCTTTCCCATACATCTTCATCTAATTGTAGCTGACAAGCTATATGTTGCGTAGGCGTCAATATACAATGATAAGT
Source organism: Eciton burchellii (assembly GCA_020341155.1). NCBI lineage: Eukaryota > Metazoa > Arthropoda > Insecta > Hymenoptera > Formicidae > Eciton > Eciton burchellii. The sequence continues at coordinate 926,457 of JAHMML010000018.1, read as the reverse complement.
AGTTAAAGAAGTATAGATAGGCAGACTTATGCAAATCATGGAATCTATTGTAATGATCATATGTTTCAATATATTTTTTGAATCAAGACACCACCAACAATTATCCATGTATTTAGATGAATCTTTGTGTTTGTTATAATTTTGCTTAACTTGTTTTACTTCTCTTAGTGCAATTTGTTGATTAGATATATTATTTATATTATTCATACAATCCGTACTCTATAAAAGGCAATGAAAGCAATAATGTTTATATAATAAAATTTTTTCTATATCCATTCATTAAAATTATAAATTTAATCAGTCAATTTACCTCATTTCCAACAGTTTCAGTAAATAACTCTTCACATTTATTAGATATTCCTTTCTCATGTTGAAACTACAATAAAAATTTATATTAGATTATAAATTAATACTTTTTTCTAAATATTAATAGGCTCAATTATTATGTTACCATTTTTTGTAAAGAATATTTATCATCATACACGAAATGGCATATTTCTTCAGGTTTCTCTGCAAATACTTTTTTTTTATAACTTCTTGAAAACTGTTTTGCTCTTGAAGATTGATTTGCAGGTTGAATCGGTATTGCAATATCTAATATCATAACAAAATTTCATAATTTATAATTTATAATGTTTCATATTGATAACTAGCAATTATTAATTTTCATGCTTAAAAACAAAAATATATACCATGTGTATCAAGTTTTGTTAGAATTACAGTTTTCTCTTGTACATTAGTACTTGCTACCATCTTTCTTGCTTCTTCCAATTGAATTTTAAGTTTAGCTGCTAATTTCTAAATGAATGAAACATTAATTTAATAAATATAAAATAAAAAAACATGTATCATAACATGATCATATATATATTTTCATATATATATATATATAAACAAAAAAGAAATTAATAATAAAAAAAGGATAACATACATTATCACCCATTAATTCAGCTTTAATGATTCTTGCTCCTAATTTATTCATTTCTGCTTCTGTTAAAATGTTTTCACTTTTTTCCTCTTTATTTGTGTTATTTGAATTATTCACTTCTATACTAGTTTTGTCCAATTCAGATATAGATGATATAGTTTCACACTTTTTCTCATAATTGTTAATTTTTTTCCAATTTTTAATGCGATTATTATTAGATTTATGTATATTAGTTTGATTTAAAAAATCATCATTATTATCTTTAGGTTTCTGGTAAGTTCGTTGCTCTTGTGATTGATAGTTGAATAGCCATTTTTCATTTTCTTGAGTTCTCCTTCTAGATCTAGATCTAGATCTAGACCTGGATTTGGATCTGGATCTGGATCTGGATCTAGATAATCTAGATCTAGATCCAGATCTATATCTATATCTATATCTAGATTTCGATCGAGATTTAGATTTAAACTTTGAGTTCAAATAACTTTTTATTTCTGAATTAGAATTTCTATGTAAATGTTGACCATTTTTAATATTATAACATCTTTTATAACTTGATTTATCTTCTTCAATACTTGATATTTTTTCTGCTCTAGCTATCATTGATTGTACATTTTCTAAAGACTGAAGAAATAAATCTATTAGTAATTTTTAAAATCTATAATTTTTAAAATCAAAGTAGAATTTAACTTTTTTCTGTATATATCATTACTCTTCTAATTATTACTTACACCCCAACGCTCTGCAACTACTTCTTCTAGACTTCTGTTATCCCTAAGAGCTTGTTCTTCAGCACGTTTAAGACTCTTTTTTAACCAATTTATATCCATAATTTGTGAGTTATTAAGCTTTTCCATATTTCGTGGTAATCCATTACCTCCATCTTTCCAATATGGATTCATTTCTCTATTACTTTGTCCTGGTTTATCCAACTCCTTAGTTTTGCTTATTTCTTTTATATTAAATTTCTGTTTATTTATATCTAAAAAACATGGAAGAAAACTTTCTGTATTCATCCATTCATTTCTCTTCAATTTTTCTTCAGTATGTAATAAAGAAGTTGAACTTTCAATTTTTTCCACCCATTCAAAATCATCATTGTTATCAGTTTCCTATAAAATATATCGTATAAGTTTTTTATTATAAATTCACACACAAATGTTATTGATATATAATTAGAAATTAGAAATTATGAAATCTTTAATACTTACCATGCTTATATAGTATAAGCATATAACAAAGATATAAAATATTTTCTTCTCCTTTTATTATGTATTATTTTTTATCATTTGATTTCTTTTATTTTATCACTTTTATTAGTTTTTTTTCCTTCTACTTAAATATTTTGTTTAATTTTCTACTTATAAATCAATAGATCTTTATTATATGATTTATATTATTATATGAATCTTTGTCTTATTTGCGCCATACATATGTAAAACTCTAAAAACAAAGAGATAATGTTTATATAATATATTATATTAAATATCTTTTATTATAAATTTTTTCATAAAAATTTAATTGGCATATTTGCTAGATAGTAGATTTTGTAAAATAGATTTTGAGAAATTAAAATTGATTTGAAACATGAAGTAAATAATATAAATTATTATTTTTTTTAAGATTAAGAAATTCCATACACTAGAAATTTAAACTGAATAATACAAGATCAACATAAATCCTTAAATTATTTAATTTATATTATATTTGCTTTACCTAACCAGTAATGCTATAAATTACAAAACAAATTATATACATAAATAAAAAATAAAAAATAAAAGAAACTTATGTTTTATAATTATTATCTTAAGTTTTATAATCTTTATTCATTCTCTTTTTTATTTTTCTATGTACATATTCATATATAATATAGTTACTTATATAATTCCTTTTTCTGTAAAAATATATATTGGATCTAATTGATTAATATAAGCATATAAAATGACAGACGCTTACCCAATAGTCCTTTATTTGAATACATAAATTAGATAAACAATTTAATTCATACAACAAAAATTAAAGAAAGATTGTAAGGTAAGAAGTTAATTTTATTATTATTATTTATAATTATTTGTATTAAATACTTTCTGTAGCTAATACAATTGAACTATTATAGTATGTATTCATTGATCTAAGACAAAATTTCAATAATTTTTAAGTCTGTAGACTTAAAAATTCATATTTGGCTTTTTACTATTTTACTATATTTATATCAAATTGTATCAAATAAATTAAAAGAAAAAATATTTTTATTATATTATACAGCAATACAATTATAATAAAAAAATTCTCTAATTTCAAAAAGTGAATTATACTTAACCTTTACTTTTTCCCTACTTCCTTCTTCAGTATTCCACAGAACACTGAATACTTAGTCCAAATTAGTCCTATTTCAGATAAGCTAAGAAAACATTGAAATAACTAGAACTACTGATATAGAGGGGAGCATATTAAATTATTAGCATTTCCCATAGTAAAACAATGCTTTGCCTTAGTGAAATTTTAATGAACTTATTCACTAGGCAATGTTAAGCCTGGAACATACGATGCTTGTTTTTATGCTGGATCATAAGCAAGCATTATTATTGCCTAATGATATAAAAATAAGGAATTACCATATTGCGATTGATTTATTTTGCTTGCGATCCAGCACAATACAATTGTGTACTGTAAAGGCTTTATTTTTTATTTTTATCAAATTATATAAAATATGTAACTATATTAAGAATAAACATAATTTTTTATATGTAATTCTTTATACATAATTATACGTAATTATGTAGAATTATGTCATTATGATAAAGTATAACTGAAAAAATAAAATTGTTGTTAATGTAATACATTGTGCATATATAATATAATACGAAGAAATTCTCTTATTATGGGATTATATATGAAAGTATATGAAAGTAATATAAAAAATTAATAAAATAATAAATTAATAAATTAAATAAAAATTATATAAATAATATAATTTTCCGAGTATAAATGGTATAACTTTAACATCGAGGATGAAGAAAATAGAATCAGTATCATCAAAAGTTATATTTTTAATATCTATTTTCAATTTGAAAAAGAAAATATATATATATTTATGTAAAATTTTAAAATATATATATATTTTCTTTTTCAAATAGAAAATAGATATTAAAAATATAACTTTTGATGATACTGATTCTATTTTCTTTTTCAAATTGAAAATAGATATTAAAAATATAACTTTTGATGACACTGATTCTATTTTCTTCATCCTCGATGTTAAAGTTATACCGCTTATACTCGGAAAATTATATTATATTATATTATATATATATATATATACATATGATCTTCAACTTATGTTTGATATATATAATTATATGTATTTGCTTGATCTTAGTATAAAGCAAAGAAATAATAAAAGAAAAAAATTCTCTTATTTAACTTATCAATATATAATATTTAGAAAGTATGCGCTCTATTTACTTTCTCTAATAGAGACTACTATATCTTTTTTGTAGTTGTATATTTATGCAACATTAGTAAATAATAATTTACAATCTACAATTAACAATTAACAATTAATACAATTAACGAAGTTTCATATCCTTTACGTTTCTTTCTTAATTTCTTTTCTATGCTTTCCATGTTCTTTATTTCTTCTTGAAGCTGTTTAATTCTTTCGCGTAGCATTCTATTCTTCATTCTTAATTTAAAATTTTGTTCTTTTAATTTTATGCTGCAGAGTTTTTTTTATAAGTATTAAATGCATACCATTAAATGTGGTTCTATATAAAACAAAAATATTATAATATCGAAGTCATATATATTGCATATATCACATATATTATATATATTGGGAACAAAGATATTATCATAAAATTAAAAAAAAATGAAAATATATTAATAAAAATGATAATATATGATTAAATATCAAATAATTATATCATACAATATTACCACATACATTGTTCAATAATGTTATATTAGAGAACCGCATAAGTAATATACCTTCATATTTATATATTTTTACTTTGTTTGAAGTTTAGAAAAAAAGTAGCAAAATGATAAAAAACATAAGTTAAAATATATTATAGTTATAATTGAAATATAATTAAAATAATATATGCTCTCATAAGTTGATATAATTGTCATTAAATATCATGTGAATTTATACCTTAATAAAAAATACTATATAATTAAAAAATATTTTATGTAATTAATTATAAACCAAAACTTACAGTTTAACAATTTCTGCATTTATATAGGCAATATCATTCCTGGCGATTGAAGATTATTAAAAAACGTTATATATATATTTAATATTATATCTTGATAAAAAATAAAATGTATTTTGCAATAAAAAATATATTATAAATAACAAAATCTGCCATTGTTATCAAAGAAATGTTATAAGATATATAGAAATTAAAGGATCTGTTTGTTTTCTCTTTTCGATCATCTTTTTTAATTATATTTTTAATATCTTCTTCTAATGCTATTGTCGAAAGTATATTGCTAAAAAAAAATGATATTATTTTATACATTATAAAATATCGTTTATTATTTAGAAAATTAGACATTATTCAAAATAGAAAATAATACATATTTTCTAAAAAGTTTATGTACTTTCTTCCATTAAATATTATTGGTATAGCATCAGGAAGAAGATGAGCTCTCTTTTTGCCTATTTTGTACCACTTGTCTTCAAAATGTAAGTGGCACAATCGATAGTTACGATGAGCATATTCTACACCCATTACTTTTAAATCAAATCTTCCACATGCATGTATCCATCGTAACCATCTATAAATATTACAATTGTTAATATAAAACATATAATACCCATATAGATAGATAAATATATTTGTATATATATAATAGTATTAAAGAAATATAATACATAACATTAAAAATTATAGTATATACATAATATTAATAATAATAACTGAATTTACATGCTTAAAAAACTGATTATATATACTCAAAAAGATAAGTAAAACAAGATTGTACCTATCATATTCTTTTGGAAATAGAAAAAACTGTCTTCTCTCCATGACATTATTATTACATTTCTTTACAACACACCACGAACTTGATTTATGAGTCGACATTTTCTTTTCTTTTATTTATTTTCTTTTTTTTATCTTTTTCTATGTCTTTTATATATTTTTATATTCATTTATAATTTTTAAGAAACAACGAAACTAAAATCGAAAGTGCTTTCTGGAATAGGATTGAAAATTAATATAATCTTTATACTGATTAACTATTCTCCAAAAAGAAAATAATTCTTTGTTTTCATCAATAACTCAACTTTTTTTCTTTCACTAATAAATTCAGTATTTAATGATATTCATTAAATATTGAATATTTTGTATTTACTTTCTATTTACTTTCTTTAATCTTATCTCAATAAGATTAAAGATTAATAATATAAATTATTATATAAATTCTGAATCCACTTCTTATCTATATTATTAAAATTTTGATCATAAACTTGAACACTTGAATATTTAAATATGATAAAAAAATGCTATAAAGAAATAAAGAGAAAAAAATATGACAAAAACCAATTATGTCATTATATGCATATGCATATATGATTCAATTTTGTAAATATGATATAAATATGATGTAAATACTGATAAAATTTAGAAAATTATATATATATATATAGTATTATTGAATATTCATATATAGATAATTTTATATATATATATATATATATATATATATATATATATATCTATAATATAAATATAAATATCTATATATAAATATTGTTCAATAATACTATATATACTCTTCAGCATCAATTATAACTAACTATTATTGAAGAGAATATTGAAATAAAGTCTATAAAATGAAATTTATATAGTATCTTCTTCGCTATGTTTGAAAACTTTATTTTCAAACAACATTAAATTTGCCACATATAATGTTTACTTTTTTGCTGGATCGCAAGCACCATGCCTATATATTCTACTTACTGCTTGCAATATTCACGTTCTCAACGCAATCATTCGTTCCATTAGTACGCGAGTGATAAATGGAACAAGTATATCATACGTCTCATCATTATCTTGATCCTATAATAAAATTTTTTAATTTTAATATATTAACAGATTACAATTTTATAAATTTGCAATAATCAACATAACCTTTGTATATCAATATACTGCATAAGCATACGAAGCAACGCATTATCTTTGCATCAATCTTTAGTGTGAACATTTATTTCAATCATCTGAAATTAATTGCTATAATATTCATATTACGTCCATCATACGATGTCCGATTTTCGATAGAAGAATTCATTTTTTTGGGAAATTAAAATATTAGCTAAAATCTTTGGAAAATGAACTTTCCTATTGCATGTTATATTGTATAACGGATACAGTGTGAATTCAATGTAATTCACTAATTGAGCATTGCAGATTTATTAATAAGCATTTTAGCTATCGTGAGTATTAAATAGAAAGTAATCTATAATCATAATTTTGAAATAAGAAATATGCGATATAGCGATTAATTTATAGTGGATATTTGCATTTCGCCATAAAAATAGGTATCAGTATTGCATACTTTATTTTTTATCTATTATATAAAATATTATATAAAATATATATATACAATACATTATAAGATTATAATACATTATAATATATAATATAATATATTAAGAGAATATATAATTTTTATTCATGATTGTCGTTTAATAATTACAACAAAAATATATAAAAATAAGAAAATTAGAAAAATAAGATTGTTTTTTGATGCAATATATTGTATAATTTATATAATATAAAATTATTAAATTTTGTCACCATATAAAAAGATACAAGGAATCATAAAAATAAGATTAAATTAATTTACAGATATATGAATAAAAACATAATTAATTTTTAGAATATATATATAATCATGATAGATACGAAGTATACAGAAAAAATATAACAAAATATAAAACAACGAATATTTTTGAATTACGATGAAATGTTTCTGTGTTAAAATGTTAGTTAAAATATAAAATTTCTAATCTTATAATATAATACTTCATTTTTTAGGGGTTTTAGCGCATTAAGTAAAAATGAAGAACGTAACTAAAAACTTTTGATTATTTTTTATCGGACATGATTGTCAATAAAAGATTTTATGCTGAATTTATACTGCATCCGATATTGAATGTAATAGGAATGTTTTTTTTTTTTCTAGAAATTCTAGTTAATGATATTTTAATTTCTAGAAAACAAACTTCTATTATATATTGCATGTCATACATTAGATATCGTACATTGAACTTCGAACATAGTATGAAACCAACATTAGTCCTTTATAGCTTTGACTATATAAATATGGATTATTAATTATCTCTATCTTTTTATAAGTAACATAACGAAATAGTTTAACATTGATTCTATATACTTCGTGATTTAGGCCCCAATTTGATAGCTAAAAAGTGAGAATTCGAATATGTCGTCATAGTTATATTCACAAATCTTGAAATCAGGAATAGAAATAAAATAGGCTTTGAATAAATAAAAGTTGATGATAAAGAAGAAACAAATATAAAATCGTGAAAATTTTACGATATTATTTATACAATAATCCCTCCGAAGTGCTTCCACCTTGCCGAAAGTATCTATCGAATGGAGGGACTAAGTTCTTAGGATCCTATACTGGTGGTAACATAGCTACTGATAAGGCCTCTCTTGCCGGACAGACTAAAGATGAATAATCTGACGAGAATGCTCTTCCAGGTTAGAGATTTAGACAGTGGATTAGCTCTCTCTACTTATAGAATAACTATTGCTATGAATCCTAATAAAGATTGGGAACGGGTATACGATTTTTGGCTGCATAAACCCATATATTATATATATATATATATATTTATTTATTTATACAATCATTTATACAATTTATTTATACAATCATTTATACAATATTCATTCATATACAATTTGTTCTTTTTAAAAGAAAAATGACAATTTTTATAAAGTCTAACAAAATTTTTATGTTCTTTCAAGAAGAGCAAGAGTTTTATCATAATATTTTAATTTTATTTCTAAATATTCTAATATCATTCTATAATGTATATATTAAAATATATAAAAATCATATATAATTCAAAATTTTTAAAAAACATTCACTATTTATATGTACTTACGTTTTTAATACTTACGTTTTAATTTATTTTCTAATCCATGAATTTAATTTAATTAAAAACTTTTTCAGTTGTTGAAATTGTAATAACAAATCTGCTCATGAGTTTTAAGAATTATTTTGGGATATCATATTGAAATTCCATATTTTCAGTTTCCAAATTATGAATTTGGTTTCAAGTAATCATGGCTAGATCCAAATTCTAATCATAAGTAAAATGTAAACATAAGAAAATAATAAAATGAAGTAATCATTAAAAAAATCTGCATATTTCTATTTAGGTATTCTTTCTAGATTTTTTATTTATTCAAAATAAATAATGCTTTAATCCATTTTTCTCGAAAATTTAGATTCATTGGCTTCATATATATAAATAGGCAAATGTATGGAAACATTATTTTTGATCTTTTCAAAGTTTTCAACATGATATTTTCGTAATGAATATTTGTTTATTTTATTTATATAAGATTATTAATAAAATTACAATTAAATAGTAAAAAAGTAAATGAAAGAACTTAAAATTATTTATATTGCATAAAATTATATTGTTTATATGATTTTTATTATATTGTAATTTATATCATTGATTTATAATTTTCTATAAAACAGTTATAAATATTTTATATAATTATTATTTTTTCGTAGATGCAATATTTAAGAAAATCTTTTGCTGTTCTATTACATGTTATTTACAATCATAGTAAGCATGCCATCATAGCAAGAAATGATAAAATTCATAACATCATTTTGCAGTGTTATCACAGTTTATTGATAATTTTAGGATAGTTTTTACAACACTGCCAATACTGGCGACGAATTTCAAAATACAACTACAATATAATCAGTATATATATATCTTATATATATATGTATATATCAGTATATACATATCTTACAAAACTTTAATAAGCTAATAAGATCTAATAAGATCTAAATAAATAAATTTAATGTCTTATATTTATTATTTGTATGTCAATATTTAATGAAAAATATTGTATTATTTTTGTTTCTGTGTTTCTGAAGTTTTTAGGACTTATTTTTCTGCCATGTAATTCAAAATTTTTAGATAAACTTCTGATAAATCTTTTTCACGTTTTAGATTATATATAATTAAACTAGTCTTTTCATCTTATGTGAATACTTTCTATACTCTTCATAAATTTGTAAGTGATCAAATTTGATTCACATTTCTTCAAAAGTCAAGCCAAAAATTTATTTTTTATTTATCAATGATATTAGTTCAAATAAAAATGTTATATCACAATCCAATAGTGCTTTTTATATATATTAATTAGTGCATATTTACCAATCACTAATCATTAGTTATAGTAAACAAATACCTTTTTTTAAATGAAATTAAAATTGATAATGCATTGGTAAATTCACTCACCATTAGCATATCTTTAAATAGTGATAGCATACTTTCATGAACATATATAAAACTTATTCATTCAGGAAGATTCACATAGAGGGCACAAGTATCATATGGATCAGCTTTTTCATATCTAGTAAGTTGTCATGATATCTTATTGTCATGACCATTATGTAATGGGGCTAGTAGGTTTTACTCCGTCGATTTCTTTATACAATTATAGAAATGTCTGTCAGCAAAGTAATTGTAAGTACACATACTTAACTATCATTAAAATTATAATAAAAATATTTACATACATACATACATAGGTATATATATAGTATATTGTTTAATCTTCATATGTAATATTGATATATGATTACATATATCATATCATATAATACATATATTTGTTATTTATTATCCATATTTTATTAGTTTTTTATTCTTTTAATAATATTAATTATTTTTATTTTTAGACACGAACTATATTCTCTTCAGCTGCTATGCAACAATTAGTTAAGGTATATAAGTTCTATTATAATCAATATATATTTTAACTTATAACTTTAATATATATAATTAAATATAATCAGATATATGGATATATTTGAAATTTAGAAACCTGAAATCTCCTATTTTTCATCTCTATTACTTATTAACAAATATTGCAAGTAAGAAATGATAATAAATACAGAATATATAGTATATTTGGTAAAAATATTATCACTTGTGATGAGATATAAGATTGAATTCACTAGAAGTCCTTTGTTATATTGTAAACAATTATGTTTATAGAAATTATAAGATATTGAAGAAGAGTACCAAATGAACATACATTTTAATCCAATGATAAAAAAAGAACAATGTATATTGTTGACAAGAATAATATCATTTGACATTTTTTTCTAATAAAATATTTTTTGTTATTTCTATGTTTACCATCTTGATATGTTTATTCAACAATGTTTTTTACTTAATATCTTAACATTTTATATTGTTGTTAAATAATATATTTAATATTGTGATAATTTAATGTTGTGATAATTTTAATATTGTGATAATTTTAATTGTTTTATATTATTTGCTAAATGGTAAAAAATTTTTCTATGCAATTTGCAACTAATATTTGTTATGAATATTTTAATATTTTTATTATAAAAAATAAGAATATCTAGAATAGATAATAGAATGGAAGTTATCAGCTCTGTGCAAACTGCATAACTCACAAATTAAAGATCACATTTGATCTTTTCAATAATATTTAAAATAATAGTTTCCTTATGGAATAGCAAACCAGTATAAATAACTTTATTCACTAAAAATTCTTTTATTTAGTCATTTAGAAACAGTTTAAAACTATTTGTTTCATGTCAACAATTCATGTATACCATATGTGAAAGGTAAGCTAGAATTAGACTGATAATGTTTTTTTATAAATATATATATATGCGCATACATGTGTATATATGCATATGGTTACAAAAGTACAAATGTGAGAAGCCAAGATTTAATTTGAGCTATAGGAGCTATAAAATGGATGGATGGATAGATATGTAGTCATTCTATCGTCATGTTTTTTTATTTGCTACTCTTGCAAGTTATGTGGAAGAGTGGAAAAAAAATTAGATTTCAAGAAGCTAGATATGTCAGATATATATCTAGTATAAATATGTCAGAATATCAGATATTAATATTTGTAATTTATATTAATACATAAATTAAATTTATATATATATATGAATATGTATATATATTCATCATTCATATGAAATATTAATCTTGGAATGATATATCTATAAAGTTATTGTTATAAATTTTTGTAAAAATTATTTTATATGTTCTAATTTCTATATTTATTTTATTACGATGTTTTATATCTTCTAAATAATATTTATTTTAATATTTAATACTAATATTTATATTAATATTATTTAATATTAATATTTACTTATATTCTTATGTATGATACATATATACTTATATATTTATTTATGTTACTTTTATATCATTATCTATTATTGTTTTATCCTGTTTTATTTGTTAATATAGCCTCCAATTCAAGTTTTTGGATTAGAAGGCAGATATGCGACAGCTCTTTTTTCAGCTGCATCAAAACAAAAGCTCTTGGATGTAGTAGAGAAAGATTTAGTCAATTTTCAGGTATGATAATTATATAATATATATATAATTAATAAAATTTATAATTTATAAAATTGTATATGCATGATTTATTCCATTTTCTAATATATTAATTTATATTATATTCAAATTAGGCTCTTCTAAAAACAAATACTAAATTAGCAGATTTTATAAAGGATCCTTCAATAAAACGGAAAGATAAAGTAGAAGCTTTTGCAACCATTGGAAGCAAAGTCAATATGAATGCAGCTACTGCAAATTTATTTACATTACTTGCAGAGAATGGCCGATTAATGAAAATTAATCAAGTCATTAATTTATACAAACTGATTATGGCTGCTAATAGAGGAGAAGTAGTATGTGAAGTAATTACTGCTAAACCACTTGATGCAGATACAAAAAATAAGCTCGAATCAGCTTTGAAAGGTTTCTTGAAGAAGGGTCAAACCATTTTACTCACTACCAAAGTAGATCCTTCTATTATTGGTGGTATGTTGGTATCAATAGGTGATAAATATATAGATATGAGTGTTGCCAGCAAAATCAAGAAGTACACAGATATTATACAAGCTGCGGCATAATCAATTAATAAAATGAAATAAAACATATTTATGTAGAATGAAATAAATCATATTCATATAAGTTATTGAATTATATTAATAAAATTAATCAAATTCAAATGATATAATTTTATAATTTAGTAATTATTTTTCATCAATTATATGAATACAAGATTTTATACATATATATATGATTATAGTAATCCTATCCTTCAAATTATGATCTTATTTTTATAGTAATTAAAATATAATCATTTATAGCTAAATATAATCATTTTTCATTCGTTATGGAAATACTTTCTTATATTATCTATTAATAATAATATATATTTAACATTTTATTTATTTTATTTACTAGCTTATAATCTATTATCCATATGCGATAAGCATTTTAATATTTTTAATACTTTAATTAAATAAGTTTGCATGCACAGATGAAATAGTAATAGTCTTATTGCTAATGTTTATCAATTGCTTATTAATTTTTTCATATCTTTATACGATATTGAGTTCATTTTTTAAGCTTGATTTACATATAAATTCATTCGAACATAAAACATTGGTTTTAATTTTTTTAATTTAAATTATTTTATTATTATTATCATTATCAATATCATTTAAATTTTAAAAGATAAGAAATATTGGAATTCATCAAATTATATATAATACATTTTCTAAAATGATATAAAATTTGTTAATCATATTAGTTATCATATTAATTATAGTATTTATTAAATATAATAAGAAATATGAGTATTTAAAAAAAATGGTATGTTACACATAATATGAAATAATATTATATACAATAAACAATAATGCAATTGTTATGTACACTAAATAATAATGCATGAAAACAAATGTCAATTTGTACAAGAGATTTTGAAATAGAGATAGATTATAAATTTATGATTTTGTGATATTATATATCACGATATTACATTGAATAAAAAAGTTTTTAACATTAAACATATATTGAAAATTCAATCGTTTCTGAGATATAAAAGATATATATTGATATTGTGATTAATTTCTATATATTGTGAAGATTTATGATATTTGCAAATTGCGTTTTGAATGTTTTCATTAAATATTTATACTGAAGAAAAATTTCACAATCGTTTAATTGTCATTCAAGTAGTGAAGTGGAATTGTTTAATGATTATATTACAAAATATCGTACTAAAGTTATATCACTATAATAAAGAAATGACTTCATGTATATCTTGACTATTATGTATAGCAAATGATATTTTTTAACAGCAACAACGGCATTATCATTGCAAAAACCATAAATATATAATATATATTCAATATTTTTAATATTTGAATGTATGTTTTAATAATACTTCTACAATGTTATAGACATTGTATATAGTAATATCTCGCGTCAAATGCATGATACATGACATTTGCTATTTTTATTGTATCATTCTTTATCTTATTGTATCGTAAGTTACTAAGAATTTCTAAATAATTTCCTAAAAGAATTTTCAATGATGAAGGATAACGTGATCGTCGGTGTCCCTTTTTTCTTTGTAAACATCAGCAAATGAGATAGAGAAGAAAAAAAAGATAACATAATTGTTAGAATATAATTTTTGTTCACTTTGAATGAGAGCAAGCATGATAGATAACACAAGAAATAAAAATAGTATGACTTCGCTCATGTCTCTTTTTTTAAAATATATTCGTCTAAGAGATTTTTTTCTTACCAATCTCATTGCGAAAATCGGTTTTAATTATATGTTGTTATATATTATATACTATAATCTAACTTTTCAAAATCTATGTGAACTGTTTTTTGTTTAAGAGAAATTATATTTTGCCAAATTATTTTTTATGTTTCTCAGATTGTTGCAAAGAACAATATAGAGCTGAGAATTTTACAATTTAACTCTTAAAATTTGATAAAATATGAAAATATGATCTCTAGATAATTATATTTTCATTATGATTGACTTTATCATGTACTTTATCAAATGAAATTAAAATTCCAATGTTCTTTTCTTAAATCATCTGTATTATCTTTTGCACAACATTACGAATATCATTATTAAAATATGATTCTTGTTATACTTTCAAGAAATAAATTTAAAATTTTTATAGTTCAAATGTTTTCGCAAGATGTTTATATAGATATCTACTTTTCTGGTTCTTAAATGATGATTTTATTAGCATAAGTTAATGTGATTGATTTAGTTCTAGAAACGTAAAGTAAATATAGATGGCACTGCGATCACTGGTTTGCGACTTTAAAGAAAACATCCGGATGACATTTTCTGAAGCTTCTCTGTGTAATCTTATAATTTGCTTGTATTCAACGTAATAAAGACGATTTGTTATTTTAAGTTCCGTCTGTTTTTAAGTATATCGAATACATAATGATTGAAAGCAGAAATAAGTAACATTATATACAATTGTTACAGTTGTCTCATCAATATTCTATTGCAACTGCGATTGCAATATTAACGTTTATGAACGAATTTTAAGTTACGGAAATTATTCCAGTGAGTTACGACGTGACAAACGTAACATATACATTGAATGTATATATACGATATTATGCACTATATACTTATCGTAAGCACTAATTTTTGCGACAATGAGACACTCATGGTACTAAAGGGAGAAATGTTATAAATGCTCGAGCTATATAATTCATTTTTCGCATTGAAATAAGGTGTCTTTTACATTATATTGTAATAAATTATTCGACAAATAAGAATCGTATTATCGTTAATGACATATTAATATATACTTAAACTATATTTAAATACAGAAAAAATTTATCGTATTGGCTTATATGATGAGTAATTTTATCAAAATTATATGAGTAAGTAGAAATGAAACACAATTATCAGCAATAGTCTATTTTAATTACTTCATTTATGCTAACAAATCGAATGCTTTGATATTGTTTTAAATCTTCTTAGTTAAGTTAAAAGCTGAAGTTAGAGACAAAAATTTAATTTAAATAGATTAAATTTAATCAAATTGAGTTATTCTGAATTAGAGACAAGAGTTAGGAATTAAAAGGCTTTTCAATCTTTGATTATGTGTAGAAAAGGATCTTGAAGAAGATTGAAACATTCGAAAAGTATTGTGCTAATATAAATTGAATGACTGAAATATATATGAACAACCATGTTTTACTTATTCATATAATTTTGGATAGATAGAATAAATAGAATAGAACCTTTAATATAAAAAGTAATCTTGTATTTTTTAGAAATTACATAAATTTAATTGATCTGGAAAATATGTACAAAAAACTTTGAAATTGCTTAGATAATATATCATCCATATTAGAAATTATATTATAGAGACCATATATAAATTTTTTATTGTTGAAATTTCTTATAAAATATATTTTTAAGATTTGTTTTTAGTGATAATATCATCATAATTAAATGTGCAGTTGTAATAATGACAACACCTATGTGTGAAGATGGTGGACCATTAAGAGAATGGGCACCTCTTTCTATTCTCTTACAACAAATACCTGCCAAAAAACAAAATGGGATTTTCATGCAAGACATCAATTTTACTTGTATCACTGTCTTACCCGAGTTTATTGCTATTGGAAGTAATCATGGATTAATTTACTGGTATAACAGAGAAACACAGGATCTTCAAAGATTACGTTGTGAGGTATTTTTTTATATTTGTATTTTAAATTTTGAGATTCTTAAAATTTCTTATTTTATTCAATAGATTCAATTTAGCTAAAATTACGATTATATAATTATTTATGTTTTTTTCATTATAGAATGCAAACTCTAAAATTACAAGTATAAAAGTAATATCTACAGTTGATTATATGATCGCAGCTGGCAATGAGCAAGGCGTTATTACAGTCTTTCAAATCCCAAAAAATTCACCAGATTCATTACCAGATACTTTAAAACCAAAACAGAAAAGACAAGTAAAATATAAAAATACAGATTTGCATAATATATAGATATAAACATGATATATAGATATAAATCGAAATAAACATTTTGTTATTATTTGCAAGGTGGAAAGATATAGTATAAGCGGGCTACATAATACTGTACTGACAGCAGTAGAATGGTCTAAAAATGGTATGAAATTATTTAGTGGAGATAAAGATGGTTTAGTGGTTCTAACAGAAATTGATTTCTATATGGTTAGTAATGAATATTAGAGAATAATATAAATATTAAGATATTATGTTATTAAAATAGATATTATTAAATCTTTTATTTTGTCATGAATACATATTAATATGGTTTCTTCATAGCATTTATCTAAATCATCAAAATTGTTAAATGAAAAATATCCTATAGTACAATTGAGCTATCAGCAAGGTTTATTATTAGTTTCTACTACATTACGTACAATTTTGGTGAATAGAAATGAAAATGGCAGAGTGATACAGGTTGGTCAGAAGGAGCGTAAAACGTTAGTATATAATCAAATTGGTAATCATATATATGTATATTGCCATAAATAATGAAATAAAAATAAAACACTTTGATCTATCTTAGATTAGGAAAATTGGGTGCGATATTTGGTTCTCGACAAATTTATGCACAAGAACCAATAATTTATGCAAGTAGACCAGGATTGCGTTTATGGCAAGCTGATAAAGTTGGAACTGTATTAAAAACACTCATATTTAAGGTAATATTTAAAATTTACAATTATTAATATATTAATATATTAATAATTTTTTTTCAATCGCTACATAATTATCAATAATTTGAAAAGGATGCAATTCGATCAAGTCATACAGAAGTAGCATTATTAAATCCTGCACCTGAAGGATCAAAAAAGAATCGTGGTGAAGCCTCATTTGGTATTGTGTTACCATTTTGTGATGATTTATTAGTAACATATTGTGATGATGTAGTCTATGTAGTAAATCCGAATACTATTGCAATAACATCGATTGTGAATGATTTACGACGCGTTACTGATGTTTCTTGCACTAAAGATGAAATATTCATATTGGAAGGAGAAAGAAATATTTTACGTATAGCTTATTATCCTGAAAATAATAGCTTTATATTTGGTAAGTATTTTTAAAATATATCGATAAATCGAAAAAAGTATTATTGAATTAATATTAATTGAGTCTTTTACGACAGGAGAGACAAAAACTGTATTGAATCCTTCGTCATCATTTACTGACTATAGCAAACCTGTTACTAATGGTATATTAGAATTAACTTCGAAATTAAAAGAAAGTAGCATAGTACCAACTATTTCTTTTTCAAAAATTAGTCCAACGAACATTATTCAATCTGTAGGGTAAGTAAAAATTGTTTTTTAAAAAAAATAGCATATAATATTGTTTGTTAATATTAAAAATTAATTTTTTAAACGCAATCTTGTGTTAAATAAAAAAATAAAAGTAAATCATATTATATCGTAGCATTGTAACAACTATTACTGTCGGTACCAATGTTGATATAATTGCAAACGCCGAAGAAGCTGTAGAAATACCACCAATAGTTCCAATAAATTTAAACACTCCACTTATAACAGACATTAACAAAATATCAGAACATAATGACACTGATAATGAAAAAAAAAAGGTGGAAAGAGCGAAAAATAACGAGCGTCAAAAAATATTTCAACAAATTGGACAGCAAGAATTCGAGGACGTCGTTTTCACACCTGAAAAAAGACAGAAAAAATCTCGTAATAAGATATTAAATGGAAATGAAAATATATTGTCATCTAATAATGCCGACTTCTTATCAAGTAACTTGGACGTAAATTATGCGAACATTAATAAAACCACAACAACTCATTCCTCTATAATGCAATTGAGTTTTGATGATGATTTTATTTCTAAATCAGATCGAGATTTAGAAATGATTCAACGAGATGTAGAAAATAAAGAGAAATTGTTAGCTGATGTTCTTGATTTCGATTTGTCCAAATATATGACGAATAATCGAATAAATAAAGATGAATCTAATAATGTACCAACTCGTATAGATACTATAATGAGTATTAATTGTAATATACATTCCAATAATATAAGGAATGAAGAGCAGAATATTTGTAAAGAAAAGGAGGATATTGAACAAATTGATTGTACAGAAATCGAATCGGGAGATGAAGATGTTAGCTATCGTACTGAATTAAAGCGACTGGAAGATCTCAGAGAATGCAGAAAGATTTTGTTGCAGAATAAATTGGATTATATTCCGGTTGGTAATAATTCTATTGATATTCAACAAGTACCATCGATGGATCGGAACGAATTAGAATATCAATTTAATTGTATGTATTAAGAAATTTTTGAAGAATGCATCATTCATAAGTTACAAATATTAGAAAAAAGCTTTAAAATTTCAGCATTGGCAAAAGAATGTGCTACGACTGCTATTCTTGAAGAAGAAGAAGATTGGGTTTTAGTCAAAAATGATATACCATCAATCACGATGTTTTAAAGAATTATCTCCAATATACACGTGTATGTTTTTAGCAAATTATTTTAAAAAGGAAGTAGTTAAATAATCACGCAATACAATTTTATTAAACTTCTGTTTCTTTGATTATTAAAGACCGATAATATATAAATTATATATTATATTGAATTATATTATATATTAATAATATAATTCAATATATAATATATAATTATAATTATATATTGAAAAAGGAGAATATAAAAGAATAGATAAATTAAAACTTTGAATAACGTGTGATTTATAAATTTCGAAGAATAAATATTAGAATATTAAATGTTTCGATCATATCTTATCATATTCCTGTTAGATTTTCATCACGTTATTCGTGAAATTGAAATTGAATCAGTCATCAACTTTTATCAATTCATTTTTATCAATCGTTGAAAAAGATTTGATATAGAATTGAAACTTTATATTTTAATATTCATTTTTTGAAATTTGTTCAAAATTATGTCATTCAAACTTCTAATTTGCTTATCTTGTAGATACAGATTACAAAACCTTTAATTATATAAAAATAGAAATGCATAAGCATGCACATGTACCAATTCATGATGATACACGCATACTTTGATACATGCATATCTTGATACACACACATACATACACGTGCGCGCGAGCATACGCACACGCATACATATTTAATTTTAAACAATCTATATATTACACTATATATATATAAAATTATAATACCAAATATATTGATCTAAATTATATAATATATGCATTTCTGGAGATACAATAAGAATCTGTATAAGATAGAGAAAATTATATTCCAAATTAAAATTTTGAAAAAAGTATTTTAAAAAAAGTCATTACTTCGATCTTATTTTTCCATATTATAATGTTTAATGTTGTTATGTTTTAAATAATAGACGAAATCTTATAAAAAATTAAATTTTATTACACAAAATATAAAATATGAATTTATTAAATAAATAAGATATCCTATATATATTCTAATGAATAAATATAAGAAATAAATATTATCGATCAACTAAGTTTATATTTTCAATTGTGAAATATAATATATATACATTTATCATATATTTTATCATTTTAAAAATTATGTATAATGTATAATGATACAAATCTTAAGAATATAATAATATAGTTTAAATAATAGAATGACGTCTTTACACAATGTTCTATATTTACCGAAAATTAGATTCAACAAAAATGCGCTGTTTATTATTTAAAAATATTAAACTTTGAAATAAATTATATTATTAATTTTTTACCATATAATATCCTCTAACAGCTCATAATATGCTTGTGTTGAACGTAAGAAAGCATGAATTAAATTTGTAATATGTTTTATACTAATTTAAGAAAGACGTGAAATTTGTAATTGAATTTTTAGATATGGATAGTCATTGCATCATCAAGTATTCGCACTTATTGATTTTCACACGCGTAAATATTAATAGCATACGCTGTAGCGGCTTAAATTATAGTTCAAAATTTAAATATAATTTGTACATCATCATAATTATATAAATATCGTTAATATTTTAAGCATGTATCTTCTTTTTACCTCTCCTTTTTTCTTTTCCTTCTTTTCTAGGTATACTTATCCATCATCTGAATATCATATAAACTTTATTTATTAGTGAAACAAAGCCTGATAATCATTTTATTTCTTTTGGCATATGAAAAATATTCATTATAAAATATATTATTGGATATGAATTATAATGTCTTGAAATTAATCACTTTATTTCATTTGGTACTTTTATTATTCTTATTTCTTTTCTCAATATATATATAATAAAGAACAGTTAGTCATTCATAAGCAAGTGTAATATCCGCTATATTCTAGGAATCATTGGGAGTTCAACTATCGTTCAACTATCTTATCTATTTATAATCCTATAATCTTAGCAAGGACACAGAATAGATCGTAAACTGTAAATTATCGTGTGATTCCGAATATCTGAAAGACAATGCTATAGAGGAAAGATGAACAAAAGACGGCATATAGATCGTTACGACGTTGTGACTGAACTTTTATTCACTCACTTTTTATTTTTATTCCGCACTAGAGTTCAGTAGCTTTTCTGTTAATTCCAGTTCTACTTTCGTTTTCTGACTCTTACAATCTCGTATCCTTTTTAAGTCTTTGTGTTAGCAATGCGTTACATTTTTCTCCTCGAAATCGAATCGATATTAGATGAATAGAATACATTTGTATTGCTTATATAATTCTTGAACATTTTGTCGCAATCCTTAACAATAGATCTCGCGCTGTGAAGCCCTTAACACACTTCACTTATATTTAGGTACTCATGAGAATAATAATTAAAAGCGAATTGTCGCAACAACGACTCGAAAACCAATCTTGTTGCGATTCGGAATTACGATTAACTAAATGAATATCTGTATAGAATGTGCGAATTTAAGAATATCCAATGTTTTTTAATAAGGATCACATTCGCACATTTCTGCTGTTAGGAATTCAATTATCTTTGTCTTGTCTATATTATAATCCTCTCTGCAATATAAAATAGACTAGTTGCAAGCTGTAGATTATCGCATGATATCCAAGAGGCAATGCTTACAGAGGGAGAATGAACAAAAGATAACACACGGATTGTTGCGACATCGTGGCTGAATTTTTGTCCGCTATTCACTCACTTTCTATCGGCACTGTAGTTCAGTAGTTTTTCTCTTAGTTCCAATTCTACTTATACTTTCGTGGTTCTTACAATCTCATGTCCTTTTCGAGTCTTCGCGTTCACATTTTTTTCGGTCCCGAGAACGATATTGTACGAATATAATAGAATACATTTGTGCTGCATATAATTTTTCAAGCATTTTCTCGCAATCCTTAAGAATAGATCACGCGCTCAATAACCTCATTAGCTATGGTGGCGACCGACATAATGAGCTACATTTGCTGATTTCCTGTAACTATAACGGGAGAATTTGCTCTATATTCGTAAAATTTATCGCGGGCTTCTGTCCCAGAGAAAATTACATAATTTATTAATATGCAAAAATAGCGATCGAGTCTCATGATTGTGGCCTATATTAACAGTCTCGAGGGACATGATGCAAGTAGAGTTAAGTGAATTGGACATAAAAATGTTATATCTTTTTATGAATTTCGCAATAAGTTTGTGTTGAGATATTAAAAAGATTTCACCAATGAATTTCGACCATAAAGCATATGCACTAAGCGTATGTCATAGCGAATGTCGCATAACAACAAAAAATAATAAAGTTGATATGAATATGCGATGAGCAAGTGACACATGATTAAACTTTATATTGCCAATAATTATTTTTAATCGTTTTTAATAAAATTATTTCGTAGGGAGAAAATATAGTAGTAGTAAATGCTATCATTTTCATTTTATGAACGAAGGTTTTTTAAAATGGTTTTCCTACTTGATAACTTGATGAGAGATTAATAATGACTGAATGAGTGAATTAAGACTACTAGAAAAACCATTACTTATAATAAATATTGAGAAAAAGCAAACGTAATTATATTTAAAATCTCTTTAAAAATTATTCCATTGTATTTATTTACTTTAAATACATTAAAATAAATTAAAATTTATATTAATATTATGATCACTATACCCATCATCTATGCTTTCATATTTGTTTTAACGAAACTTTTTGCACGATGACAGAAGACGGATAAAAGATATTAATCCACATAAAAATATACAATATTGGATGAATATCGTTGTTTTAATTGGTTGTTATTAGCAATATTGTATCATTTAAAGTTAAGTACAGAAGAGTACTTCTATTGTTATAATTAACTGTAGTGCAGCTACTAATGCAATAGAGATAAAAATAAGCTATATATTTTTTTTATATTTTACATAGAACATTCACCAATATATTTGTCCAAATAATCATGTCAGGGAAGATATACAATCAGTGTCGTATCATATGCGTATTCGCAACATTGCGAGTATGGTATTCACAAGTGTTTAACTATAGAATATTAGTTTAGTAGATCTGTAAGTCTCTTTCTTTTCTAGTTGAGTCTTCTCACTATTCTTCTTGTTTTTATAAGGTTGATAGCGAGGTAGTTTGGATGCTTTTTTAGTCTGTCGCAATATCTTTGACAAAATTCTTTAATGATTTCTTTGATGATTGATATATTGAAATCACGATGGAGTCTGTCATTTGTGACATGGGGCATTAGTAAGATCCTAAGGACCTTTGATTGATATGTTTACAGTATCTCAAGGTTAGAGTTTGCGGCTGTTGGATGTCGCATGTCCAAATGAGTTTTAATATAGTTTTGTATAGTAATATTTTACTTTCCAGAAATTCACAATTGTGAATTTCTGTCTAAAAACTAATACAGTTTGAGTTCTAAATGCATGCATTTAGTGCATATGTCTAGTTAAGTTGCCTGTCAAAATGCATGTCGACATATTTGACGTCTTTGGCTTATGGAATCTGGATTTCATTCAGATAGACAGCAGGACAGATTGCAACACGCGTGGTGAATGTGACATTAATTGACTTATTTTAATTGACTTTGATCCGCCAAAGTTTTAACGAGTTTTGTATGACGTTTAAATTATCTTGAAGATACTTGGACGCTATGTTAGGATTCTTATTGCAAGTATCGCTGTATCATTCGCGAACATAGCAATAGAAACATTTGTATTTGCCGATAAATCTACGTACAACAAATCCAGAAATGGTCACATTTCCCTGAGGAATACCTGATTTGATTTCGCAGTTCTCTAAACAACCCGTTGTTTGATGAAAAAATATCTTTCGTTAAAATAACTTTTAGTGTGAAATTTTTTTGATAAATGTTATTAGATTTTAAATAAAAGATCATCATGTCTTATCTTGTCAAAAGTGTGCGATATGTCAAGAACACAGAACAATACTTTCCCGCTTCAAAGGTTAAAGTAATTTTGTTTATAATTCTATGGATTTGTTCGATTATTGCATGTTTGCTTAAAAGTCAAACTTTGTTATTTGGTCTCTTTTCTACTATTATAAGCATTATTTTCTGGAGAAGTAATTTCTCGAATAGTTTCGATATGACAGGCAATAAGCTGATTAGTTTATATGGCCTAATGTCGACTGGATCTTTATTTGGTTTTGGAATTATAATTATTTGAACCACTTTCCAATAAGGTGGGAAGTAGTTTGTTCTCAATATTAAATAATTAAATGAGGTAATTTAAACCCAATTCCTTCAAGATTCGTCCGATTATTAAATCGTATTCTGGAATTTTTTTCTCATTTAGGTGTTCAGAAATAGTGGCTCTGCGTTAATTCTCGGCGACCAAAAATGGCCACTTCCTCTGCAGAGTCCATCTTCCTGAAATTAGGAATGAAGATCTTGATGAAATGTTCTGCGAATGTATTTGCTTTCCAGCCATCCATCTTAACCGTCTTGTTCCATAATAGAAGAAATTTGTTGCGGTTGTTTCAGTTTTTTAGTAGCCCTCTATAAAGTGTAATCAAATGCTTTAGAGGGACTGAGATTGCGCAGATACATTTGTATGCCTGCATTTTTTTCGATACTTAGCAATTTTTTTAAGTTTTTACTGATTTTGTTTAAGTCTTTATTATTGGAAATCTATAATGTAGCCATTGTTTTTTCAGTTATGTTTTTCTTTACTTTTCCTCTTATCGTTATGGATGTAGAATGTTAGATTCTATTATAAATGGAGTTGAGTTTCAAGCTGCTTGTTGGATAGTAGCATTGAAATGTTCCATTGCATGTATTATATCACTATGGTCTTTAAGAGATATTTGTGTGTTTAGTGTACTCCTCACTTGTTCGTGAAAAAAATCTCAATTTGTTCTTTTGTTATGTAGCACGCAAGCTTGCATCTTCTTGACCACTTTATTATTGACATTAGTTATAATAGGAGAATGATCAGAAAATAGCTCTAGGCTTGCTTTAATTGAAAAATATGTTTTTGCTATCTTTATGACTTCAAAGTCAATTATATTTGGTACCTTGTTTTTGTCAGTAGGCCAATATGTCGGTATACTTTGTAATATAATGTTCAATAGTTTATTAATAATGGTTTTGTGAAGCGCTCTGCTTTTAGAATTCGCAATATTAGTCTTTGGCATTATAACAGCTATAAAACATGTGCCTAGAATTTCAAAGGAAAGCTCAAATTGTTTACTAACAATAATATGTTTTGAAACGTAATATACAAATGAAATAACAACAAAATTATAATCTTCAATTTCTACTATAGTGGTTTTAAGAAATCTCTTTTAAAATTGTTTAGTTTGTGATGCCGTATTTTTAATGATAATGGCAATATCCATGTGTTGTGCCATCTGGATATGATATATTGAGTAAGATGATATTTTGAAGTAATGTTTTTTGGTATGGTAAATTTCCGATATTAGCATTGTATCTATTTGATTATTAAGAATAAACATTTTTAATTCATTCATATATTAAGACAGGCCATTTGCGTTCCATGCGACTATTTTGGACTATTGAGTATGACCATTTAATAATCAAGAGTGTTAATATGTTTAATATCGAGTCATTCTCTCAATGAGATCCTTTACTATATTTTTTTAGTTCCAGAATATTGTTTGTTTGCTGTTTTTTAGCATTTTCTATTTGTATATTGTTTTGTTTAATGATATTTTGCAGAAGTGGAGTTTTTATTGCTTGAGCATATCAATAATATATTTCTTTTGCTTCAGAGTACATCTTGTTAGCTAATAGAACTAGAAAGAAATTATTTTTCCTAAATGCATGTTCCTAAGGACATGTTCCTAAGGATATGTTCTTTTATAGTGGCACTCTGCATCTCTTATAATTTGCACGATAATTACACAAAACATATTTAATATCCTGAGATCTTGTTTGCTATTTGACTGTAGTGTGGTTTTCAGCGCACTTGATGCATTTCTCTTGTCGAAAACAGAAATTTTTGTGTGTGGCCATATCTCTGGCATCTAGAGCATTGCGGTTTACGTTTTACGTGAGGCTATTTAAATTTTACTTTATATTGCAATAGGAAGTTTATATTATATATGTGCTGCTAGTTTTAATTCCACAA
Organism: Eciton burchellii; assembly: GCA_020341155.1. Lineage (NCBI taxonomy): Eukaryota > Metazoa > Arthropoda > Insecta > Hymenoptera > Formicidae > Eciton > Eciton burchellii. The sequence goes on along the minus strand of JAHMML010000018.1, from coordinate 899,836 downwards.
AAAGTATGGGTAAGAGTTCTTTTATAATTCTTCGCCGCACGTTCTATATGTTTATTATTGTGTGGCCTTTTATATCTTTAACTCTTCTAGATTGATCAATGGATGATTTTTTAACACAACTTTAAAACTTCTTTCATCTTTCATTTTATAAGTATGAAAATCCGTGTTTCTGAGCTGTAGTTCTTTAATCTTAGTTCTTTTATCTATTGATGTATATTTTATAGAAATTTTCAATTGAATTTTGACCTGGATATTACTTAATACTTTGATATCGTATTCATTTTTAGCAATTTTCTAATAGAGTCGTAATGGGGATAATGTTCGCGATTCCGGCCACAAATATTGGTGGAGGTTTAGATACTTTGTTATCTGTCTTAGATGGTCTGTCTTGATTTGTTTGAATCTTGCACATCCTGAGCAAGGTTTAATTATACTGAAATCGATTTTGCAACGATATTTCAGAACAAAATTAGTAGGTTTTTGTATGTTTCTCATTGCATAGATGGTTTCAGGATTGTTATGAAGTCTTTTTCTATTGAATGTTATTTCCTCCAGCTGTCAATTGTGTCCTGTCTTCATATTATCCTTATCATATTTCGCGATTTAAATATTCTTTGAGGAGCTTGGTTTTGCTCTATCCGGGAAAAAGTTCTTTAGTAAGGTTTGTTGAATATAAAGTTTATTATTTGTTTATTTCCCTTATTGACCACTTAAACTATTAATACAAGAACTATTCTCTTCATTTGGCGGTGCAGTTAATCTCATAGTATCATCTGAATCTCATAGATTTATTTGAAGATGAATCCTTATCAAACAATTTTTGATTTCCCAAAATTTCTGGGACTAATCTTCGAATAGGATGGATTTTTCAGATTGATACTTGATCTTCCATCGGAAGTAGTTTTATTCGTATTTAGTTTTTTCATTATTTGACTTGTTGTTATGAAAGCGGTTAGATTCGTTACGCGAGTCGCGATAAAAGTTAGAATCCGCTTTGCGACTCGTCATCAATCATCCGCGCCTCAGGAGTTTTACGAGTTTTTGTTTATGTTTTCGACATAACGTGTCGAATTTATGCGTGTCAATTTTATGCGTGTAGTAATAGTAAATATGCACTCCTACACATATACATATATGCACTCAACTAATGAAATAGATGAGCTTAACTTTATCATCATTCTTTACACAGGGCCATTCATAAGCTATATTAGTATAACAAAAATATATAATTAGTACAATACTTCGAAAATATTTTTATTAGTGGAATTTATGTTAGTCAATATTGACTTATAATGAATTCGATCACTTACATTACACTGCATCGTGATATGTATTTAATAATATCATAATGACGTAATTTAAATAACGTTATTTAAATGTAAAAGCATAATATAAATATTTTAAATATCCGATATTATTAAAAAAATATATAATAGCTTAATATAATATATAATAACTTAATAAAATACATAAATACATAAAATACATAATAAAATATATATCGATTGTTTCATTGTAAGGTGTTTATATTATTATCATTGCATTAAAATATTTATGTGAAATATAATGATCTTTAACATGCACTAACATGCAATGAAGCATGCAAGCATGAAACATGCAAGAATAATAAGTGATCAAATTTATTAAAAATTAAAATTTGATTGCAGATAATAATATATATATTTTATGATGAGATCTTATTAAGCAATACTTTTTATATTAGATGTAAAATTAATTTCTTGCTTTTGATTTCAAGTATTGATGATTTCATTAATTCAAAACCACCAAGTTTTTATCACAGATAGTTACCTGATAAATGGTTAATAAATGTCTATCGAAAATATGTTAACGCATCTTTAATGTTTCGCGCAACACCATTTATATATTTATTTATTGCCGCTTCAAGAGAGTGTGTTCAGTAAGGATGAGAATCATTAGAAAGTAAAACAATTTCCTTTAATCGTCAAACTTAACAGTTACAATATCTGGATACTCGCTTTATCTAAATAATAAATGTGCGGCTCTGTTCTATCTCTTTAATAGGATTTTATAGATTCCACATATCGATTAAGCCTTTGCTGGTAATGATCCTTTATACCTTGTTGTAGGAGGAACAAATTATATTCATTCGAATTGCATCTGGTTTCTCGCAAGACACTGAAGACACAGGGTTTTCGGCGCTTGGTAACTGCCGAGCGATAACGATACTCTTTGTTTCGGCAACGGTTGCGACTTAAACTCTTGGCTTTATGACTCATATTCGATAGATGCTTGTTTACATTGAGCATATTCCAAACCAAAGATATAAGAATTCTTAACAAAATGATATTTTATAGATTGAAACCTTGTACTTTCATAAATGAATTTTGTATTCTAAGAGCAAGAAAGTATTTATATTAAATATGTCAATTATATACTTGATATATAATTAATCAGAATAATTATAATGTATATCAGTTATATATATGATAATTATTAGAAGTGAGTAATTACAGATTATTTTTTATTAAACATTTAATAAAATAAATAAATTTCTTGCAAAATATATTTATTTCACTATATGTGATAAGAAAAAGATAAAAAGAATGTAATTTTACATTTATAAATAAAAATAAAGGAGATACATTATATATATAATTTTATATATTATGATTGTTAATTACTCTTCCGAAATGCTTTCGCTCTGTCGAAAATATCTATTGGATGGGCTAATGAATTCTTAAGATCCTGAAGGCTATATCAGTAATAGCATATCGGAGGCCCTACCGGTGGTAAGTCATATATATTTCCTTGCTGAAACAATCTCTACAGCTAAAGATTCTAGCCAAAAAATAAAAGCTGAACAATGACTTCGAATGAATATAATTTGTTTCTCCTACAACAAGGTATAAGGATATAGTATAAAGGATCTTTACCAGCGAAGGCTTAATATGTGGAATCTATAAAATCCTATTAAAGAATAGAACAGAGCCATCTACAGATAACAAATGCAATTTATAAAGCAGCAAATGAGGCTTTGAGTAAAACACAAAAGAAAAGAAGGAAAGAATAATGGATACATAATATTAAATTCCTCACGAAAAAAGCATACAATAAATATTTGATGACCAAAAATGCAAAGTACAGAGAATACTATAAAATAGCCAACAGAATAGTGAAAGAAAAAATGAAAGAAAGAAAGAATAGAATATGAGAATCAAAATATAAAGAAGTAGACAGCATGGTTGGAGGTTTACGGTCGACAAAATATGGCGTTTTCTAAAGAATTTACGGAACAATTCCCAATACTCTAGGCTGCTAATCATTATAACTAAATACTACGAATCTCTTCTTGTTGAAAATAAATCGGAATTGTCAGTATCTACAAAGACCCAAGGAATCACAATCGAATGAGAATTTCCAAATTATTATCGAGAAATTAAGGCATGGGATGAGAGCGAAAAAATGGAAGATCTTCTGGATCCGGAGAAATAGCAGCAGAGCTAATGAAGTATGGAGGAGAATATTTGAACATCTATTACAATTAATTAATGGCTGTCTAGAATAAAACAAGATACCAAAGCAATGGAAAAAATCTTATGTGATATCAATATATCAAAAAGGAAGTAGAAAAGTTCTTGAGAATTATAAGGAATCAGTGTCAACAGTACCTTCAGCAGACTATTTGCCAAGATGATTCACAATAAATTGCAGGAAAGTTTAAATTTACATTATTAGCGAAGATCAAAATGTTTTCAGTGCAGACTGAACATATGTGGATGGCTTGTTTATAGTCCAGTAAATAATAAAAAAGCGACTAGCAAGAAGAAAAAAAATATGACTTTTATTGATCTGAAGAAAGTATATTCCGTTTCCAGAAATCGAATGTGACGAATTCTGGAAGAATATAATATCGATAATTGTCTCATAATAATTATAAAGGAATTATTTGCAAACAATAAATCATATATGAAGCAAAGAATCTCACAGGCTATCTCAGCCCATATGCCTTTCGAAAGGCCTACGACCGGGCTGCAGATTGTCTCCGCTGCTATTCAATCTATCTGGAAAGAGAATGGCACAGGAATTATGGTGGCATAGGAATTTCCATTTATGAGTTCTATCTTTACATCTTGAGTTTTGCGGATGATCAAATGATATTTGCACAGAATACGATATGGAATTTATGCTGAAGCTATTGAACGAACATTGTCATAATTAGAGACTGACAATCAATATGACCAAAATAAAATACATGGCGGTAAATTCTAGCGCGTTTTCAGATCTCAATATCCAATGAATGGGTGAGATAGATAGACCATTTCAAGTATCTGAGCGTATGAATTACTTAGGAGGAAGAAATTGGAACGTGAGATAAAAAATCGCATTGAATAAGGTTAAAAAGTTATTGGGTGTTTGAATTTGATATGATGGAACATATATAGAGATTAAAATTTTACAGATTAAAAAAGATATAGGAATATCTATGGTGGAATATGGCAATAGAGATTTGAACTATAAATGCAGAAATGAAAAGGAAATTTAACGCCTTGAAAATGGACTACTTGCGATCAGAGGTAATATCCAGACGAGAGAGAATTAGAAATGATGTGATTAGGGAGAAGGTCAGTGCACAACAAATAATGGAAAAATATAAATAAGAGATTTAAAATAGTTTAGTCATCTAATAAATAGGAAAGGCTCCCTCATAAGCTGTGGACACCATCAAGAAAAAAGAAACGAGAAAAGCTGCGGAGATCGTGGAATGAGAGAATACGACAGGCTCTGAAAAATCACGGGGCCATGGCCAAGGATGCCATAGATAGGCATCAGAAGATTGAAGATTGAAAACATAGTACTTGACTGAACCTAGATATATATTGTTTGTTAATTGATTATTAATTATTAATTCAAAATTGTAAGAAAAATATAATATTATTATAAACTAAAAAAATTCCTATTTCATAAAATTATTTAATCATTATGAACAATTATATACTATATATATAATATTATTCCTTTTCTTTTAATAAGCTAAAGTTTCAAATCATTCTGTCATTAAGTCTAATTATTTGAATAGAAACATTTTTAAGTGCAAAATAAATAAAATTGAAATTCCATTATTGTTTCGGGAAAAAAATAGCGAAAGAAATCTAAAAGATTTTTTCTTTCATTGGTTGACTCATATTTTTTATGAAACCATAAAAATTCGATTTTAGATAAAATAATTTAAACGCAATAGAATAAACATTGAAATATAAATATACTATATTCTAGAGATTCGAGCTGAAAGCTATTGATATAATATGTATCGATATATATCTATGACATGACTTTGCCCGATAGATGAGCGAAAAAGCTCAAAAGGCCGTAAACATTTCAACTGAATGAATCTATTTTATTTTGCATAATAAATTGAATATGAAGAAAATTTTCTACAAGATGAGTACCGCGTTCGTTCACTAGAGAGAAAAAGTGATTTCGTATATAGAAACATCAGCCGATTGTTTGAAATTATTTAAGAAGAATTCAATGGATTTCATGCGATATTTTTGTGACTATGTATAAAATTTGGATTCATCATTATATTTAAATAAAAAATGCCATCGAAACAGTGACGAGGTCAAATGGCTCCAAAGAAAACGAAAATTCAGTATAGGCTGAAAAGATGATGATGTCAGTTTTTTAAGATGCAAAAGGAATTCTTCCATTTGATTATTTTGAGGAGGAAAAAGCTATTATTGACTAATACTGCGAAATACTTTTGGAAAAGATAGGCAACAATCATGAAAAAATGTATCGGAATGGCTAAAAAGAAAGTATTCTTTTATCATGATAATATACCACGGTGCGTTCAAGTGTCAGTAAAAATTGAAATTGTTCAGCTGAATTGAAGTTTAACATTCTTTCAGATTCATCGCATTTATTTTATTTAATTTTCGCAAATTTTTATCTGTTTCCAAAATTAAGAATTTTTTTGCTTGAGACATTTGAATCAAATAAAGAGACGATAGAAAGCGTTAACTATTTCGAGTAGCTCGGAGACATCTACTTCTGAGAAAAAATTGAAAACTTGGAGGAAGTATTATGTATTATGAAACTGAAATTGTTGTATTTAGTATTTTCTTCTTCTTCTTTTTCTTCTTATAGAACCATGTTCTATATTTTATTTAATATACCTATTCCTCTGTGATGTTGATATCCAACTTTCGCATCTTTTAGAAGCCATCCAAGTGGCAAGAAGATGTTTGATTTTCTATCTTTTCTGCAATTCGGTTATTATCCATCCTGTTTACATGCTCTCTCCATACTCGTCTCCTGATTCTAGCTTATCTTACAGCTCATCTTGGATCTCGTAGATATTACGAATGTTGCGAATTCTATTCCGCACAGTGTTACCAGTGATGCACCTTAAGATCCTCATTTCATTTTAGTAAGCGTTTGACGTTGATTGTTTCCACTCTTCTTTTAATGGCCTAGATTACAGGTTTCACGCAGGTTTTATATTGTTTCTTGTATTTGTTTCTCCAAATTATGTCATGTAGCCGGAGCAATTGTGCAGCCATCATGCTTAGGTTATTTGTACTTGTATTTTTCTTTAAAATTTTCGTTATTTGTGATGTTAGTCCCAAGATATTTAAAAACCATGAATTGGTCAATACCTTTATTATATCGCCAATTTACAATGCTTCCGTTTCTTGGCGATCATGGGTGAGTTTTTTGAAGAAATATGGACATTTTATATTCTTCTGTTGTTAATTTGAACCTGTGTAGAAGTCTTTAGTAGAAGTCTTATTAGATTATCTTCATTTTCGGATATAATTACTATATCATTGGCAAACTATTCTTAGTTCTTTGTCTCTATATCATATATCCTCTATGGAGGATAACCTAACCAGCACCTTTCACTTCCTTAATAATTTCGTCCATGATGACGTTAAACGTTGAGCTAAGACTGTCCAATATTGTCTGATTCCGTTGAAATTGCTATTTTCCTTGTGAAATTATTCCTTATCTTTATAAAGATGCTATTGTATTCAGATCGTTTATGATTGTTATAATATAGACTTCAATTTCCGGCTTTTTAGCAGATCTGATACATCCATAAGTCTCATTCTGTTAAATGTTTGCGCCAGATCAACAAAACACATAAAAGTCACTTTGTTGAATTCAATAGCTTTTTCGGCTATTTGGTGAGGAATAAATATTGCATCAATCATGGACCTATTTCCACGGAACCCCTATTACTTCTCGCTGATGTCTATTTACGATCTTTTCCGATATAATTTTCATGAAGACTTTTGTGACTAAACTCAGAAAATTTGTGCCCCTATACTTCTTCGGATTATCTTTGGTCTCTTTTTTATATGCAATATTATGCATTTTCTCCACTTTTCTGGCAACTTTTTTCCAGGATACTGTTGAAGATGTATAGTTCCTCTAATAGCGCCTTACTTTTGTATTTCAACATTTCTGATTTTGTACAATCCCGAGACTTTGCGATTTTTTAGTTTAAATCAGAGTGATTTTTATTTTATCTTTCGTTATAATCTTCCATTTTCCTAATTTATCAATTTCGCCTTAGTAATCTAACAATAATAAGTATAATTTTTTTATTAATTACTTCAATTTCAATAATCAAATCCTCAATCCCTAAAATTAGAACTTTACGACAAATTAACTGATTAATAATAATTATATATATAGAATAACTAATTTATGAATAAAAACTTAATTCATAAACTAAACATACTAAACATAAGAATCATTAAACTAACAGCTTCTATTAATATATCTTTATGATGAATCCTATGGATCTCTTCTAGATATATTTTTAATTATTCAATTCATTAGAGAATTAATTCTGTCTATTATTGCCCCTATATTATTGCCTCAATATTATTTTAGTCTTTTCAAGAATAATTCATATTCATTCACTCAAAATGTAAATAATAACTGACTCATTCATAATATTCACATAAATGAAGCATTTATATTTTTTATTTGTATATATATCCATATAGGCTGAGGATTATACTACTATTCATTTAATTTATCTTACACATGATTAAAAGGAATAATTTTTATTCTTTCCATAACACATCCTTCCTAGGATACATTCTTCCCTGAGGTCAAATATCTTATTGAGGGGCAATTGTAATTACAAATTTAAAAACTGCTATCCTATATATAGAAATAACTATTATTGAATGAATTTGAGGGGGATACTCTATTACGCTACATTAAACCGATTTTTCTTCTTTCATTTTATTTTATCTTTTGTCATCATTTTTATAATTTTAATCCATCTATTTTTTCTTCATGAAACAGGGCAAAAAAATTCAATTGGAATCAATAGAAATTTTAATAAAATTCCATTTAATATATATTTCACTCTAAAAGATGCCTTTGATTTATTATATTTTTCATTATATTCATATTTATTAATCTACAATATCCTTTTATATTTAGAGATCTAGACAATTTTATAGAAGCTAATACTTTAATAGCACCTACACATATTCAACCAGAATGATATTTTTTATTTGCCTATGCTATTCTACGTTCAATCTCTAATACCTCCTGAATTAGGAGGTATTATTGTTTTACTATTTTCCATTATAATTCTTTACCCCATCCATTATAATGCTTAAATGAATAAAATATCATATAAATTCTGATGCCTTTTACCTATTTAATCAATTAATGTATTAAATATTTATTAATAATTTTATCCTTCTTATTTACATAGGAAGACAAGTAATTGAGCCTCCCTTTATATCTATTAGTCAAATTTTATCAATTAATTACTTCATTTATTTTATTATTACTCATTATTTATGCAAATTATGAAATGAACTTCTTATAAATAATTAATAAATAAAATATAGTTAATGATCTTGAATAAGTTTATGTTTTGAAAACATAATTAATAGAAATATAAATTTTCTATTAATTAAAAATAACTATATTACCTCAATAAAAAATTTTAAACCAAAAGAACAAATATATACCTTAAAACTAAAGACAATATAATTTTCCAATGTATATTAATTCATCATAATACGACGAATACGATAAACCCCTCGTATATAAATTACTATAATTATTATTACTATTATTATTACTATTATTATTACGCATAATAAAATTATAAATACATTTAAGTAAACTAAATTATTAAATATAAACATAACACAACAACAAAAATAATTATGCCATATTCTGGAATAAAAATTAATGTAAATTCTACCCCAAAATACTCAATATTAAACCCAGAGATTAGCTCAGATTCTTCTTTAATTAAATTTATAGACCTACGATTCATTTCTGCTAAAATACTAATGAAAAAACAAAAAAATATAGGCATTAAAATTACAATATTTTATTAGCATACTAGTCGGCACCTCTTTTTACAAATAGTGAATGTTACATGTACTGATTTTGTCCCGTTAGTTTTGATTCTCCATTTTTTAGCCATCTCTAGATATCGGAGAGATTTTTCGCAGGGATGCTTTTATATAATTGTTATAAATCACAAGTATAGCTGTATTGTCCGCATAAATTGTAATTGTGAAATCTAAAGCGATTAGAAGATTTGCGTAGTGTATAGCAGATAGAGCACTAATCATAATACATTATCTTAAGAAACTCCAGAGTTAATCTCTTTTAATTATGTGACTACTTCTCCATATTTAACTTTTTTCTGTGTAAATAGATAAGATTTTATGACAGTGTCAGATGGGAAGCTGTTTTTAATTTTGTAAAATAGTTCTTCGTGCCCTTGTCGAAGGCCTGCGGAATATCGACGAAGACTGTTGTACAGTATCTACTTGCTTCCATATCATTAATTATTTTTTTAACAATTTTATATTCTGTTTTATGATTGTGTGCTTGCGTCGGAAATCAAACTGCTGAAAATTAATTTATGTTTTTCTATTACTGTGGAAAGTCTTGAGAGTAAAAGTTTCTCAAATTATTTCGGTAAAACAGCCAGCTGATTGATCTATATGGTTCAGCAAGTTCTGCAACTTTGTCAGGTTTTTGGATCATAATAATTTACAATCTTTATAATCTTTCGTTGCGGTGATAAAAAGCCTATGTACTACATTATAAAGTTATAATGATAAATTTTATTCCTATATTAGGCAACATCTGCAGGACTTGATTAATTATGAGATCGTAACCTGACGTAACTTTTTTTCGATTCTGATTTTTAATTATAACTTGCACTTCTTTTACGGTGAAAGATTTTGTAAGAGCATTTAGACTGGCAGCAGTAATAGCTTCCGAAAATAGCTTGTTTTCCTCCATTAAAGTAATTTCACGCAGGTTAGGCTTAAAAACCTAGAGAGGTGTATAGCGAATATTTCGGTCTTTTCTTCTTCACTTCGAGTCCAATTTCCGTCTTGCTTCCGAATAGGCAGATATTATATCTCCAAGCGTTTCAGTCTTTTGGTGGCTTTCAGAGAATATCTATAGAGCATCAGCATCTACAGGGAATAAATTGCAGGGCTTTCCACAGAGAGCAGGGCTTAACTTGCTTAGATATTTTTGTATTCCTTGGTTTCTTTTCAAGATCAGCAGATTCTTAAGTGCTTTAATAACTCGATTTGGTTTTCAGTACTAGGTATCTGTTAGTCTATTGTTGCTTACGGAGCTTTCTTTTTTTGCTAATTTGTCTTTTATTCAAACGAATATTTGATATTGATATCTAGATTATTATCTTTTGCATTCTCATTGTATAATGTAGTTAAAGCTTTCAACTAGATAAATGATATCGTCGTCGATTTTTAGAGAGATAGAGTTGTCAAGAGTAATAACTGTTGAAAATAGGAGCATTTTGTTTTGGCATTGCAGAAGATGCAAAATTTGCCTTTAATCATTACTTTACTATTTACTATAATAATTATTGGAGAATGGTCTGAAGGCAATTCAAGACAAGACTCGATGCAACAATAGGAATTCTTCAGGAATGCTCTTGATAATATCGAAATTCAATAAATCGGAGATCTTTTTATTGTTAGATGGTTGTCATTCTCCTGTTGACAAAGTTGCCAAGTTGCCATGGCTTCAATCGCTTTGAGAAGTTCCCGCTCTTTAGGGATAGGATCAATCTTGATCTCCAATGCATATGTTTGGCATTATAATCCCTTGTAACGATAAAACGGTTATCTAAGGTTTTAAAAAGATTATATATTGTTCCCTTTTTATAATATGCTTAGATGAATATATGACTGAAATAATAATATAACCATTCCAATCTTCAACTATATCGCTAGTAGCTTACAAGAATTCTCTTTAGTATTTATCAAATCCTCGATTATTTCATAATGTCTAATACTGTTTCTTATAATGAGAATAGTTCCTCATGAGCTTTGCTGGCAGAGTGCATTGTGTGATACAATATGTATCCAGGAATACGCAAGTAGCTCTTAAAATATGTTTCAGAAATAAATAACATGTCTATGTTTTGGCTGAAAATAAAAGTTTTAATTTCTTGTTTAGCCAGCCCGTTGGCACTTCAAGTTGTTATTTTAAGTGACCATTACGTCATTTTGAAAAGTTATTAGGCTGTTTAACATTTTTTATGTTAAACATCCTTCATTACATGATTTAATTCCTGTATAACGCTTGCCATAAGTTGTCCCGTACTTGGAAATATCATTTATTCCTATATAGCTTGATTATTTTGGTACGTAGTTGATTATTTTCAGTTCTTATGATTGAAACATAAGATCTTCTTAATTGGATTCTTTATGGGATCTAGTTTGTATACTTACAGATTTAGTTATGATTTGAATGTTATTACTTTTCTCCATAATGCAAGGAAAAATCTTTTTAGATCCTTTTAGACTATACAACCTTTATAATTAGCTCGGTGATTGTCTTCGCATAGCAAGCATTTGAGATTCTTAGCTTTTCCTTTGCGCAGTTAAAGATTGGGTGATCTTCTGCGCATCTCTCTTTATAGAAGCAAAAACTTCTCATATTACCATATTACTGATAATTATCGCATTGAGGAATTTCACGTTTTGGGTGTGATGATTCAAATTTTACTTTGCATTGAAGAAGTGATCTAATCTCGTACATATCTTTATTATTGTTCTGGTGTTTTAACCCGATATAGAGAAGTGCCTTATTAATGCTTTGCTCTTTGATATTCTATTGGTAACTGCATGTTAATCTTCAATTTCTTTTTTGATGTCATCCACATTTGATGAAGCGCGAATGTGTTTAAGAACTACTTTGAAGCTCCTTTCTTGCTTCGGTGTGGAATTCCGTATCCCTGTTTTTGAGCTCTTTCATTATATTGATATAAGCAATGGAGTTTTTCGGCTAGATTTTAATTTGCTCATTCTTTATAATTTTCATTTCATAATCGTCAATGACGATTTCTTCTAGCAGTTGAGAGAGCGAAAGTTATTGACTCTGAGCAACAAAAATGGAAGGAGTTTTGATTGGTTTTTCCAATCTAGTGTTGACGTTTATATAAAGATTGTAAATATTCAAGAACTTCCTGAGTCCTTTGAAAGTGTAGTCGTAGAAACGAGTTTGCTGAGCCAACTGTCCATTTTAGACTATTTATGAAACATTTTTTTCGGAGCTTTTCCGATTTTTCTTTTTACTACTGATTTCTTTTCACTGATTTCCTCATTCGTTTTCTGAGTGTTGTGTGGAATTTGCGTTAAAGAATCTGTGCATATCATTCATAAGACATTATTCATAAGACTTTGTTCAGAATTGATTCGCATAGGAAATGCAATTTTGTTCTGGTGTTAGCAAAGTTTTGATGCAGGATTTATGGGCTTCTTAAGTACATCCTTGCTAAATTGCTTTTCTTGTCCATGAATATCAGTTTATATTTTATTAAGATAATGGTATCCGATTGTGTATTAGTTTCACAATCAGATATATCCTTTGATGTACCCATATCTGTTTTGCATTCCGTGAAAATGAAGTTCCTATCCTATTGTAAAGTTTTGATCTTATTTTTTGCCTATTTCAATGCGTTCTATAGAAACTTTTCGTTTGACGTTTTAGATTCATATCCGTATATTGGAATGCCAGTAGCAAGGCTACGTTTCTGAGTCTGCTACTTCTAAATTGGACAATCACTTAGTGATCGTTAAGGAGAGCTTGTTCGCCCACTTCTTTCATTAACAGGTATTGGGTGTCCGATTTCTTGCACCGTAATTTTCTTCATATTATGCTCCATGTACCATAGGTGAAAGATACAACTCAATAACACGGACAATCACAAACACAATACTAGGCGCAAATGCGAAGAAAGCACTCGGTCTTAACCGGCCTTGGAGGTTAGTTTCGTGTGACGTATTTTTTCATGTCCGTAACTCGATCTTCGATCGGGCCGATGTGTCAGATATTATAACGGGTTCACGAGATTGATACTTTCCATATCGATGGTTTAGTTATGGTTCAGTAAACGCATTACAAAACTCAAAATAATAACCGGCGACAAATGCGCGATACCTCAATGCAAGTTCTCGCAGCATCCCCACCTCTATCAAATTAGATGATAGTTTGCCTGTGCCTTCTCTGCATCAGTGTCCAATATTTTAGTCTCACGTATTCTCAATTTTTGTTGGTAGAAGAATTTTGTAAATTCATCTAACAGAAATTCTATGTTAAATTTTCCAATTATTTCAGCGGAAAGTCTATTTTTCTTCCGAAGAGCTTTTCGTAGTTTTATTAGCATTATTCTATGATTGTTTCCCGCGCTCGTGGAGCCAAGAGTTCTGACATCCAATATTATAAAGAGGCGTATATTGTTGTTTGTTATGATATAATCTATAGTCGACTTGGCCTCTTGTGTTTTCGAACGTATATTTGGAATTGCGTAAAAAGTATTGTTTATTCATAGTTTTGATCAAATAGATGTTGTTCTCGATTTTCGTTCATTGTTTCCTCGTTAAATGTTCTTAATTCCTCTTATCACTTCTCTACTTAATATTGAAATTATTTCATTTGCTTGTCCAAAGCTGTTGTAGGTCATGAAAGAAATTGTTTCTCTCTTATTGTGATTTGGTAATATTCAGACCATAAACGCTAATAATACGTGTCCTTATGAATGCTTGAAATTAAAATATTATTTTTAAATTCTGTCATTATGTCCTCTTTATGTTATGCTCCTTTTTATCTTCTTTAGTTTTCTTAAGCTTTGTTGAATCAATAGTCTGACTTCATTTGACGCTCTTTCATTCTTGTTTCTTTCACTCTAAATAGGCAAAAAGTCTTCAAGCTTATAATTTTCCTTATCTTTCTTCTTTGTTTCTGATATGATACATATGTCGATCTTATGTTGTTTTAATTCCATAAAGATTTCTTGGTCCTTGCTGTTGAGAAATGTAATATTCCAGCTTGCAATTCTGAGTGTTTTTTTATTCTGAAAATATTTCTTCTTTATTCTTTTGTCACTTACGATCAATTTTTTCCGAAGCTGTATTGGTAATTCTAGGAACATAATCCTTTTTTAGAATGGTGTTAACCTCACCTATAAACTTTTCTCTTTTATCTGATCTTAGGAGCAGCGATCAGTCATTTTTATTAATCATTTCTATTGGCGCAGATGGAGTTGTATTTAATATCAAACCAAGTTACTTCTCAGACCACATACATTTGACCACATATATTATATTATGTATTGTATATCTATAAAAAAAATGTTATGATAATCAACGATAAATTATTAATAAGATTATTTAATGTAAAACTCAAAAACCACTTTGATGTCAGATCATATGTGACAGTTATAAAAATGCATTTTTAGAATTTTTATATTAGTTAATTAATATTAGTATATTATTGTACCAATTTTATATTTTGTATTGGCTCAAATCTGCTTTTTAAAATGTGGCAATATAAACTCAGCAATTAATAATGATATAATATTATTTGCTAATACTTGGTCATTAATATTAAGCCAGCGCTTTTTTTATCGGTATTTTCTATAATAGGATAGATATTCGATATGAAAATCTAGGAAATCAATAATATTGATCATAAGCATCAACTAAGAATTGATTATAATATATATTCCGAAATTCACTGTTAATATTAGTAGCGCTATGAAAATTATTTCGGAGTTTGTCATATGATAGCACTGCAGAAGAACAATAATATGTATCTTATATATCATTTCTTGTAACTATCGTGGCTGGGAAGCTATAGCATAAGCTAATAAAATAATATGGAAGTATCTTTTCTTTGATCAAAATAATCAAAAAGAATAAAAGGCTGTAATTAAAATAAGAATGATGATGAATGTTGAAAAAAAACAGTAATATTAATCGATGCAGAAACTAATGCATCATATGATATATAACATATATGATATATAGATTAGATTTACTTGGAAGTACTATTTCTCCATAATATTTTGCAATATTGATAATAATTTTCTTCATGTTTATTTTATTTTATTCAAATATAATAAAAATTTGATTATATATATACGACATATAATTTATGCAATATCAGTTGTTGCAATATTCAAATATTGTTTCATTTTGTCTAATTCACAGTATATTGATAGTAGATGTTTTTATATAAATTTTTATAAATAAAACGCTTGCAGTATTTACAATACTGATCTTTCGTAACTTGAAAAGAATACAATAATATCGTCCATTTTCGGTTATCGATTTTCTTCATCAATCAAGATAATTAAAGGTTAATATCCTCTATACTTGATGTTCTTCTTTTTCTATATCACTATTATGGCGCGAAAAGTTTTATTAAACAGATGTAAAAAATACAAATATTAAAAATAGATGTAAAGTAAATAGTAAGTAAATAGTAAGAGTACATTACAGATATAAAGTAACTATGTATATGCAACATACATGTATACAATTAAGTACGATTTATTTTCATTTATTTTCATCTCTTTCTAATAGTTAGTTGTGCCTTATCAGTCCATATTCATATTATTCATTTTGCGATTTAAGTGAGAGTTCTCTGAAGATCTTGGTTTTGCTCTATTTGGGAAAAAGTCCTTTGGTAAGATTTGTTGAATATAAAGTTTATTATTTAATTGCTTTCCTTTTTGTTATTGTCCACTTAAATTGTCAAAGCATCATCCTTTTCATTTGGTTCCCTTTAAATTCGCCTCGTAGTATTATCAGAAGATAAATCGTTATCAAGCAATTTTTGGTTTCCAAAATCTCTGGGACTATTTTTTGAATAGAATGGATTTTCCAGGTTGATATCTGCAACTGGAGGTAGCCTTATTGGGTTTCTCCATTGTTTGATTAATTTTTGATAGTTAAATCCGCTACGCGAATCACGCTTCAGAATTTTTATAATTTTATTTATATTTTTGCAAGTAGAAAATACGTATGCATATACATATATCTATACATATACTTATGTGCATTCAATAAAATAGATGATCTCAACTAACGAAATCTCGCGTCGCTCTCTACTTGGTGCGATATGCGGCGCAACTGACAAATTTAAAATAATAAAAACGATACTTATTTTATTTCTATTAATATTTCTCTCTCTCCCTATCCTTCTCCTTCTCTTTCTCTCTATATGTGTATGCGTATTTCTAGGATATTTATTCTATTCCTTGATGATATTAAATGAATGGGTGTTCGACGCCAGGTTGATGAAACAATAAGAAAAAGACTCTTTCTTCTTTGGAAAGATACAATTTTTGTCAGTAGATCGGCTAATTCTGTAGCTTCACTACTCGAGACTCTTCGACTACGTTGATACACACTGTCTCAACCCTTCTGGTCTATCTGTCATCTTGCTATCACTACAGCTTTTACTCTCCTTCCTCCATCGTCTACGTCGTCTACTTCGTCTACTTCATTTATTGTCTACTGTCTATCGTCTACTGTTTATCGTCTACTGTCTATCTACCATCGTCGTTATTCTCATCTGTCGTTCGTCTGTCGTCCATCTTCCTACCTTTATTACTTTTACTCTCCTTCCTCTATCGTTTACATCGTCTATCTCGTCCACTTCATCTACTCTCGCACCCTATGTCATCGTCCTTTTTATACCCAAGAGTGATGCCATATTTCAGAGTTGTCAGCCAATCGCTACATATTATCATTCAGTCCGGACGAATCACGCTTACGCGAGTGTCAACGGTTTCTTTCGAAAGTTGCCCTTTGTTCTGGACGCATTCGTCCAAACACACGCACGTGCGCGTCGGCTTCTCCGATTACAAAGGCTTTTGATACATGCCGCTATCGATAATCTCTTTCTTTTATACCACATTTTTGTGTATAAATAAACACGTAGAAAAAAGAGAAGTAAAATCGAAAAACTCTAATTAAGAATTAATTTCGTTTTATATAAGAAAATTAGCATTTGACAATGAGTAACAATAAATTGTTCACTCGAACGTGTTAATTCAAGTTTATATATTGTTTCGGCGGAATAGAAAAGTGGCGGTTTTGCACACATCAGAGAATACCCGATACTTCGTTCGGGAGATCTCCATTAGCGGATAAAAATTGTAGAGATCAATTCTGATCAGCGATCCATTTTTTATTCGCTGCTCTAAAACTGGCAATCGTACAATTACTTAGTTTTTAATATCTTTCTCCAGTCTTTATTCTCTTCTATTAAGCAATTGGCACTTTAATCATATTTACTTTATAACTTTATATTTTATATTTTATATATTTACATTCCTTCATGTTATGAATTGAGCTAGACCGAGATTCTTTATGCTTCTCTATTTTAGCAACATAATAATCATTAAAATATATGACTTTCTCTTTTTTTATAGTATTTTGTATACTCTACATGATAAGTATAGCTAATGGTATAACGTTTCAATATACTTCGTAAAAATTTGTTTGTTTTCCATGTTTCCGCTCTATGAGAATGCAAGTAATGTAATTTTTAATAACCTTATCTATTTTTATCTATCTTATTTTTCGCGCATATTATATCGCGCATTTATAAATTAAAATTCTCATTTCAAAAATTATCCTATTTTTCTCAAAAGTGACTTTTTTCATGTGTTTGCTTTGAGATCCACCTATATTAGTTTCATAATTATGAAAAATATATCACTATCGTAATTCTTGTACAAAACGTAATCATTATAGCAATTTTTAATTGATTCAACAATTGAATGATTTCAAAATTTTATTATCTCGTTGCGTTTTTAATAACAATATTATTAGCATAACATGAAACAAATTTCGACTAAAAGTATCGACATGACATTTCTACCTTCCAAATATATACTCAATTATAAACAAATTACTATAACAATTCTCATTTCGTAATATATAGGCATAAATTTTTTTTATCGTAAAAACAAATACAATAATCAATGATAACAATTTTGAACAGTATACCTAAAAGATATATGCGAAATTTATTTAATTAATTAATTTAATAATTAATTATTTATTTATTTAATATTTTATTTATTTAATAATAAGAATTTTAAGCTCATAATTTGAATGTTTCGATTTCATCTCAGAATTGAAATGTTAGTATAATATATTAATACGCATTAATTAGCATAATATATAAGATGAAACAATTTGATCATCTTATTGACATAAAATCGTTCCGAAATATAACAAAATGCATCAATAGGAAATTCTATATTTGCATCTGTATAATATAATTTTAATAATGGTTCACGAGCTAATATTCTTTAACTGTTTAAACGCACATTTTTGTTCATCTCTAAATTGAAACCTTATCGTTTTTTAAAAAGATCAAACAATGGATGCATAATTTCAGAATATATTGAAATAAAATTTCTAATCTAATTAAACCAAGGAAACTTTCGACTTTTTCATATTGATGAGAGTTGGAAGATAGATCATTCATGTTTTATATTCTGAAAAACACATAACTCTTTTCTCAATATCT
Organism: Eciton burchellii; assembly: GCA_020341155.1. Classification (NCBI taxonomy): domain Eukaryota; kingdom Metazoa; phylum Arthropoda; class Insecta; order Hymenoptera; family Formicidae; genus Eciton; species Eciton burchellii. The sequence continues at coordinate 880,972 of JAHMML010000018.1, read as the reverse complement.
TTTTTTATCATTCCAGGAATTATTACAAGTTATGATAGCATAATATTTAGTAATACTTATAGTAGTTAGATATGAAAAATTTTTAAAGATTATAAGCCGAACGAAATATGCCGTATAGAATTATAATCTGATCAGATACATTTTACAGAAGTCTTCTTTTGCGTGTCATCTTGAGATTTCTCATGACATTAGTTGTGAATATTTTAAGATGTTCCTCCAGTTTATCAGGATATCTCTGATTAAGTTCTCTTATCTCATCTTTAACGTATGACACGTTAAGATCATGATGTAGTATATCGTTGGTGATGTACCAAGAAGCATTGACGATAATTCGAATTTGTTTTGGAATTTTTATAATATTTTTATATTTGAATTGGAGGCTGTATCCCACAATTGGATGCCATAGGCTCAAATAGATTTAAGAATTATCTTATATAATTATATATAATATATAATATAATTTTATATAATACTAATTTGTTTTCAGCCATAGTTGTGATTTACTGCCGACTAAAAATAAAAACCAATATATTTTACCCAATTGAAAGCCAAGTTGTTTACTCAGTGAGTATATTTTTTCCAATTTAGTTTACGGTCAAGGTATAATCCTAAATATTTAGCCTCTTCAGCTTGAGAAATTCTCAAACTATTCAGAATTATTGGTAGGCACATCTCTTTACGGATAGTGAATGTCACATGCACTGATTTTATCTCGTTAACTTTGATTCGCTATTTTTTTAGCCATCTTTGGATGTAAAAGAAATTTTTTTATAGACGCAAAGATGCAGAGACGCAGAGACGTAAAGATGCTTATAGAATAATAGAATAGCTAATAGAATTGTTGTAAGCCACATAGAATAGCTATATTATCTGCATAGATTGCACTTGTAATATTCAGAGCGACTGGGAGATCTGCGGCGTATAACAGGTAAAGCAGTAGAGTTCGAGTACATTACCTGGAATTCCAGAGTTGATCTTTTTTAATTATGTGGCTGTTTCTCCATATTTAACTATAAAAATTCCTTATACGTAGGATTTTATAACATAGAGATTAGATAGAAAACTGTTTTTAATTTTGTATAATAGGATATCATACCAGACCTTGCTGAAAGCCTGTGAAATGTCGACTACCGCACAATATCTTTGATATGCTATGATATGCATAGAATCTTTAATTCTATGATATGCTTTCATATCATTATTTATTCTTTTGATAATTTTGTATATCTGTTCTATGGTTGTATGCTTGTTAAAAGAAATCAAACTGATGATTGAGAATTAATTTATGCTTCTTTATTATTGTGCAGAGCCTTAGAAATAGAAGTTTCTCAAATAATTTCGATAGAGCAAATAACAAGCTGATCAGCCTATATGATTCAGCAAGTTCTACAACTTTACCAAGCTTCTGAATCAAAATAATTTGCGCTATCTTTCATTTTGGCAGAAAAAATTCTTATCTAAGGACTGTATTACAAAGTTGGTGATAAATTTCATTCCTATCTCTGATAGGATTCGATTGGTTATGAGATCATAACCCGGCGCCTTCCTTGAATTCAGATTTTTAATTACGACTTATATTTCTTTTATGATGAAAGATTTTTATAAAAATATCTAAAGTGACAGTAGTAATGGCTTTCGAGAGTAATAAAAGAGTTGTTTTCCTCCTCTAAAATAATCACGCAGGAAGTAATAATGTTATATTTGATAAAACTAAAAAATTGTAAATTTATTTATGAAAGTTAATTTCTAACATTAAATTTATAGTTTAATAAAAATATTAAATTGCAAGTTTAGAAATGTATTAATAATAAATACTAAGTTTTATTAATATATATATAATATTTTTATTTAATTTATAAAATTAGTAAAGATTTATTTTACTAATTTTAAACTTATTAATTTTTACTAATTAAATTTTTTAATAATTTTTACTTTACTAATTTTTTAAACTTTGAAGGTTTATAAATAATCATTTATTATAACTTAAAATCTTAACAAATAATGTTAAGGATTTTTGTATGCATCATCTTTGGCTTTGGAAAATTTTCGACATAAACAATTTATATCGAAGCTTAACTATGAGTCACAAAACCAAGGGATTAAGTCACAACTATGGCCGTAACAAAGAAATCGTTATCGTTCGCTTATAATAAGCGACAAAGATTTAGTGTCTTCGGTGTCTTGCAAGAAGCCAGAAGCAATGGCTTCTGGATAAAAAAAATAAAAATAAATTAAAAAAGTATAAAAAATGAGTTTTTATTAAAATATTTACTAAATTACTAAATAATATATATTTAATTATTTATATTTAATATATTTAATTACTAAATTACTAAATAATATATATTTATAAATATATATTATTAGAAATGATCTTAAAAATATAATGAGTAATAATGATATTAGAATTTAAAGAGGTGATTAAGATAAATATTCTGTATCATTTAAATAAAAAGAAGTGAAAGATAGTCCTGAGAAAAATCCTAAAATATTTATCATTATAAAAAAAAATTAATTTAATGATGAAGTTAATTTGATTCATAAAAAGAAATTTAAGAATGAATTATGGGTAACTATGAAAGTAAAAATAATAATAGATATTTTGTAGATAGTTAGATAGATAAATAAATCAGATTTTAGGACAAATTAAAATTATAAAAAGTATTCATCCTATTTAATCAATAGAATTTGTTATTTTAAATGTAATAAATGAGAGATAATTATTGTTAAAACAATTGTTAAAAATTTCTTATGTGTTGTTTTTGGTTTTAGAATGTTCTCGATGTAAACAAATTTATATCGAATATGAGTCAGAAAGCCAATAAATTAAGCTGCAACTGTTGTCGAAACAAAAGTAGATCGTTATCGCTCGGTAATACCAAGCGTCGAAAGATCAATATCTTTAGTGTCTTACGAGAAATCAGAAGCTATGCAACGGTCGCACATTCGCTACTGAGTTAGCGCGAGTATCCAGATATTGTAACTGTTAAGTTGTTTGACGTTAAAGAAGGTTGTTTTGTTTTTTAACGACTCTCATCCTTTCTGAACACTCTCTCGGACCAGCAATAAATAAACGGTGTTGCGCGAATTATCGAAGATACGTTAACATTGTTTTTAGTCCTTCACGTCGGATATCTAACATTGGAGTGTATCAATACATTTTTGGTGAAACGGACAGTTAAAAATAAAAGATCATCTCTGGTGCTGTGGTCATCAAATGCACGTTGCAAAGATCACCACGAGCTGAATCAGAAGCCGCGCTCGTGCCGCTATCGCTTTCTTTTTCAAACTTGGATTTTACATGAGAATCACGTACTACGCGCTCCTAAGGAAGCTTTCGATGCCCAGAGCTTCGTGAAATGTAATACCGAGTTCACGAAAAGGATACTCAGTGTTGTCAATTTGACGCTTTCTCGCTGTGTTGTATATACGCAACAAAAAGTGTAATGCCGGTGTCTGATGCATCGCATTGACTCACATCCCGTGTGCAATTCCGAGCTGACGTGCTCGATACAAGAAACGCTGTCAATACAGTCCAGTATTTCTTGTGCCCCACGTTGATCATGCATGCCGTGACGCTTCCTCGTGATGTAACATATACACGAAGCTGTCATCTGGGATCCAGCGGATCACTATCACTAGTTCTAGGACGATTTTTCAAATTTATGTGCTTCATGTCTGAAGATTTGCGTAAATTTCTCGAATCAGATCATTACAATCGGTTTAATCAAACGAATCATCATTAATTATAAGAAGATTCCAAAGGCAAACGTCACTCTTTCAAAAACGAGAAGACTTTGTCTGATTTGAAGGCGCTTTAGAACAAGACTCAATATCTCTATAATAATCAATAATAATCACCCTTGTGGCGACGGCGGAGAACAGGCTGAAGCTATCCTATTTCCTCCAAGACGAATTCTTCGCTGCCGAGGATGCCTACAACAACGTTGCGAATTATCTTCATGCGATAAGCAAGTTTGTAAAACCGAATAGTCTTGCATGCGACGGTAGTAATAATTCTACATTTCGCGACGCGACGAAATCGTTCTCGTTACACTATTACACCGCGTATTGCACTTCCGAAGTTTTCTGATAAATTTTCCGACTGAAAAAATTTTCGCCATATATTCGAATCTCTTATCGATTCCAATGACGCGCTGTCTAATACGCTAAAATTTCACTATTTAAAATCGACCGGTGATGCCACAATGTTGATCAACAACTTGTAAATTTCTGATAATTACACTTTTGCGTGGAAAATATTGAAGAACTACGATGATAAAAGAGCGTTAATACATATATACATTCATTCATTCGCTAGTCTGCCGACAAGCAAATCCAAAAGTGTTACCGAGTTGAAGAAATTGCGAGACACGATATCAGCCGTGTTCGCCGCATTATCAAATCTCGGATATCCCGTCAGTAAATGGGACCATTTCCTAGTGTATATTATCTCGGAGAAATTTATCCCGAGAACGTGAAACGAATGGAATATAAAACGTGGCGATTCTAAAGAATATGCATCGAATATGCACAAAGTAATAAACGCATTTCTGACTTTTCATATTCATGAACTTTTCGATTCTATGAACGCGTCTAGTATTGTTACTAACAGTTCGCGAAATAAACCTGGTTTCTCAGTCAATAGCGTATCGGTTCTAAAATGTGTCAATTGTATTGGCTCGCATAATTTACCAAAATACGAAGAATTTTTGCCAATGTCAGTCGGACAACGCAGTACTTTTACTAAAAAAAGCAAGTTTGCTTCAATTGTCTATAGTTGGGTCATTTCATACCAAAATACCCAAATAAATCGTAATGTATTGTCATTGTATGCATCATTCGTTATTATATCTCACAGAAGGCGAGATCGCTAAAATATCCGTCGATCAAACGCTAGCTGCTAATGATTCAAAAACGCAAACGATTTCAAACGCTTCTTCCGCTATCGGAAGCGCTGTTATCACAAATGTTCAACCGCAGAAAGGGAAGTTCCGCGTATATTTAATGTACTTCTCGCTGACACATGGATAGATCTTCATATAAAAAGTGCGTTAAAGTCTGCGCGTTACTCGATCAAAGATCAATCCTCAGTTTTATTTCCGAGTCTCTCTGTCAGACTTTGCAAACGAAATCACAACGCATCAATCTCCAAATACGCTGCTTTGGAGAAAACTATACCGGTCATGTGAGATTGAAGGTTTCGCTTGGACGGGCCCCTTGTACCAAATCCGTTTCCGTTAACGGCGTATGTCTTCCAACGCATTATGTTATACGCGGCTTTGCAAGTTCGGTCCTTCAAGTCATGATCACATTTACGCAATCTTACGCTGGCGGATCCAAATCCAGCGAATCAGCGACCGATTCATTTGCTAATCAGAGCCGATTTATATGGATCGCTGTTGTTGGGCACACTCACGACTCAAAAAACTGCAATTGGTTAGATCATATCCGGTATCACTCCGCGCAATACGAATAAAGCTCAGATGTCGAGCATCTCCGAAAGTAACACAAATTCTTTGCTACGTAAATTTTGGGAAGATGAGGAGATTCCTTAGAAGTTAAAGAAGTTTATCTCTTAAAGAAGAGGACGAACAATGTGAGAAATATTTCGTCTCTAGCTACTCTCACACGTCAGAAGGCAGATACACAGTGTAACTACTTTTCAAGGCAGATTCTCCAATAGATATCGATTAATCATTACCGATAATTGGACTGTATATACGAATGGAGAGCAGATTGCAATCTTGTCCTAAGATTAACAAACAATATTACGATTTTCTTCACGAATATCTTGAGCTCGGTCACATAGAGTCTATAACAGAGGATGAGGCCCTACCGTCTATATCCCGCATTATCCTGTTATTCGCGACTCAAGCAGTACCACAAAATTACGTTTTTAACGCCTCGTGTAAAATTCGTAATGGTAGTTCGCTTAACGATCACCTGTTGGTCGGACCAAAATTGCAACAAGATTTATCGGCCATAATAGTTCGGTGGCATCAGTGGCATTATGTATATATTGCGGATATAGCAAAAATGTTCCGTCAAATTTTGATAAATCCCATGGATGCCGATTTTCAGCGAATACTTTGGCGACTGACTCCTTATCGTTGTTGCAATAATTCCGACTCCTTACCGTTACGTACGGTCTAGCATCCGCGCGATGCACGTTCTTAAACAACTTAATAGATAATGGTCACTTATTTCCAGCCGTTCTGATATCCTTCTGATTGTTGAGAGCTCGATTTACGTTGACGATACACTCTTCGGCAACGATGACATTTATGAGTTGCGAGAAATAGGATATCAATTAATCGAGTTAATGAAAGGGGGAAGATTTCAATTCCTGGAGAAAATGGACCACGAATTCGTCGAAACTTTTAGAAGATATCCCCAACACAAGTTCACGGATCATTTTCTCGCGAAGGATGAAACGCTGAAAATTCTTATCATAGCTGCCGCGCGAAAACATATTTTGTTTCGTGATAGCTCTGTTGGCATGGCTCCTACGAGACACTCAATTTTGTTGTTTATCACTAAACCTTATGACGCACTGGGATGGGTTGCGCCTGTCGTTATTGTCGCAAAGATTTTGCTCCAAGAACTCTGGTTGCTCAACGATAATTGAAATGCCCCAATACCGCAAGACTTGGTGCAACATTGGTTAGATTATATTGACAATCTATCGCACTGTCCATATTCCATGCTGGACTGGCTAGTACAAAGAAAATCTATCGTTAGAGATGCACGGATTTGTCGATGTATCGAATCATGCTTATGCTGCCCTGTATTTGAGAGTGATTCACTCTTCGACTAATTTTCAGGTTAGCTTAATTTACGCCAAAACAAACGTTTTGGCGTCGGTAAAAACTATTACAAAAACATTCCTCGACTAGAATTAAACGCTGTCGTGCTGTTAAGTCGAGTGCTCTTATGGATAAGGCGATCGCTTTCCTTGTCAAATGTTCCGATTTATAGGTGGACTGATTCCACGCCTTGGCATGGATTCATAGCCTTGGCATGATTAAAACAGCATCCATCAAAGTGGAATATTTATATTGCAAATCGAGTTTCCGAAGTTCAAACTTCATTATCAAATATTACATGGAATCATATTTCTTCAAAGGAAAACTTCACCGATTATACTTCACGGGCTGTCGGCGATGGTTCTGTCGTCATACGATTTATGATGGAATGGCCTCTTTTGCTTGAAGCGCGCCTCCACCAGTTGGCCGAAACATAATCTCGCGATGTCGATCGACGCAACGATTGTGGAGGAAATTTCCGCAGAAACTCGAAAGCCTATTGCACATCATATTGATTGTGAAAATTGCCCCATCGAGCTGGGCTCGGTTAGTTCGAGTGACAGCTTACGTTTGTAAATTTATTGAAAATTCAAAACAAAAGAAAAATTCTCAATCTGGAAGGAATTACCGATAAATGTTTCCGAATTACGCGTAGCCACTAAATTTTGGTTCTGAGTCGTTCAGAAATCTCACTTCTCAAAAGAATAGAGTGCAATAACGCACCGATTCCGAAATCCAGTTTACTAAAAGCTTTGAATCCTACGCTGAGAGAAGATTCGTTACTCCGTCTTGACGGACGGTTGTGAAATGCCGCCAATATCGCGAAAAACATCTCATCATATTGCCAAAGCATCATATCTCAGAATTTCTCATAGACCATATACATCGAGCTACTCTTTACGACGGTACGTAACTTACGCTGCACACTTTGAAATAAGAATATTGAATTGCGGTCGTAATTTCGTTAAAACGCATATCTGTCAGTATGTGATTTGTGCAAAAATTCAATCGGCAAAAATTCAATTAATGGGAGACTTGCCCGAACCACGAGTTAATCTCCCGCCGCCATTCTTTCATTCCACAAGCATTGATTACGCAAGACCGTTCGGTATTATACCATTCGTGGGATATGATCAAAGGATTCGGAAATATTATATAGCGTTATTCGTGTGTCTAGCTACAAAGGCGATCTATTTAAAGAGTGTTGAAAATTACGCTACTGCCGGTTTCCTAACGGCATTCCGTCGATTCGTAAATCGATGTAGTTTATGTGTACAGGCTCATGTGTACAGTGATAAACTTTCATGATGCCGATTGGGAACTTTAGACGAATGTACAGGTGATAAGTTCAGATCTGACCTTGCAAGTCGCTCTAGCAAATGATAGCGTACAGTAGCATTTTATTTTCTCGGCAGCGCCTTATTTAAGATTCTGGAAAGCTGATGTTAAAAGTTTTGAGTTTCATCTCTGACGAGTTATCGATTCTTGCACGTTCTCTAAGTCTGAATTTGCGAGGTTGTTATGTCAGATTGAGATATGTCAAATTCGCGACCGATCGCTGCACTCAATGATGATCCTAGTGATTTATCCGCGCTGACGCCGGGTTAGTTTTTGATTGGCTGGCCGCTTTACCAGAAGAATCAATACTCGAGATCGATGAGAATCGGCTGTCACGATGGAGGCTCGTGCAAGTGCAGGAATAGATTTGGCACTCTTGGTCAAAAGATTACTTGTGCTCATTGCAAGTTCGAAATAAATGGTCAAAGACACAATCGGATGTTAAAATCAACGATTTAGTCATCATTCTAGAGAAATCTACAGCTTCTCCTTCTCGGTGGGAGTTGGCCCGTGTTATACAAGTGCATCCAGGTTCGGCTAGACACGTCCATGTGGTGACCTTACATGAGACTCTCATTATAAGCGACCAATAGCTCAAATCTGTAAATTACTGGTGTCAATTGGGACAATTGTCCGAGAACAATTGGAACACGAAGTTCCTTAGAATAAGTACGCATTTATGTAGACTTCATTGTACATAGTTAACGATATTCATTATTTTTATTGTAAAAATCCATTCTTTGGAATTCGTTTGAGTTCCGTTCTTATTGTTATCATGTATTGCGGGCGGAATTGTTATCGTAAATATATCAGGATGTCGTCTCTGTTGATACGAGGCAGGCAGTATGTTAAGGATTTCTTATGTGTCGTTTTTGGTTTTGGAATGTTCTCGAATGTAAACAAGCTTATATAAGTCACAAAGCCAATGGATTAAGCCGCAACCGTTGCCGAAACAAAAAAAGATCGTTATCATTCCATAATATCAAGCGTTGAAAGATTAGTGTTTTTAATGTCTTGTAAGAAGCCAGAAGCTACGCAAGTTGCACGTTCGCTATTGAGTTAGTACGATTATCCAGATATTGTAACTGTTTAGTAATTTGAAAATTAAAGAAGATTGTTTATTTTTTAACTTTCATCTTTACTGAACACTTTCTCGGCAATAAATAAATATATATAAATATACATAATATATATAGGTAAATATATATATATAAATATATATAAACAGTATTGCGCGAATCATTGAAGGCACGTTAACAGAATAATTAGTATAAATATTAAGGAATGATAAGAGATTAATGAAAGAATAATAAATGAAATAATTTTTTGAAAAAATTAAAAAGAGAAAAAATTAAAATTAAACACTTCAATCTACATTTATAGAAATTGTAGGAAATCAGAAATGAAAGCGAAATAGGCCTAGTTTGAGTATTAGGTTTATAATTATAATTGTATAAATTAGGAAATAATTGTAGATTATTATATATATTGATATGGAATTAGTAGCAAGAATGAAGTTATGGTTTGAATAAAAAAGTATAGAAAGATTATTTTTTTGTTCTTTATAAATAGTGTTAAATAAAATAAAAAAATAAAATTATTAATTTCTATGATAAATTATAAAGTTATAATATCATTAATAAACAGCCTCATTATGGAAAATGAAATTAATAAAATTATAATGAAATTAAAATTAAATATTTTCTAACAGATTAATATCTGTTACGTCTACTTGATAGATTTGGAGATGAATTTTAATATAAAATTTGATTTTTTATAATAAATTAATTAGAAGTATTAATGGTAAAAATGTATATATGTAGGATAGAGGAAAGGTATTAGCACGTATAAAGGGAATGCACGTATTAGCACGTATAACTTGTAATCGGTGAAGCCGTGTGCGAATGCGCGTGTTGGACACATTGCGTCTAAAAACAAAGGACAATCGCAGAAAAACACCGTTGACGCTCGGAGACTCGCGGGACGACACAATTCGTTAGACATGATAATGTGTAACGATTGGCCAACAATTCTGAAATGTAGCACCGCATTTGGATATATAAGAGATGACGGCATAAAGACGAGATAGAGCGTATGACAGAGCGTATGACAGAGTGTGCGATAGAGTAACAGATAGAGAGTGTGAAAACAGCGTAGTAATTGAGTACTGTAGAATTGTGAACGGCGCAGCCTATCAGCTAGCCTATCGAGAGATATTCTTACGTTGTATCTTACATTCTATCTCTAGAAAAGAATAAAGAGTCTTTTTACTTATTGTTCCATCAACCTGAGGCGTCAAAAACCCATCATATTTAATAATTCCATCAGGATAGAAATATATCCTACATATATATTTTAATGTATGAAAATATAAAAATTTTTGAAAGATTTTGAGTTGGTTTAGGCTTAAAAACTTTGGAGAAGTGAATGGTGAATGTTTCAGTCTTTTTTAAATCGCTTCTGATTCAATTCTTATCTTGCTAATAGATGGATATTATGTCTACGGGCGTTTCAATCTCTTAGTTTTATAAAAAATTGATTAACCAGGTATGTCAGGTTTGGTATTGTGTGGCACACTATGCCAAGTATGGACAAACATGGTCTAATATGGCCTGTAATGATTCAGTATGTCCAGTTATGGCCAAATATGACTAATTATAGCCAAATATACGCCAGTATTATTCGTTCCGATTATACTTTGAAAAGATATATTAGATTTTGCTATATGTTCCACATTATGCCAAGAAAGGACAACAGTGTTATAAAATGGCTTACAACGGCACAATATATCTAGTAATAGCCAAGTATGACCGATTATGGGCAAGTTTTCAACAGTATGTTGCTAGTTCTGACCAACTTTGTCAATATATATCAAGTTTGGTATTGTATGGCCTAGTATGCCAAGTATTGGCAAACATGGCCTAATATGGCCTATAATGGTTCAGTATGGTCAGTTATGATCAAGGATGATCAATTAAGATCAAGAATATCAAGTATGGTCAAGATTGCCCGTAATACCAGGTCTGACAATTTTGGTAAAGCATGTCAGATTAGGCCATATATGGCACACTGTGCTGGATATAACAAATGTGATGATCTGAGATGATCTATAAAAGTCTAGTATGTTTACTTATGTGCTTATATGATCAATTATGGCCAAATTTTCTCCAATATTATCATTTCCGACTAACTTTAGAAAAGTATATTAGATTTTGCAATATTTAGCATACTATGCCAAGTAAGGATAAAGTGTTAAAATGGCCTATAATGGTCCAATATGTCCAGTTATGGTTAAGTATGACCAATTATGTTCAAGTTTGCCCTAGTATTACCAGTTCAAACTAGCTTTGTCATATGTATCATTGTATGGCACACTATACTAAGTATGAATAAATATGACGTAATATGGCTTATAATTCTTCAGTATGGTCAGTTATGATTAAGAATGGTATGATATGATGGTTATGATCAATTATAGTCAAGATGTATGGCCAGGTTTTCCACAGTATTACTAGTTCTGACAAACTTGGGTAAAATGTCATGTGATACTATGCTAGATATTGAATAATGTGGCCTAAAATAACCTAAAATGGCCTAAAATAGCCTATAAACGTCCACTATATCCTGTTATAGCCTAGTATGATCAATCGTGGCTAAATTTGCACTATTACCAGTTTCAATCATCTTTGGAAAGGTAATGTTTTACCTAGTACTCTATGCCATGTAAGGACAAAGGAGTCCTTAAATGACTTAGAATGGGCAAATACGTCCACTGATGTCTAAGTATGAACAATTATGACTTAGTTTGTCCTAATTTTACTAGTTCTGATCAAAATTGTCAATATGTGTCAACTTTGATATTGTATGGCACACTATACCTAGTAATGGTTTATAATTATCTAGTATGGCAAGTTATGTTCTAGGATGATCAATTATAGTCAAGAATATCAAGTATGGCCTAGTTTGCCCCATCAATCCTGACAAACTTTGAAAAAATATGTCAGGTTCGATCACGTATGGCAAACAATGCCTGGATTGTTCAAATGTGGACTAATGTGACATATAAAGTCTCAGTATACATACAGTATTTTCCAAGAATGGCATATTATGACCAAATTTGCCTCACTATTACCAGTTCCAATTAACAGTTTTGTCAGGTTTTGCCATATGCGGAACACTTTGCTATGTAAGGACAAAAGAATTCCAAAATGGCTTATAATGGTACATTATGTCTTGGTCATTATGGTTAAGAATAAGCAATTATGACCAAATTTGCGCCAGTATTGCCATTTCTGATAAACTTTGTCAATACGTGTCAAGTTTTGTATTGTATAACATATGATGACAAGCATGGACAAGCATGGCTAAATATGGCCTATAATGATCTGTATGATCATCAGTATGGTCAGTTATGATCAAAGATTGCCAATTATGGTCTAAAATATCAAGTGTAGCCAAGTTCGATCTAGTAATACCAGTTCTGTCAAACTTTGGTTTGACGTCAGGTAAGTATATCAGGTTGTATGACCATGTATGACATGGCCATGTATGATACACCGTGCCAAATATTGAGGAAAGTAGTCTAAGATGGCTACATAATGTCCAGTATATTCAGTTATGGCTTATTATGACCAATTGCGGCCAAATTTGCCCCAGTCTCACCGTCTAACTTCAGAAAGATATATCAGATATTGCCATATGCACACTTTATCAAGTAAGGCCAAAAGTCCTAATATGGCCCATAATAGCACAACATATCGAGCGATTGTCAAGTATAATCAATTGTGGTTAATTTAATCCCTGTATTGCTTTAATCCCTGTTTTGGCCAACTTTATCAATATATGTCAGGATTGGCATACTATGTCATGTATGGACAAACCTGTTATGGCCAAGTATGTCCAACTATGGCCAAATTCACCTAGTATTAATAGTTCCGACCACTTTGGAAAGGTAAGTCAGGTTTTACCATATGTGGCACACTATACAAAATATGGACAAACATGGCTTTACATATCCTGTAATGATCAATATGGCCAGTTATGATGAAGGGTGACCAATTAAATCGCACCAGTCCATCAAATTTGCACCAATATCGCACTAGTTCTGACAACTGATGGTATTAACTCTAATGAGAACAAGATCTCAGGATGTTAAATGTGTTTTGTGCAATGGGAATCATTTTGCAAATTACAAGGCATGCAAAGTGTATAAGAAATTACCAAAAAGTATGTTCCCAGCACTGACGAAGAAGATAATAATTTCTTCAATTCCATCAGCCGGCAAGCCAGCTGCAGTTTGAACCAAAACAAACAAATCATTCATATTCTCAAATAGTAAAAACTCCACTTCTGCAAAACGACATTAAACAAAACAATATACAAATACAAAACGCTAAAGAACAGCAAACAGACGATATTCTAGATCTAAAGAATATAGTAAAAGATTTCTTCGAGAGAATGGATTCAATGTTATATCATAATGGCTCAATTGTGTAAGATAGTCGCATGGAACGCAAATAGCCTGTCCTAACATATAAACAAAATAAAAATGTTCGTAACGATCGTATAGTTGTAATGCTAATATCGGAAACTCACCTCACTAAAACTCACCTCACTTTACTTCAAAATACTATCTTACTTAGTATATCAAATAACATATCCAGATGGTAAAGTATATGGTACTACCATTATCATTAAAAACAACATGGTATCAGGATAATTTTTAAACTGATTTCTTACAAGCCATCACTGTAGAAGTTGAGGATTAATCTGGTTCTCTTGTTGTTTCATTTGTATATTGTCCTTCAAAACATATAATTTCTGGCGAATAATTTGAAGCTTTCTTTAAAAATCTATGCATGTTTTATAGCTGTTGGTATTAATACCAAACACCAATATTAGAGATCCAGATTAGCAAATTCTAAAGCATTTCATAAAACCATCATTAATAAGGACTGGATATTATATCACAAAGCATGCCAACATATTGGCCTACTGACTAAAAAATTATATTAGATATAATCGATTTTGAAGTCATAAAAATTATAACAAAAACGTATTTTTCAATTAAAGCAAGCCTAGATCATTGTCTTATTACTAATCAATAATAAAATAGTCAAGAAGATGCAACCTAGTGTCATACTACATAACAAAAGAACAAATTGGCATTTTTTTCGCGAATAAATGGAGAATATACTAAATACACATATGTCTCTTAAAGACCTAGTAATATAATACAAGTAATAGAACATTTCAATGCTACTATCCAACAAGCAGCTTGGAACTCCATTCCATCTAATGATACCATCACATTTCAACATCTATAACGATAAAAGAAAAACGTAATTTGAGAGAATGGCAATACTATAAATCTCCAATAATAAGAACTAGGTTAAAAACAAAGGACTTAAAAAATTGCTAAGTATTGAAAAAAATGCAGGCATACAAATATATCTGCACAACCTCAGTTCCTCTGAAGCATCTGATTACACCTTATGGAAGGTGTAATCTAGTAAAAAACTGAAACAACTTCTCCTCCTATTATGAAACAAGATGGTTATTGGGCAATATCTGACCAGAAGAAAGCGGACACATGCATTCGCATTTGCATATATGTTCTGCATTCGCAGAACATTTCGTCAGGGGTTTCATTCCTAATGTCAGGAATAGGAGGTGAAAGAAAGTGGCTGTTTTTGGTCGTAGAGAATCAGCACAGAACCAAACAGAGCGAAATAATAAGACTTACTAAAAGCGAAGTAACAGTCCTTATTTCTGAACAGCTAAATACGAAAAAAGCTCCAAAATACGATCTAATAAGTCGAATCTAATAATCTTCAGTCGAATCTTGAAGGAACTATAGGAATTGGATTTAAATTACCTTACTCAATTATTTAGTATCATATTGAGAGCATATTACTTCCCACCACAATAGAAAGTGGCTCAAATAATCATGATTCTAAAACTAAATAAGGATCCGGTCGACGTTAGGCCATATAAACTAATCAGCTTATTGTCTGTTATATCGAAACTATTCGAGAAATTACTTCTCCATGAAATAATACCTATGATAGTAGAAAAGAAACTAATACCAAATAACAAAGTTTGAATTTCGTAGCAAACATACAACAATCGAACAAATTCACAGAATTACAAATAAAATTACTTTAACCTTTGAGAAGTATTGTTCTGTGTTCTTGACGTATCGCAAGCTTTTAACAGGTATGGCATGATGGTCTTTTATTTAAAATCTAACATTTATCAAAAAACTTTTACGCTATACGCAAAAGTTATCTTAACGAAAGATATTTTTTCATCAAACAATGGATTATAATAGAGAACTGTGAAATAAAATCAGGTGTCCGTTAGGGAAATGTCTTTGGACCATTTCTGTATTTGCTGTACACCGCGGATTTACCGGCAGACACAAATATTTTTATTGCTACATTCGCAAATGATACAGCGGTATTTGCAATACACAAGAATCCTAGCATAGTGTCCAAATATCTACAAAATAATTTAAACTTCATATAAAACTCATACTCAAAACTCAAAACTCAAAATTTAAACTTCATTTAAAACTTTGGCGGATCAAAGTCAAAGTCATAGATCAAAGTCATAAAAAGTCATAAAGTCAATTAATGTCACATTCACCACACGTGCTATAACCTGACCTATTATCTGAATGAAACCCAGGTTCCACAAACCAAAAACGTCAAATATGTCGACATATACTTGACAGACAACTTAACTGGAAAAAATATATATGCATTAAACACAAGCACTTAGAACTCAAAGTAAGTAAAATGTACTGATTACTAGACAGAAATTCATAACTATCATTGGAAAATAAAATACTATACAAAACTATACTAAAGCTATTTGGACAAATAGTATCCAACTCTGGGGCACAGCCGCAAACTCTAACTTTGAGATATTGAAAGATACTAATCAAAGGTCTTTAGCATAATTACTAATGGGCCTTGATACGTTAAAAATGACACACTCCATCATAATTTCAAGATATTAAAGAAATCATGTAAGAAAGAATTCTATCAAAGATATTGCGACAGATTAGAAAAGCATCGAAACAATCTCGCTACTAACCTTATGAAAGCAAGAGGAATAGTGAAATGACTCAAAAAAAAGACCTATAGATCTGCTAAACTAATAGTCTATAGTTAAACACTTCTAAATAGCATACTCGCTATGTTGTGAATACGCTTATGTATTGTACAAGGATACGACACTGGTCGTATACCTTCCCTGACATGATTATTTGGACAAATTGCTGAATGTTCTATATACAATATCAATTGCAATAAATATTAGACGTTAAAAAAAAAGAAATTTATCGATTTTTCTATTTTATCTTGTTATGATCATATGATACAGCATTGTAAAATTGGTACTACTGATTTCTGTTTATTGTTTTCAATGTTTAGTATTGCTGAATATCATCATTTAAATTAATCACGGCAAAAATTTTTGTAATTTTATTACATGACTTTAAATTGGGATATAAAACAGTAGAAGTTGCTCGAAATATGAAGTTTGTTTCTTTTTAAGAATCCATTAGCGGACATACAGCCCAATATTGATTCGAGAAACCATTATTGAAACAAATTTAAAACACGAGTCGAAAGATTGCAGAAGAACTCTATGTTGTTCATTCAATAATTATTCGATATTTAAGTCTAATCGAGAAACAAACAAAAAACAAAAAAGGCAAATGGATGTTGCATAAGCTGAACGAATATTAAACAATTTGATGAAATCTAATCTATGTTTCTCTTGCGTAAAAAAAATGATCCTTTTTTGAACTCTATTACATGTGATGCAAAATAGATTCTATATAATAATTGAAAACATTAATCACAGTGATCAGATCGAGAAGAAGAGTTAAAACAATTTTCTAATTGGAAACTTCATGAAAAGAAGATTATGATCACTGTTTGGTGATGAGTATCATACAGGTGATGAGTATCACTATAATGAGTATCATACAGTTTTTGATGAAACAATAATAAAGATATTGTCAGGAAATTAAAAAAATGTATAAAAAATTACTGTCCAATTAATGTCCAACATTAGTCAATGAGAAAGGATCTTTCTCATGACAACACTCCATTTCGACTACGACACGTCTCACAAATGATTTTTAAAAATTGAATTGGATTATGAAATATTACCAACCTTATTTTTTAGACTTCTCTATTAGTACAAACCAGAAACTATCATTTTTTTAAATATTTAAGTAATTTCTTGCGAATGAAGACTAAATACAAAATCTTTTCAATGAATTTGTTATTTCCAGGATTCCAGAATTTTATTTCGCAATAAACAAACTTGTTTTTCTGGAAAAAAGGAGTTTTTCAATTAATAAATATAATGTTTATCTGATATATGCGTCTTTGAATTTGATAAAAACAACAATTATTTTTGCATCAGACTACATATATATCGAATTTTCAGAAATAAATGGATGACTTTTAATATGATATAAATTAAATAATAAAATACGAATTAAACAATGAAATTTTAAATAACTTGTTTTAAAAGATAACTTTATTACACTTGTGAAAATAAGCATTCAAAAAAAGTTTAAAAATTATGAGCACTGATAAAATAGCTATTTATAAAATGTGATATTTCACATCTAATAATTTAAAAATATATATTGAAATAATTATTTCTAATATATAAAATAAGTGATGTATGTTTTTATTTTTTAATATATTGATGATTAACAATATAAATAATTATAAAATAATTTATTTCATAAAATCTTGAACATTCCTTCTCATCAATTTTTCTACTTCAGTATCAACGCAATAATTGTTCTATCTCTATTCAATAATTAATTAGTAATACAGACAAAATGTTTATATTAATGCGATCGCCATATAACATTTATTCCCTATCGTATATAAGTATATGATTGGCAAAATTATTAAGACTTTTTGTGATTATACGAAAATGTAAGGAATATAATAATATAAAAAGAATTTATTTTTTTATTCGGTCTTAAATATATAAAATTGAATTGTAAAATGCCAATATATCTGTTAAATATTTATGCACGAACTTTTGTGAATGAAAAATATTAAAAATCGTAAAAAGAAAAAAAGTGACTATTGTTACATATATTACAAGCTATTACATATATATTACAACATATAATATATATGTTATACTTTCATGTTACACAAGTGAGAAAACTTCTTCGCGAAAATAAAAAACAATGTCATATTTAACAATTATTTTGGCTCTAATCGTTATCAATATTTCGTCTATCATCGGCATGGATAAAGGAACGATTATTGATAATTTCATAATATCATTTTTTTTCGTGTATTTTCTGTATGAGTATATATATACCATGATTATATGATATATAAAATAAAGAGATCGGATGTTATAGCAAATGCAGTTAAAAATTTCTTTAGATTTCTTTGAGATTAATTCAAGATTATTTATTAGCAAATAAAAAAATTTCATTAGTATCTTTAAAAGATATTTAAGATACTTATACTTAATATAGAAATTATAAATACAGTTTATAATCTCTGCTGGTAATGACATTTTAAATATACTTTTATTAAATCTTCGATAATATTACCTCTTGAGAAAGTATTATTTTTTCGGGAGATTAATTTTATTATTCCTTGTTAAACTTGCGTTACATAAGAAGCCAGATTTTGCAATTTGATTCTTTAAAAATTATTTGAAATAAAAACATAAATTTTTAATATATTAAAGTTGATCTGACCGAAAGATCATTAAAATTCTTATTTTAATCATTTTTTCAAAAAATACTTCCTACATATCTCAGAACAATTTTTCTCATTATGGAAAATATAATTATTGTACAATTTACTTTATAATTTGGTCGTAATCTTGTATCAATTAAGTCGTTATTTGCTCAAAGTCCATTTGGTAACTTTTCTTGTTAATTCTTAATTCAATTTAATTATTATTTGCTTTTGCATCCTCTATTACTAATCAGTATTAATAAGTACTACATATGTTGCAATTGTCCATGAATTAGAGATATTTTTATGGAAGCTTTTGCAATTAGCCATATCGTTAAGAGATAAATCTACAATGAATTACAATTTTTCATTTTTATTGCTAATACATACATAAAAATATAGTTATGCAACTTTATATTAATTATTATATAAACTTTATGCTACAAATAATTAACAGAAATAATTATTATAAATAACATTCTGTGCATTAGTTTAACATATTTATGAAACATATTTCTACATATAATTTTTATTGTTAATCTAAATTGGATGTATTATTATATTTTGTTTATTATTATATATGTTTTTAAATCAATTATTTATAAAATGAAAATCGTTTATAAAAATATCAAAAAAAGATTACATTTTTTTAATACTATAAATCCATATTAAATACATACTAATAACAAATTATAGACTTTAATAACGCATTCAAAATATTTCCTTTTTTATTATATATATAAAAAAAATTTAATTTTTATACTACAATATGGATTAAATCATTACTAAATCAAAACATGGATTAACAATTGAAATAATCTCATTTTAGCATTAGCCATTTTTTGCTTGGATAGCTGGGATCAATTTATATACTTAATAATAATAATATATATAATATATGTTCTACAATTTATATAATATTGATATATATTTAACAATATGTATTTTATATCATATTAATGAGAGTAAGTTACATTGCACGAATGACACATATATATTATATAGATTATACAATATATTTATAAATATATGACAAATATATATGACATATTAATATGAAAAATAGAGGATTTGATAGAGAGAAAGCAGAAATAGAATATTCTAGAATATCCTGCTCTGTAATATCCTAATCAACATTTTGCGAAAGTACAATAAATACTTGAACAGAAATTCTATACCATTTTATGAGTTTCATAATTATTAATTATTAATTAAAATTAGCAAATTAAAATACATTTTGTATGCCAAGACAATAGATGAAGTACTAGGCAAGACCGCTACAATATTGAAGATAAAAAATTAACAGTGCAGCGAAATGTAAGAACTGCATTCTAAGAATGCTAACCAGACATTGTCTTACTTAATATTTATTACGTTACAATAATATATTAATATTTACATATATTATTATTTGCAATTTAAATGCATTTGTATAATAATACATGATTATTTCATATTTCGAATAATGTAATATGTAACATAGATAGATATATACACATACATTTTCTCGTCATCTAATTCAAACACAATATACATGTTTATCTTAATTAAAACTAATATCATTATAATAAAGAAAAAGAATTATTTGCGAATAGTATAATTAATATACAACAAATCTTACTGTAACATGCAACCACTTGTATTCTTTGGTTCTTTGTTGCTTTGATGAATTGCTTCTTCTTTAATTGGTGATAAAGTTTGTTCCTTTTCCCCTTTTGCAGCCACTACATTGACTAGTGTTTTATATACATCCAAGTTCCAAATGGAATTCAATGATGGCATCTGAAAGTCGATTGGACTAACCAAACCATAAGTAGCTTTGGTATCCAGAACTGGTATTTCTGCTGGTATCGTTTGATGATATCTGATATTTAATTTAATATTGTTTAATATTGTTAAATTTAGATTAATACACTTCGAATGTTTTGAAATTAAAAAATGATAGTGATGAACAGCACGATATAGAATACGTGCGAATATACAAATTACATACTTACATCAGACTATTCTCTCGATTACATTTATCAAGAATGAGTTTTACTATTGGTGCTAAACGTTTAAATACAGTATGTTGATCAGGTTTAACACGAGGGGCAGGTCCGTGCGTTCTTCCATATTCTTGACATAACACTTCTGCTCTTTTTAGACATGAATCGCTTTCTTGCATTGCTCGTATTGCTTCGCCACACTTATCTATTGCTAATAAGTTTTCACCACAATAGTTGTAAGCCTAAAAATGAATATTCATATATATATGTATGTATATATGTATATACATATGTAAATATGTATGTACATCACAAGCACACATGCGTATATTATCATTGAAAATGACAGATGATTATCTATTATTATCCGAATTTGTATTGCAAATATTATATATGAAGCAATAAACAATTGCAAAAAAGAATATAAAGGATGTCTTAAAATATTAATAATAATTTTAAAGAATTTTATGCAACATTCAAAGGAAAAATAGATATAATATAAATACGCAAAAATATCGAAATTATAGTTTTTAGATAGGAATTTAAATTTATTAATGATAGCATTGAATATTTTTCAGATATGTTGAAATATTATATAAAGTAATAAAATATAAGCTATATAATATTTTCTTTTAGATAATAGTCTTAAATTTTAATTTTCATATATAGATATTAATTATTAAATAATGACATAATATATAATAATAGACAATACTAAATAATAATAGTAATGTATAAATTAATAAATGTATTTTTATTAATATTATAAATATTAATCTTATAATTACAATTGAATTAATTTAGAAACTTTTACATAATTTGTGAACTTACTTACGTAAGATTGATAAAATGCTGCTTTAAGCTCTAAATATTTTATCCATTGAGCAGATATTTCTGGTTTAAATGGACGAAGGGTATTGGCAGCATCCAAAAATAATTTACTAGTTTCATTTGCTAAAGCAGATATTAAACTAGAATTGTGTTTGAGTTCAACTGCTCTGGCTACTGTTACTGCAAAAAGAAAAAAGAAAAATATATTAATCTTTCTAAGTTAACTTTTTAAAATATCACGTTATGTTATTAAATGTTATTAACCTTCTTGTGCTTCTGCTGTACATTGATTAACATATGCATTTAACACACGAGGATCTAAATCGCTTGCCAAAGGAGGTGGATTGGCTAATTGTGGTAAAAATTCAGTTTGCACAAAAGTAAATATTCCAGCAGCTCGTCTTAACATATTATGTACTTCCTTAGCTTCATTCATTGTTATGCTAAATTATATAGTTATATAATTAGCATTATTAATTTTCTATTTTATATAAAGCTGTTGTTGATATTATAATATTAAATGATATTAAAAAGTTATTAAAAAATAATAATATTAAAAAGATTGTTCAAAAAGTTTGTGAATTTATACTTACTCATCTTTTGCTGCAATCATTGCTGCATGTTTCATAAACCAAAGACCTATATTGACACTCATATTAGCTGCTTCATAAACAGAATCAATACTGGAACTTTAGAAAATCATGATTTTTAATTAAAAATTATTCTAAAAATATCTTATTAAATATTTTTCTACAATTGATTACAATGTGTTTCCGCCAAGTAATGTATGGGTCCATTTAAATATGAGAACATTTCTAAGTTTGCTGGGATTTGGTCTGCCAATGTGTTGAACTCCTTCCTCAGATGTTCCAACTTCCCATAAAAATCCATACAATAGACTTAAGTAATTGAGAAATGCAGGTTCTACTGTATCGCTTGTATTGTTTGCATTTCTGACTAGATCCAGAAGTCTAATTCTTGATAATTTTAAATCGCTAAATACAAACATGACATATAAGTAAAATTATAATAAAAATTTCCATATGATATTTTATTACATTGATATAAATTTTGTAATATCTTTTCTAACACATTATACATATTCTTAAAAGAAACAGTTATTATTGGATGTATTAATTTTTAATAATTTCGGAAAAAGTTAATAGTTAAAGTTCTATCTAAATAGTAGTTACTGTTTATAATAATGTAATAAGTATATTTCTTACAAGTACAAAATTTGAAATCAATCTCTGAAGCTTCTAACCTGCAAAGTTTCTTGGTAGCATTTGTAGCATTTATGACTTTTAATTCAAATTTTTGATTTGTTGTTGCTTTCAGAACATTACGATGAAACCAATGTGCCATTGCGTCACAGATATTTATAATTATATAGAAGCAATGCGCTAATAAGGTGATGAAATAATATGTTGTATCAAAAGTCTAAAAAAATATTTGCCTTTTATATTGAAACATTTCATACAATCCAGTTGCAAAAGCAATGATTTTTTAAGATAAAATTCTTCCTATATATCATTAAATAAGAAAATTAGGATATAGTAACGAATAGAACAACAAATATTACATAGCAATCAACTGTCACGCTTCTTATTTGTTTTAGACTTATCACTTTTGAATTTTTGACAAATATGATAAATGGAAAGGCACTATACGATTTTTATAATATATCGTATAATGGAAAATATTTAATTTTCTTGATAGAACTTAGTATTCACAAAACATGTCATTTGTGTATTCATATGTATAGGAAAGTACGTATCATATAGATAGTACTATATATAATAAACTATGATTACTTCTCATCTAGAATGTTTTTGTCCCATGTGCAAACGCTTACATCACGTGCTGCGTGTTGTGTGTGAGAAGTAAGAACTTATTTTATGTGTTAAAAGCGTAAACATAATATATTACAAAAATAATTAAAAGCATTCAATTTCACAAGTATCCTGCATAAGTAAAACTCCTTCTATAAAAAAGATTAAAAGATTAAAGATTGACAGATTTATAATCTAACCTGTTTGTCCAGATATATTGATTTAATAATACAAATTATAGATATAGTGAGAATGATGAAGATTTGTAAGATATATTTTGTTAATAATTACCTATATAAATTTCTTTGGACCATCATCATTTCAATTTAAATGGCATTATATTAAATAGAATGGCGATATATACTAGATAATATATACATATATTTGCATTCAACTCATACATATGTGACGCGCATATGTACATAGAGTTGTCGAAATAAAAAACTATAGATATTATATTTTATATCTATATTAATATTATATACACAACGCACATGCACATGCACGCACGTATGCAAATGTTAGTTAATATGCATCTAAACGATTTATTATATATTATCTATATTATTCGCGCGTGCGCGTCTGTTTGTGCATGCGTACATGTCATAATGATAATACAATTTATAAAAAATGATAAATTTTATAAAAATAATTTAACTTTTATTATTTTATATAATTTTTACATATATATAGAAAACGAAAACAAAATATTCTGCATACTTACAAAAATCTCTTTTTAATAAAAATTTGAAAATAAAATCATTTGTGTTAATTATTATGTTAACTATATAATTATATAATATATAACATATAATATATAAACTAAATAACTATAAAATTATATGGGTTAACTATACATACAAAACAAAAATATATTTTACGAATTCTTTATTTATATTTCTAATTGTTCTCATTTATTTTTTATATTATATTATATTATATTATATTATATTTGTTTTTAAATTTTATTCAAAAATTTAATAATTTGAAACTTAAGAAAAAAAAAGAAATTAAGATATGATTTAATAATCGGCAGATAACTTTGACAACTTTCTTATACATATATAAGTTGCATGCCTGCGCATGAAAATATTTTTGTGTGTATATATGCGCTTGCTTACTTCCGCACACACGTAACAGGCATGCATATGTGTTCACTTATAATTGATATTTATATTATATTATCACAGTATGATAATACAATGAATTTTTGATGAAAGAAATGAAAGAAATTAATATATACAAAGCTAAATAATATATTTAACAGTATTTAATTATTGTTCCCACTTCTTTTTTTTTCTTTTTATAAGCCATTTGAAGAAATTGTTATACTATATAAAAAACAATATTATAGGTAGATAAATAATAATAAATGTAAAGCTGATATATATGGATTTGCATGACTGTGCAGTTTTTCATAATGATTTAAAACCAATATCAAATATCAAGACCAAAGCGATTTGTGCAAAGAAATATATATCTGCATACATATATCTTTTAATATGTATTGTGTAATTTATTTTTATAAAATAGATTATAATAAAGATATTGACAATTATATTAATTACATAGAGTGATTCGTATACCGTAATTGATATAAACATTTGAGAAAAATCTATTCAATCTATTCAATTGTCTATAAAAAATGTTCAATAAGATATCATATGATAGAAATGATTTTTTTATAATAAAATCAATTCAAATTTAAAAAAATGGAATACTATAGTTTTTATCTTTTTTATCTCTAAATTTTTATATTTATTAATAAAGCGATAATTAAGACAAATTCAATAATATTTTTTATAAAGATATCCAGATCAGATTCAAAATCATAAAGAAACATTTTCTATATTCATTTGTATTTGTATATATCTTCTATATATATCGTTTATAATAAATGTTCCAAATTTTGATTTCGAATTTCTTAATAAAGATAAATCCTTTAGGTTAAATGGTTCATTGCTTTTCTTAATATCTTCATTGGTATATTTTGAAATGCTTCAGTAATTTAGGTAATCACGTTATCAGTTGGAAGTTTATACTATTATTTTTTATTAAGTATATACTATTAAGTATATTTATATAAGTATATAAGTATATAAGTATATAAGTATTTACTTATTAAGTATATACTATTTTTATAACAATTATAGTATACGATTTTTTCTGACATATCTTCATAAAATATAATTTAATTTAAATATAATTTAAAGTAAAATATAATTTAAAGTAAAGTAAAATCGAATGAACCAGACAGTAATTTGTTATATTTGATCCATCGATTTTGATATTTTCGACTTCATAAAATTTTCGATTTAATAAAATCTTGTTGCAAGATGGGATAAAAGTCCGCCTTATTAGCATCATTTTCTCTCCATATGTAAATCTACGTTTTTTAACAATTTGGCAAATGATTTACAAGAAGACTCGAATATATTACGTCATTTAATATTTTTTGAAAGAAATAAAAACCAATTATGTAACTATTCAGAATATATTTTCTAATACATTAATCAACTTGTATCCAATGCGAATACTTTTGCGATCATGTAATGTATATTATTTTGATTTATACGATTCTTTTTAAAAATTGCTTTATTATTGAAATAAACAATATGAAAGAATTCTTTAGAATTTATTCTAATATATATATATATAAAATCAGAAAAATTTTTTCTATTCTGGAAATTTATTTTATGAAATTGTTGAGTAAAATTTCTTATATTTATCTCGCCGGTAATTATATTAGTTTCGTCATCTTTTTCGTAATCGTTGATTATTTTATTCTTGATCTGCAATAATGAGTGAATATTACATAGATTATTTGGATTTCGTTGATTTAAAAGTTTTGTAGTTTTAATTGCATTTTTTCCACGTCTTCTGATTTCCTTTTTGCTTTTTTTTGTTTTTTTTCTACGGAATATATATGTATAATGATGCATGTATAATGATGTATATAAAATGCTGACGTATGATTAATTTTTTATCTTGCAAATGATTTGAATAAGAACGTAGAACTTCTCAAAAACGTTTCGGAGAATATGAATTTCTTGATAAAATTGATTTTCTTGATGAAACCATTTCTTGAAATTTGCTTCATGTTTCTTGATGTATATATAAGAAATATATATAAAATTTATTTATATTTATAAAAAATTTATAATGATATATACATATAGAATATATATACTTTTCCTTTTTTTATCTTATTCTATTGTAATATTTATAATGCAAAAGATAAAAACAATTTAATAAAATACTTTTGATTTAATATTAAATATCTTAAGAAAGAGAAATCATACTAGTTATAGATAATATTTTAATATTATATTTAATATTAAAGCATATATAATAATTATAATGTTTAAATATACATGCTTCAAAGATTAAAAAACGATAAAAAATTAGAAACAAATATGAAAATGCTAATAATTAAAGATATACAAATAATAAATGAAAGAATTGTTATAGAGAATAACATGTGATATTATATTTATATAATATTGAGATTCTGTTGAGTCTTCAATAGGATATTTAAAAATTTTGTTAATTGTTAATGAATAATTATTTCCGGATTGAAAAATTTTCGAATAAATTATTCGAAATGGATGATTTTTGGATAATTATTCATTATTTAAAGATATATTCGAATTTCGAATAAAAATGATATTATTTTTAAATTAATTTTCATTTTAAATAATTAATTTTTGTAATTATAGATGGGCGAACCATCAGGATTGACTAATAGTGAAACTCGTGAGCTTTGCAAAACTCCAGATGCTGCTACAGATGGATATATTATGCAACAAACAATGTTTCGTATCAAAGATCCAAGAATATCTTTGCCCTTTTACACTAAAGTACTTGGTATGACTTTGCTACAAAAGTTAGATTTTCCGGAAATGAAATTTTCCCTATATTTTCTTGGTTATGAAAATCAGAAGGATATACCAACAGATAGAAAAGAAAGTGTTATATGGACATTTAATAGACCAGCGGTTATAGAGCTAACTCAGTAAGCTTAATACATATTTCTAATTTACATTATGATAATTTACGAAAATTAATACATTAAAATTAATATATTAAATCATGTAGATTATTATAATTATTATATTTTAGTAATTGGGGAACAGAAACTGACCCAGATGCAAAATATCACAATGGAAACTCAGAACCTACAGGATTTGGTAAGAGAAACAAAATGTTTTAATTATTCTTCTAAAGAACAATATTTAGAACATTGTCATATAAAATAAAATTAAGATATATCAAGAAATGTTTCAAAAAAAATTAATATTTTTTATATAATGTTTTATAATATATAATATTTCGATGTTTTCTTAAAATACAGGTCACATTGGAATAACAGTACCTGATATTGAAAAAGCATGCGAAAGATTTGAGAAATTAAATGTACAATTTGTGAAAAAGTTAAATGACGGTAAAATAAAAGGTATCGCTTTTATTAAAGATCCTGATGGTTACTGGATCGAAATAATAGATAGTCGGAAATGTGGAGATAATATATTAGGTCATTAATATATTTGTACTAAAGTTTAATATTTAAATGCAATGCTAAATTGCATTGAACATAATATTGTATGAAAATATATAAACATAATTAAAATGCATTATTAAATTCAATATATGAAGATGAATTGAGATTGCCATGTAAAATAGAGCATAAGAAATGTTATTGAGATTAAAGCAACATACATATATGCGCACATTGTAACAATTATATATTCTCTTGATTGTATCCTATTAGATTAATGCAAAACTCATTACGGTTTTTATGTATCGAATTTAAAGATGCATACCAGATAAAAATTAATTTATTAATTAAAATAAAAACTATTGGCTTTCATGCATTTTTCTGAACAAGAACGAATTTATTTATTCCTGCGGGATATAACGAATCGATCGAAAGCGTTTTAAATGCTGCCTTTGAAAATCTTCTCTCATAAAAAATTACTTAACCGAGTCTCTCTTTTTCAGTTCCTAAGTGTCAGCTTGTAAGTCTGTAGAGTCAAACTGATTACATATTTGGATTTTCTCAATGCATATCTTTATTGATACCGAGATTACACTTAATTGTAATTTTTATTGTTATAAATTTAGTAGCTGTTATAGAAAGTAAGTTAAGAAAGTAAGAAAATATTTTTATTGAATTAGACAAGCGATATCGCGCTTGATATTCTGCGGTCAGATTTTTTTAAAGACTCGCATGCAAATGGTTAAATATATAAAAAGTGGTCAAAGAGAAGTCTGAAAAATAAAGGGGGAGATAATATTTCATAACCCCGTTTATTTCATCTTGAAGTTATTTGTGGTCGAATGTTATTATGAAGAAGAATTCCTTTCTATTAATTAATGCTGGATGTAAAGGATATCATTTTTCATCCGTTTTTTCAATTTCTTGACCATATCTTTCTGCTATTATTGTTTCACTAAGATTTAAGAAACTGTAGAAATGATGCCACTTGTCGAACAGTGATTATAATTCTTTTTCATAGGTTGGTTTAGGAAACTGTTTTAGCGATTTAGCCATTTTGATTTCTGTATGATGTATATTCGATTGTATTATATATATTGTAATCCATTTTTCACCACATACAACAATGTAAAAAAGAGATTATTTTTGTTATGTGAAAAAAGCAGATTTCGTCGAATTGTTTGATGTTCATTCAGCTCATAAGATATTCATTTATCTAGCTTTCTTGTCTTCTCAATTAGACTTAAATGTCGAATGATCTGTTGAATAATCAACATTGATTTCTTCTGTCATCTTCCAAGTTGTTTTATGTAATTCCATTTCAATAAATCTTTCTTAAATTATTATTATCATATAATCGAAGGATATTCATAATTCTCTTTATCTACAAGATTTTTGTTTTTATTACGAAATTTTTGAAATCAAGGTTCGCTAATCGATTTTCATTAATTGGCCAAAAACAAGCTTGATATTTTGAATAGTTTTTGCTGTTTTTCCCAATTTAACCTCGTTTAATGAAACCGCGCGATTTCGTTTTCTTTTCATAATTAATTTAAACAATTATATTCAGCAGTACTAAATGTTGACAACAATAAACATAAAGAGATCAATTATGAAATTAATTGTTTAGAATGATATACTGTATTATATATTGATATAATGATGTATTATATAACCATAACAAAAGATAAAAGTAAGTGCCAAATTTAAAATGATAAAAATCACAATTATTTTTGTATCAATCTAATATTCCGTATATAAACAAGTTCTTAATATTTAGCATAAAAATTAGAGCAATATCTTTGAAAAATTTTTCACAAGATATTTAAAATTTTTAAAAATATAACATTAACATTTTATTTTATGACTCATTCAAAAAATTTTTTTTATTATAATATCAAGATAATCACTATTTTTAAATAATTTTCTTGTTAATTCTTAATTATAATAATAATTATATTATAATATAATGATAATAATCTTTAAATTCTCTAAATTTTCTTTTTTAATATTTTATTAATTGTGATGTTATTTAATTGTGTTATTTAATTTATGTTATTTCTTTTATAGGAAATATATATATAAGAGATTCTTATATCTCACGTTATTTTTATTTCTCTAAATATATAATTTATACTGGCTTATTCTATTGTCTTGTTATTTTCGATTCTGTAAATTCAGTAGAATTTTGAAACATTCTAAGTATAAAGTATGTATCTTTTTTATATCGGCGTTTATTAGGAAGAAAATATATTGATAATATTTAGATAATTATTAGTCGCGATAATATTTAGACTAATATTTTTTTTAAACCAGAAATATATTTTAATGGATTTTTATTTGTTCATTATTAATGATTTCAGCATTATTATGTTTTAATTTCATATTAGTTTATAACATCTTTTCATCTTTTAAGTTGAAAGAAACGAATAATATATTTGTTTATAATTAAATTTTATATTTCGCGTATTAGCGAATTTTCCTCTTTTAGTTGGCGATTCATATGTAAAACATTCACATATAAAAAATCGATTTTGTATGTTTCTTAACTTAATTCTCTACTGTTTTCAACTAAGAAGAAGCTTTTTTTATAGAATAGTTTTCCTTATACAAATCTTTTAGCGGAATTCATTTGGCCTTAATTTCGAGTCGAACTTTCTAAAGACTAAAAGTCTTTCTTCTTATCTTTAAAGGGATGACATTTTCAGAAATCCATTATTTTTGCCTCTTTTCTGATGCTAATTCAGCATAGAAGTTGCTAAGTTTGGATATTTTTTATATTTTTCATGTAAAATGTATTCCCTTGTTTTCAAAAAAATTTCAGATTTGCGAATTTCATTCTCATGAAAATTCATCAGAACAGCAAATATATATTAAATTAAAATTATATCTATTTGATGGGATTAAATTCTAAAGACATAGACATGAGATGTACATACATTTCGAATTTTTTTAACTTCGTAATCTCCATAAAATTTTCAAGAATAAGGGTAGTCAGATACAGAAGAAAATTCCTTTGGCATACTTGTTATTAGAACGGAGAGCATTGCGATATTTTCTATGCTGTTCCTGCTAACGTTGAAATATCAGTCATATACTTTCATAATTTTCTTCTTACTATAGAACAAATTTTTGCCTTGGAAAAAATATTGCTTCAGTAATTTATTAGATTATGGATAATACTTAAAAAAAAATAAAAATATTTTGTATTATATATATAGATTGCATAAAATTATTTCTAATAATGCTGAAAAATAACCTTGGACAATAATTGAGGAACATACTTTGAGATTACATTAATAGTAATGAAGGAAAAATTAAGTAGTAATAAGATTATACTTTTCACAATAAAATGTAAATGTTAATATGAATGTTAATTGACTAATTATTTATTGAAAATAGCTAATCTAATGCGATCATCTTCTGAACAATTACGAATATATAATGCACTTAATATAATAACATAGTAATTACTAAATAATTACTATTACACAGATTACTAAACTATGAAAGATAGGTATTAATAATATATCGTATATCTAAAAAAAAATTAATTATTATATTATTATAATTATGCCTTAAATATAATTAAACTAAAAAAAAGATCAGCATTTTTTCACAAGAAGTATGCAACACTAAATTAAAAAATGGAGATTAGGATATTGCATATATAAAGATTTTTCTGCTTTTAAAATAAATACTAAAGATAATATTATTATCTTACGAATAATGTCACTGTATTTAGCAAATTGATCACAGATATGATGCAGTTGGTATAAATAACAAAATGATATAAATTTTTTCTGAATTATATTAAAGACAGGTATCAATAATATTTATATATCTTATATAACACATATCCCTCCAAAGTACTTCCCCGTTAAAAGTATCACCCTGGGTGCAGAGATTTATGAGTTCTCAAGATCCTAAAGACTATACCGGTGGTAACATAACTACTAGTACAGTTTTTCTTGCCGGACAAGTCAAAGGTGAAGAACCAGACTAAAAGAAGCATACTGGTCCTGCAGGTTGGGAATTTAGACGGTGGATTAACTCTCCACTATTTGTAAAATAACTATTGCTATAAAATTCCAATTCAAAAGAGTAATGTTTAGCACTCCCTCTAGAAAAGGACGAATATACATATACATAGTGGTAGATATTGTTCTTTTCTGGCGATTCTATCAAAATTATTAATTAGAAACGAATACACGAATACACAATTGGCTGTATAAATCCAGATATAGATATAGATATAATGTACAATAATAGATACATCAGAAGAGAAGAAATAGTCCATGATGAGAGCAGTTGCCTGACAATCACAAGACTCCGTTCGATTCCCAGCATCAGCCCAATACGAAATCTCCTTCCTCAATTAGAGGACAACGATCGATATACTTATTCTCTTTTTTCTATCACATAAATCTTATTGGAATATTGTATCCGATCGAGTATGGGCAATATAACCGTAATATCGAGGATGAAGGAAAAACTGAAGGATCTCTTGCCATCAAAAGTACCGGGAATCTATGATGACTACAAAGCAACTTTTATTCCTCAAGATGATCACATATTCATAAACTTTTTTTACCACTTTATTTAAACGTGCGGAAGAAGGGCACGATTTGCATTGTGTGTAATAAATAGGTGAACGCTCACACATTGAGCTACATTGAGCGTATGATATTTCTATAAGAAGAAGATACATATCAAAATATTAGCACAGAAATTTTTATTATTTTTAATTTAATTATTATTTATTCCTTTTTCATATTCTTTTACAATATTTAACAAAGTCATTAGATATTTAATCTTTTAATTATTATTTAATTTCTTAATACATAAAAAAATGTAAAATAATTTGTAGATAGGCAAATAAAATGGCAAAAGAATATTAAAAAATGTTACTGTATTTGGCTCTTTCCGATTAGAAATCTATAGAAGTTTCTTTTAAATATTTTCTGACATGCGAGAAGAACAAAATAGATTTCTTTTTTTTAATATAGAATTCATCTGACGCAAACTTGTAATGATACATTGTTATTAGTTGCGAAATCGCGACAAAATTCTATTCAAGCACAATCATATATTTGTGAGTCGAATATCAATGCAGCGAATTGTTTTAACGAACGAGTTTCATCATGATCATCAACAAGGAATACTGGATCAAGGAAATGCTGATTCGCGGCAGTTGGCACTTTGTACAAATATATCATAAATTGATCAGTTCATATAGAGCAGATCTATCCTAGAACAATGATTTTAAAAAAATAATATTTTTAATTAATTCATTATATATATAATTTATTATATATACAATTTATTATATATACATACATATATATATATATATATATATATATATATATATATATACACATAAAGAATCCTTAGAGATCTTGAGTCCAATCATTTTTCAAACTCTAGATATTTTAATTAAAAATTGGAAAATTGGAGCGTTTTTGATTTTCGTCAAGTGTTTTCATTTCTTTTTACTGTTAGCAATTGCAGAAAGTAAAAATTAGTTATAAATATTGATCATTCCTGACTAACTTAGACAGAAGTTATACAAGATAATGTCGTTCGATTCTTCAGTATAATGTTCTTGACATTAGTGCCAGATGGACTTCAATTCATACTCTATTGACATTACAATAGTCATTACATATTTGTTGCCATGTTATGATTGTCTAGCATTGCATCTGCATTATATACATCTACTGAGCAACTGCAGAGCATTTAATTGCGAATATATATAGGGTAAATATTTAAAAATAATTTTATAAATAATTCAACAAATCATACGATTCTTCATATTTCCACTGTATGAATCTTGATATCGGACGAGTCCGTCCGACACTCCTGATCATATTTTTATTTCGATTTCAAATTGTATTATTACACATATTAATTAATATTTTTTATTTAGTTTTGTTATTATTTAATTTATAAACATATCTTTTGTTCAATGTTATGATTGATAATGTTAATGTGTTATGATAATGTATTGATAATGTTTTAATATGAAGAATCATAAAGAAAATATTTATTCATTGCTAATTCATTATTATTTCATAATTATTATATAATTATTTAATTCCATTATTTTCTTATTTCATTTTAACGTCTCTAAAGAAATGCAAATATATGGATTATAAATGATATTTTGAAGAACTTATATATAAAACTTATAAATTGAAATTATATGATTTCCATAAATTTTGATTTTAAATATATTTTAGAATTATCTATGATTATAAATTCATAAAAATGTATAAAGAGTCATGAGTTAATAAAATTGATCATATTAAAATATTTAGAAATAAAGATATGAGGATAATTTTTTAAAATTATGGAATATAAAATATCAAAATATAAATTTTTTTTCGAAAAAACATGATAATTTTATTAAACATATTTATACAAATCGTTCAATATAAAGAATAATAGATTTTATAAATATTATATTACTTTTCATAATATTATTATTTCTCTTCGCCGTTTTCTCACAACTTTCATTTATTCAAGTATTCTATTTTTATCTTATCGATTCAAAAATTTTTATTTTATAATATAACCTTGATAGAATTCTTGCTTTTTCTATTGGGTTGTTTCTATTAGATGAGCCTAAATCTCAAAATATATCGAATTAATATCGGATTATTTTTATCTTTCTGTATCATTATTTATCTGAGATAAATAGAAATGATTAGCAATTTATATTTATGCAGTTAGAGTTTTACGTTAACCAGTTAAATATTGATGTCACGATATTAGGATTTTGGATTAAGGATTGTGTATGCGTCATTTTTGCTTTTTAGAATGTTTTTGACGTAAACAATTTATGTCAAAGCTTATCTCGAGTATGAGTCTCAAAGCCAAGAAATTAAGTCGCAACCATTGCCGAAACAAAGAAAGATCGTTATTGTTCGCTTATAACACCGACAAAGATTTAGTGTCTTCAGTGTTTGCGAGAAGCCAGAAGCAGTGGTTGTACATTTCTTACTTAGATAGAGCGAATATCCAGCTATTGTAACTGTTAAGTTGTTTGAGTTAAAGGTTAAAGGAGGTTGTTTTGTTTTCTAATGATTCTCATTTTTACTGAACGTACTTTCTCGAATCGGCAATAAATAAATATTTAAACGGTGTTACGCGAAACATCGAAGGCGCATTAACAATATCCTTGGTTTGGAGTTCGCAATACTATATATCTATATTTTAATAGTCAAAGAAATTTTCTGAATATTAATTTTTTTCTTTATTTATATATATATCTTTTTTCTTTCTTTATTTATACTAAGAATTCATTTGCTTTTATCAGCGTATAGTGATCATATTTTTCATTTCACTTTTTTTTATATTTACAAATACATCTAAATTTCCTTTGTATCTAGTTTTCTTTTGTATTCATTTTTATGGAACAAATTACGAAATGCAAATAAAATACTAAAATAGCCAATCAAAACTCTCATCACTTATACCATTTATATATAATTATAATTTCTTTGTAATTCTGATTTATTTTTATTCTTTGTTTTATTCTCTTCTTAAATTTGATTTTAATTGGTTGATATGTTGCCTAAGCAATAGCAAGTTTCAATCATCGAGAAATTAAAAGAATTATGCTAAACATAAGCGAGAATAATTTTTGTAATAATGACCATTCTTCTCTATTGACTATAGAGTATTTGCAAGATATCATAGAATGGCGTCAGATTTGTTTTGAATGCCAATTAAGAGTTTTCAATTACATCTCTCATCCTATTTATGCCCTATTTATGTTAATAAATGATAATATACTATTATAAAAATTTTATGTCTTAATTACTGTTTTTTTATCCAAAATGTTCATTATTTATATTTCTGTTTTTTTAGCGTATAGAATAATCGAGTGACGTCGCAAAAAATTCAATATATTATTTAAAAATGTATATCATGATAAATCTTGTGAAGTTATGTTATGTAATTTTTTTCGATGAATTCGAAAAAACATGAAAATATTTTGTATTTTGTTATATTCTTCTGCATATTTTATATCTACCATAAATATTCTTTTGGATGGATACATATGAATACATATTTTATAAGATTAATAAATAATATTTTTTGTTCATATATCTTTAAATTTTTATTTTCTATAATTCCTTAGAGTTTTTTTATATATTGATAGAATTGAATAACTTTAAATTATATGTAATATAGATAATATATTACATTAAAAACAATTTTATTTTTTTAACTATGTTTTATTATCATTATTATACATAATTATATATATATATATATATATATATATATATATATATATATATGAAATTATATATAATTATAAATAAAAATAATGAATGGTCTAATATATAGCATTGTATATTTTATATAATATATGATATCGAAAGTACAGCCTGTAATAGATGATGTTTGTAATAAATTGTAAGCAAGCATCAAAATAAGTCAATTACAATGTGATAATTTCTTGTCTTTCACAATCCATAATAAATCATAATTGATTAATTACAATGCCCATTTGTAATCCAGGAAAAAAGTAAGTATTATGCATCATAGGTTCAATATTGCTTAGAGATAATTTATTTGGATTTAGTGAGCAGGATACCATATTGATTTAATTTGCTCCATCTCTATTAATACTGCTTATTTCAATGTTTTTTTAAATAATATAAGAAATTGCTGGTTTTGAATATCTTTATTCATAAGCCTAATATTTATAGCCATAATATTCATAGTCTTCTTATATTTAAGATAATCCTAAGTACAGTCTTGTGTTGTCATATCAGAAATTAATTAGAGTTCTATTAGTTCTATTAGTCTTAAAGCTTAAAATGGTTTCTAATAAGGTTATGAATATTGATTATATGATATTATGCTGAAACTTAAAACATTTTGTAAATATTTATAAATACACATATTTATAAATTAGAAAAGAAAGATATAAGAGATTATAATAATGGATACAATTTTTATTGTAATGGATGAAAGAATTAATATATATATATATATATATATATATTAATGTAATTAATTTTATTATCAAACTTTTGGAGACTGAATAAAAAATAAAAATATTTACATTCTATAATAAAATATAAATAATCGAAAATGAATATTTTTATGTAAATCTTATTTTTTATAAATTTTATCTTAATTACTCTATTCTAGTAATAATTATATATATTTTGCAAATACTATATATTTTAGTAGTATTTTATTATTATTATTTAATATTTATGTATTATAAATGCTATATATTTTAAGTATGGTTAATACTTAAAATATAAAAATAAAATAAATAATAGTGTTTTAAAACAATTTTGTTTTAAAAACATAATAGATAATATTTCCAAGTAACATCTTAAGTGAAATAATTGTTCGAGTTTTTAAAAATTTATTTGTTTCTGATTAAATATGATTATTTTCTTCTATTATAAATCTAAGTTTATCAATGCTTTTCATTTTTTTCTGCTATGCATTTAATTTTTTCTTGGTTCATATAATCTTCTTAATTATCTAGTTTTTTATATCTTATTTTTCTGTGTAATGTATTACAAGATTTTGATTATTAAATATAATACAATTATGTACCATAAGAGTTTTAGAATTAATTTCTTTCTTCTTTTTTTAATTAATTTATTTTGAAAGTTATATTGAATTATGCTAAGTTTGTGCTACATTGTGTTAGAATCTTCAATGTCTTCTTAATCATGAATGAATTCATATTATAAATTATTTATTTCCATTGATATTCTTGATTCCCAATTGAATTTTAATTGTTTTGATACATTTAAGATATTTCCAAATAAGATTTTGAACAAAATTATAGCTTGAATATTTGTTTAAATCTCGTCTTCTTTTTGGAATATGAATCTAGAAAGCATCTTAAGATTGAAAGTGAAATGTTATTAAGAATAATTTCTGCTCTTGAATATGAATATTTAAATTCAAAGATGAAACGTGAAATTATATTCAGAACATATAGAATATTCGTTATGTAATCCCATATATAAGATATTCATTTAAAATTTCATATTTCTGAACTTTTAGACGAAAATTTTATGAAGTTGACTATTAAACCAGTTGATAAAAATAAGTTATGTATTATAAGTTTATTATAAGTTTAAAATGAGTTTAAAAATCTAAAAATAAAAAAGAGCTATATTTTCGCATAAGGAAATGCTTTTTTCATATGCTTTCATGCTAATAATATATCTAAATATCTATCTGAATATCGGAATAAATCAACTAACTTACTATGGTATCTGAAGTGATACTTAAAGAAGGAGCCAATGTTGCCAAATTCACAAAAATAATGTAACTGTTAAATGCGTTCGCAAATGCATTTCGCAATATGTAATGGATAAAAAATAAATTTCTTTCACTTCTGTGATATAGTCACGATATTCACATTTATATGTACATATTTTCTATATATTTCATATATATTTCAATTGGCAATGATATATTATATAATATACTGGATATAGAGTACTTCCAATTCGTTAGAAAATATGGCAATTGTAAAATAAATATGTATCTTGGAAAGTAATGGAAAATTTAGTACTATTCAACATCAAAACCGTTTTAGAACAATTGTATTCTGTTGATTGTATCTTTGGATTAATCAATCATTAATTGTTCATTTTTATGCTGATTAATTCATAAATTAAAGAAAGAAATATATATATATATATATATATATATATGATACACTGCGCGCACGCACGCACGCACGCACGCGCGCACGCGCGCACACATACGCACCATAGAAAGAGAGAGAGATTAATTCATTTTTTGCGATTAATTACGGTATAGTATCTTGAAAGCAGCTATTGAATGATTAATAATTATATCATCTTTTTGTGATCTAGTCAACATCGATAAAAGATGCCAGAGAACGTGGTATATATTTTTTCCTAAAATCTTATTTTAATAGTGAATTTGTGCATTATAAACATTAGGTTATGTCTGTATCTTCGGTGAAATAAAATGGAAAAAAGAAAAATCTTATTATGTTTATTCAAGTTAATCTAAGAAATTAATTTGAATAAACTAAATTAGAGATTTTATATATTTAGAAAACGAATTTATCTTCTTTATGTTCATGCACTTTCGTTATACATATAATTTTATATTTTCCAATTGCACATTTTGTTTGAAATATTTTAAAGTAATAGAAGATAATAAAATTTTGTTTTTCTAAGTTAAATAGCGATCATGTTGACATTAAGGTTGTTAACTGTGAACTTCGAAATAATGATAATGAAGAAAATATCGAATCTGATGCGCATTTTGAACCCATAATTTCTTTGCCTCTGATAGAAGTATCCAATAATGAAGAAGATGAAATAGAGATGTTAAAGCTGTAAGTTAATATAAATGAATATTGAAGCCATAAATGAATATTGGAAATTACAAATATAAAATTAAATAAAAAAATAATTATATAATGTTATATAATATAATTATTATATGATATAATATAATTATAATTATATAATATTAAATAAATATTAATTACGAAGAATAATAAAAAAATATATAATTTATAGGCGAGCAAAATTGTATCGATATGATACATCAAATAATCCAGCAGAATGGAAGGAACGTGGTACTGGGGAAGTGAAATTATTAAGACATAAAACAAAAAATACAGTTAGAGTGGTCATGCGTAGAGATAAAACATTAAAAATCTGTGCTAATCATTTTGTTACTCCTTGGATGGAGTTAAAACCAAATTGTGGTAGTAATAGAGCATGGATTTGGAGTGTACTTGCTGATTATGCGGATGAGCAACTTAAGCCAGAATTGCTTG
Organism: Eciton burchellii; assembly: GCA_020341155.1. Classification (NCBI taxonomy): domain Eukaryota; kingdom Metazoa; phylum Arthropoda; class Insecta; order Hymenoptera; family Formicidae; genus Eciton; species Eciton burchellii. The sequence continues at coordinate 841,098 of JAHMML010000018.1, read as the reverse complement.
CAATACGTTTTGCTAGTACTGAAAGTAAATTTAAAAAATATTAAATTTATTATATATATAATATATATATTATATATATATATAATATATTAAAGATTAAAAATATATTCAATTAAATGTTTTATATCTTTGAGATACAAAATCTGTAATAATATAAGATAATATAAAATATTTTTAGTTTATTATATTTCTATTTGTTATAGATGCATCTATATGGAAGGACACATTTGAAAAAGCTAAGAAGATTGTAGGATCTGAATGTGAAATCTATGCTGGCAAAAACGATTCAAGACAAGAGCATATTAAGAATAACAGTAAAACCGATAGTAATATAAACTTTAATGAAAGTATTAATTACAAGGATGAAAAATTATCTAAACAAACTGAAGAATGTGATACTACTATTCAGGAGAAAAACATTGAAAAAAAAGTGATGATGTTGACAGAAAAGAAAGTAAAAAATGAGAACATATTGAATGAAATCGTAAAGTTAAAGTTAAAAGATGAAGATGAGAAGAAATAGTAAACTATAAAGATATAGCAAATTATGGATGTTTATGTTTATTTTAACATTTATAAATATGTTTATTATTAAGGTAATACATTCCGATGTTATATATATCAATACATATTATATGTATTTCATTCATTAAATTTTACATGAATACATTCTTTTTGTATGATTAAGTTTTTAAGCAATGATTTGAGAAAGGGCCGAATAAATTTTCAATATTTTATAATAAAATTAAATTTATATAGCAGACATATCTTGTTTTTAGTTTTTAGAATAGAAGTTTTTAGAATAGCAAATAGGTACAAAATAATGTTTATCAAAAAAAGTATGAAGAAATTGCATATCGAATGTTTTGAACATTGAAAAAGAAATGAATATAATTATATCGAAAAATTACACTTTATTTACATTATTTTAGTTAAGAAAGATAACTAAAGGATTATGTATATACTATTTTCATATCTATTGATATGAAAATAGTATTATCTGTTTTCTTTAACAATGATGAAACGATGATTGTTGAAAATTTCACGTGCGCGCATGCGCATATATATATATATATGCATACATATAGGCACAAAATAAACAATAAATTGATTAATTTGTTACATATTTTATTTACGACATATTTATTTAAAATTAGTTTGTAATTCACTTTTTCGGAAAAACATTAAATTTTAATTGTATCGTAATTTATAATGAATATAAAATATATCTGATTATAATATTTAAACCCTTTATATAAATCATTGTAATATTTTGAGTTAAAATATATTTTAAAATGAAATTCTACATATTCATTGTCTAGTTAAATGATCTAATTTGCTTTTATATTAATGCTATGGAATATACATGCGCACCACACACACAGAGAGAGAGAGAGAGAGAGAGAGAGAGAGAGAGGATGTGATACTTAAATAGGAATGTCTAAATATATAAAAATAAAATATAATAGAAAAAGAACATTTTAGGCAAAAGTAGGCTTTCAACGGAGATATATAGTGATACTACTGATTTGAATTGAGATGAAGTCTAATGAAAGCCAATTTCATACTTTTTAATAGGACTTTTTAATATATTTATAATTCATTCATGTTATAGCGAATTTAATGAGTATAAATTCAAGGTCATTTGAAATCCAATGATGGCAACAGATTTTAAATCATGAAATCAAAATCATCAAATTTCAACTTGATTGAATTTATTTTATTATATATTGATTATCGATTCCGGTTAGCCGGTTTCGGCTAATTGATGTGAGTACACGGCAGTATTAAGAGTTCTTCGGCTATTTGCAAATTTCTTATGGCATTGATCTGACGTTTCGCACAGTGGACCGAATACGTTGAATGAAAGAATGATGAATATGTAACAAAGCATTCGTGCCAATATTACGATAAATATTTTTTATACGCTTTTTTAATATATTTTCTGACATAGATAGTACATCTTGATATGCTTTTTGTTTAAAAAAGATCTTTCTAGAAAAATATTTGAAGATATTAAGATAATATAATGAATATCTCGTAAAGGAATAGATTAATCAACTACTTTTTTCATCGTTTGTGCGTTATAGATAACTATCTTATCTTGAAACCGTATACATATTTTTTGTTTATAAAATAATTCAACTAATAGTAATGGCAATTTTTGAAAATTGTTTACAAAATTTTCAGATGATAGAAATATTAAAACTGCTTCAATCAGTTTTCTTGGAATGATCTTGAATATATGGATTATTGAATTCACTATGAGAAGAGTTACAAATATCAATATTTAAAAAACATGAAGTTTGGTCACTTCACTTTGAGATTTCACTTGAAGATCAAATTAATAGCATTACAGCATATATTTTTTAAAATCTTACAGTTTTTATCTGAAATATTTTATTTTGTCGTAATTTGTATATAGATGCAATAAAAATATTGTGATATTCTAAACAGCATTTAAGCAATAATATAAAATAATATAAAAAATCAATACTTGTCAATACTTTATTATAATATCTGAATGACAATGATTAAAGTAAATTCTTTATAGTTCGTCTCTTGCTGAAAAAGACTGTAGAATATTTCGTTTTTCCTCCATTGTGCGCTTTTTTTGTTCGGATAGTTTTCCTTTATAAAGAAGTCCTTGTATTCGTGTTTCTTCTGTTTGAATAAATACATCTCCCCGTTCCAAGATTTTTTCCATAATTTTTAGATAAACTTTTGCAGCTTCCCGTTGTTCTTCTGGTAAAGTGTCTTCAAAAATTTTTGTCTTTTTCAATATCTCCTAAAAAAATAAACATATCTTTTTTTAATAAAAAGATTATGCTATAAACAAAATATTAATATTTATGCCAACAGATTGACAACAAATTTGATCAGCATATTAAGTTAAATTCAATATGATATTATTAAGATTATATTTTATCTAATGTAATCTTAATTATTATCTTAATATAATCATTCTAATATATAATTTGATGATAAATTAACAACCAAAATTGGAGAGGTTCTGTTGTGCATTTCATTTAAATAAATTTAACTCTATGATCGTTAATCTATTTATTCCATTATCAAATTTTATTAGATTTCTATTAACTGCCAATAAAATTTATAACAAACAATTGCTATAACAAAATTTTTTTTCATAAGTTTGAGTAGTTGAAGTAATATAAAACAGGTTTAATATTCTTTTGCTACAAATTAATTTGCTGTTCTAATTTTGTTTTGGTTACTTTGTTTTGAATTCGTCAAAACATAAATAAAAAATATATCAAAAGGTTATTAAAATTACTAAATAGTAATAGTTACTAGTTACTAAAAAATTATAATCGTATAAAATGAAAGATTAAAGAAATAAATAAAAAATAAATTTCTCCTTAATGTGTATTTCATATTTATAAGTATTTATTCTCAATTAAAGCATTTATTTTTTAGAACTTATTAATTGAAAGAGATGGATTAACTGATTAATAAATCTCTAATTATTATTGTAAAGATAATTATATTATCTAATATACTAAACGTTAATATATTTCTTTTTTATTTCTATACATACATATATATATATATATATATATATTCTGATAGTAAATATATATTATTAAACAATCATGTAAATATAAATAAAAGAATTATACATTATATTTATTTATATATTTATATATTTTAAATATATATTATAAATTATATGATATATGATATTATATATTATATATTAGTAGTAGTAGAAAGTTCTTAGACAAAATTCAATCTATATTTAGAAACAAACAAATAAAAAAGAATAAAACCATTGAAATATTTTCCATTATTAATATTAATTAATATTCTATCATTAATATGACTTTTTGCTATTTTCAAGTATCTTGAAAAACTATAACTTAGTAAAAGTTTAAAAATTTCAAAACGAAGTCATCTTTTTCAAACTTATTTTATTCTGAAATGCATATCAGGCAATGCTATATTGGAATAGATCATAATCGATGAATATGTGGCATATAGAAGTTCGTAGCTTAATGCGAAGATGATCTGTTTGTTGTAGCGGTATGTAATCGTGTTATATCGTCATGCAATAAAGTGATTTTCTAACTCTGTAAATGCCTTTTTCTAACTTTTAATGCATCGCTTAAATAGAAAAGTTGTTATTGGTAATGATTCGTTTGGTAATGACTGTTTCATTTGATTTCGGCAATTTATAATATACTACATCTTTTCGATTCTGTCAGGTACAGATTTCAGTTCCATCATGTCAAGAAAATCTTGACGTGAAAACTAAGCTAATGGATGTTATAAGATTTAGCTAATTTATTGTGCTTGGAGTCATCACATGAAATCTATTCTCGTCACTCGTGATGATTTGATATAAAAAATCTTTCTATTTGAACCGATTTAAAATCGAAAAATTCTGGCGCTTTATTTTCTTTAATTAATTTATATGACAACTACTTTCTTTTTTCTCACATTTTTCCCATTTGATGTAAATTATTAGAAATGATTTTTTGACTGATTACAAATACTATCATTGAATTTGCGATTTAATGATGCGGATCATGTATCAACTTGAAAATTTATTCCAAATATTGCTGTTTTAGATTAAAATTTCCGTTTCAAATTTTTTATATAAATTTTAACATATTAAATGATTTATAACATTATTGCTATATGCTGTTAAGATTTGCTTTTCGAATTTCTATGACTTATCGAAATTTATCATTTCAATAAATCATTTAATTTATTTTAATTTAGCACTATTAACATTAGAAGATAGCATTAGAAGTTAATAATCGAAGCGTGAGATTATGTCCAGACTTTTTTCGTTTTGTCTTTTGTTTTTATTATTATTGCTAGTGTTATTATTGCGTTTAAATATGATATTCTTTTTAGAGTTGCTGTTGCGAAGCACTCACATGAAGAAATCAATCTTCACATTTTCGTCACCTAGCAACATTATATTATATTTCTTTTATATATGTATTGATTGAGTCTTTATAATTGTGTTCAATAATAAACTTCACGCATTGCATCTTATTCTGATCATGATATATAATCATCAGTAATGCTAATTTTTGAAGTTACATGTTCTACAAGTATATGAAATTTTAATCATGTAATATTAATATTTTCCTGCGGGAAAGAGCGGAAAAATTTTGATTATTATACATGCACGCGTGCACGCACACACAAACAATATTAATCCGATTGACATAAAATTAAAAATGAAAAACTTTTTATTATTATTAACATATATTATATTGAATATTCGGTAACATAAAATAATTTGGAATAATTTTAAGAAACTACTTCATGATAAATAAATTAAAAATCAATAATAAATCAATAAAAATCAATAATCATGATAAATAATAAAAGAAATTAAAAATCAAGAAGATAAAATTGCGATAGATAGGTTTCATTCTTACAAATATTTGAAAATTCGCATAAATAATATCTATCGCACGGCAACATCTACTAATCGGTATTATCTACTGATCATCTACTGATCTTTGGCATAGATCAGTTGAATTAACGTAAACTAATATGAGTTATAGATTATCATATAATAAATATCATTTATGTGAATTTTCAAACATTTATTATTAAAAACAAAATCTCTACTATATTTTTATTGTTCTTAATTTTTGACTTATTTTATTATGTAGAGCTTCTTAAAATTAATCATATCTGTCGCTGACATATATATAGGATATATAAATATAAAAAATATAAAAAGAAACAAAGAAGTATTTATATGGTAAATAACATATACGATAAATATTATATTATATAAAATCTTAATAAATATAAGTTAAAAATTTGATAGTTTCTGAGATATAAACAATTTTGTATATTAATTTCATGACTTATTAGTTCGTACATGAAAATTTATAAACAAAATTCGGTATTCATAATCTGCATTCCAAATATCTTTTTTCAATTTCCATATATATTCTAGAAAGAGTTAATTGATATTGTTCATTTATTATATACAATTATTGTTATTATATACAACTATTGATTATGAATTTATTTGGTGATTATATTGTTACGTTAACTATCATGCTGAAAATATATTTCTTTCTTAATATATTATTTATATATATACATATTATTTTAATCAAGAAATTTTTTACGCAAATCTTCATGTATCATAATACGTATGAGACGTAAGTCAGTCATTCTATGTAATATACCAAATTGTTTATATTTCAGAAACGATTGAGTTTTCAACTTATTCTACTATACTAAGACTTTCTTAGTCAGTATGTGTATTATTTATATATGAATGCTGAATACTTTCTTTTAACATATAGGCGAAGCAATTAGTTGAGCGCGTTATTTTTCAATAATGATTGAAGGAATCAAGTTCGTAATAAGCTTAATGCATTGATCGCTTATTGTAAAAATCGGGCTTGCGAACTTCAAATCTATGTTTCGTCACAAGGTGACCCATTATTAATATATATGTTTATAATTAATGTAAGTCTATCTTACATTAAGTTCTTATTCATATCAGCGAATTTACTGCTTGTACGAAAATTAATAAGACAATATCTGATAATTATGTTGCCTTTATCTTTTTTGACGTAAAAGCTAGTGTATTGTGCGAAAGATGTATTGCACGGGGTTGTTAGTTAAGATAGTTTAAAATTAATTATTCTTTTTTATGTTTCCTACTATATTTCTTATTTTTATATTTCTTTTTATATTTATGTTTCTTGTTTTTATCTTTTAGCTATAAAAAAAATCTATGCGAAATATAAAAAATACAATATATTCAAGATATAATAAATATTCAAGAAAATTGAAAAAGTTTATAAGCGGAAGAACTATTTCTAAAATATATTTCGCATTTAATAATTTAAAAACATATAATGTTAAAATTAATTTTAATAAATAATTATTTATTTTTCTTGGTGTATAAGTGATTAATAGAAATACTTATAAAATTATAACATAGCGTTTATTTCTTCTCATCAGTTTTCCTACGAACAATTTTATTTACATGTTGATACAAAGATCAACATTTACGACATAAAATTTATTCCACACTATGTATATGTGTAAAAGTATAATACATAAAATTAATAGAAAATTATCTTTTCGTGACCATCAGTCAAATGAAATATTAAAAATATTTAATAAAAAAACGCGCGCGCGCGCTCGTGTATTATGTATAAGGTATAGATATGTATGTATTTGCACACATTTATGCAATGCACTTGTATATAGATGTGCGTACATGCAATTTAAAAATAAAATACACACATACACACACACATTATTGAAGAATGATAGTTTCTAACTTTTTAATTATTTATTGATGTCATTTTAAAATACACAGATGATACTTTATAATGATTATAATACATTAATTTTTGTAGTTAGGAAATATATAAACATGGATGTATATATACATATATACATATACATATACATATAATTATATACATTCGAAAAATCAGATTTCTTTGTGATTTAATTTTATTCGAATCGCAAAATTCTTTATCAGAAGCTTTTAAGATAATTTGGAAAACAAAATATTGGAAATGCAGGTTGAAATGGAAGAAATGTGAGAATGAAATTGGCTAAAATAATGACGCATTATTAATTAAGATTATGAAAGACGAAAGTAATGATAATATAAAATTGTTTTTAATATTATTTTTATAATATGGCGTAATACCAAAAATAAATTAATAAATAAGGATAAAATGTATAAATATATAAAATATAAGAATGACAAATATGCATTTGATGATCTTATGATCTTATGATCTTATTGAATACAATATTATTTTATAATGTCTGTATCAAGGACATTTTTTAAAGTAGATATTTACTAAATAGGAAAACATAAAATATACAAATGGATTTCGGGATATACAGATTAATTCTAAATAAGTTCGAAAAATGTTAGGAAATGATTCCTTGCCAAAAATTAAAATTTTGCTAAAATTATAAACATATGCTTCTACATCTTTTCCTATGTAGTTTAACTCTTCCAAAGAGGGAAATAAAAGTTAGTAAATAAAAATTTTGTTAAGTCAAAAAATAAAATTTGATGAACATTTTCTGTTAACTAAAAAAATATATTAATTTATTTAATTTTCTCTTATTGTTATAAAAAAATGAAACTAGTAACTTCTTTTCGATTTCTTATTACAACTTTCTAAATAGACTAAAATGTGATCATCTAAAAATAATGCTTTAAAAAGCTTGATTCCTTTAGAAATCAGGCATCTTTATTTCTTCAATTTTTTTTTATAAAATCAATAATTTTTTAATAAAAAATGAATTATTGCGTATAGTATGCGTATTTATGCTAAATAGTATAAGTTCGACTTACGAAAAATTGAATTTTAGAATGAAATAAAAGAACAGGAAAAATAAAATTATAATAAATGTTGAAAATGATTGCTCTTGGATATATATTTACAGAAATAATTTACTTAATTATCATAATGCATATTAAGGTAAAAATAAAATTTTCACTCATTACAGTCAACTGATATTAATTTTATGTTAATACATGGTAAGTATAATTAGTGATTTAATCAGACCAATTTTTACAGTTGAACTATTACATTATGTTATTGACGAATATTATATTATCTTTTTAAGATAAGTGAATGAATTATTAGAAGATTGGAAATAGTATGTATATATATAATTTATGCATGATAGTGCATCATTTTTTTAAATAATTTCATTTGATAAGGCAATTTTAAAATAAATGATTTTCAAATAAACGTTAAAATAAATTGATTGCGACCCATCGCTTCAAAATGACTTCAGAATTAAAATTAGATTTATTGAAATGCAGAGTCACTTGTCTATATAAATATATAAATATATTAAAATTAAAATATATTAAATATATTACAATATATAATTTATAATAACAATAGACAACATGTACTCCATTGAAGAAAATGAACGATACATGGACTAAAAAATTTTATTGAAAGATAATGTTTGTTTATCATTAAAAAATTAATAATTTAGAAACTTGTATCTAAGTCCGTAGACATTTTGAACATTATAGATAAAATTTCTTATAGATAAAAATATGTAAATACTATACTAACTTAATTTATAACGAGAATTATGAAACCGCTAAACATTAATATATATAAAAACGTCTCTAATTTAAAAGATCAAACAAAGTTGGACAAATGTTTACATGAATCTTTGTGTTTTGAATTCATTTTTGAAGTCATATACACATATGAAATATCTTATATATTCATGATAAAGAAGAAATGATAATATAAAAAAGGGGAGTACTTTTGAAAGCGACTATAATATGACAGCCGGCAACAAAGGAGAACAAATAGAAGAAGAGAAAAAAGATTCCAAAAGAATGTTATATGATTGATATGATAATAAACAAAATAAGGAAGATGTTGCAATTATTTCAATTAAATTAAATTAAAAGACAGAGGATCAGAGACTGATAATGAATAGAAACAAAAAATAAGAAAAAAAAAATATATATATAAACGAAAGAATGCCGAGGAATAACATGAGTTCCGCTGAAATAGGATCATGACTGACGCATATTTACATTCTGCCAAATACCCGAAAAAACCATTGAATTTAACAAAGCGGTTTCTATGTATTTTGATCTGATGTAAATATTTAGCAGAGTGTGATCCATGGATATATCATACCTAAAAAGCCGAAAACTGAACTTTCATATTATAATAATCATAAATAAACTGAACATCGACAACAGTACCTTTATAAAGAAAAGAAATAATTTCTCAAAGAAGATCTCAACCGGAATTAGACAAGTAGACAATCTTAGCCCAATATTACTCATCATTGACGAGATTATGAAGAAAGTAAAAGAGGATAGAGGATACATGGAGAACAAAGAAGTAAAAATAGTCTGCTACGCGACTGATATAGAAATATTCGAAGATGAAGACAGTGTACACAAAATTTCTACATAAGTTCGAATTGACAGTAGAAAAGTATAAAATGTCCATATTTGTTCAAAAAACCCAATCACTTGTGATCGCCAGATAATTAAAGCACTGCAAACTGGCGATATACAATAAAAATATTGACCAAATCATGATTTTTAAATATTTTGAGGCTAACACAAGTAAGAAATTTGGAAGAAGAAGTGCAAACACAGATAATATAAACAGCCATGATGTTCGGCTATATAACCTATACGACATAATTTGAAGAACAATGAGAACATACATGAGCCCAAAGAGCAAAATAAGGATATATAAAACTTGTGTAAGACTTGTATGACCTATGCCATTGAAAAAATAGCGAAAATTATCATTAACATCTATTACAATGGAAATGAGGAAAAAATACATTACTGGAGAATAAAAAACTGCAAGATAGAATTCGCAATGAAGATATTCGCAACATTTATGAGGTTCAAGATGTTGAATCTGATAAGATAAGTCAGAATCAGAAGATGAGCACGGACAAACCATGTAAACAGGATAGATCATAACCGACAAAAATCGCAAAAAATAGAAAATCAAAAATTTCCAGGTCTATAGAGTCTATAGAGCCTCTAAACGTTAATATGAAAGTTAATTAACATCGCAAGAAAACAAGCACATGGGTAAAATACAGAATATGATGCTCATCAAGAAGAGAAGAAAGAAGAGAAGCCTATATAGGAATGTTCTTAGTAAATTATATATAATAAATGAAATAAAAACGGAAAGTAGAGAAAGAACGAGATAGAACATGGAATAGATTATATATTATTAGGAATACTTATACAGCAAATGGAAATAAATTAACAAAAGAATAAAAAGATATTAGGGGAGAGAAGAAATTGAATGGAAAAAACAATAGAGTAATATATATCAAGAATATTAAAAATGGGAGTGTCTAAAGAAAAAGTAGAAAAATTTGAAAAAAAGATAAAAAAATAAAATGCATATTGTAATAAAGAAGATTAAGAAAATAATAATACTTAGAATAAATAAAAATTGACATTATAAAGACTGAAAGGAAGAAAAAAGGAAGTTGAAAAAAAAATTCAGAAGATGAAAAGTGATATTGATTATATGTGAAAAATATATAAAAAGAAGAAGAGAAAATAAGTGATGTTAAAGAAGTTGGAAAATATTATAAGAAATTCAGGAAAACAAAAGGAGGAATAGAGGAAAGAATAGAATCGATTAGAAAAAACATGTTGAATTGTTAAAAGAAAAAGAAGGAAAAAGTATTTAAATGAAAGAAAAAGCAGCAAAGAAACTTAAAATAAAAAATAAGACGAAATCAGAAGAGGAAAGAAAGCAGATGAGAAATTACAAACTGACATTAGTTATACTCTATAAAAGATATATATTAAATAGAAGGTATTAAATAAAAGACCAATAAGAGAAATAAACAAAAAACTTGTTGAAAAACAATCTTAAACAAGAAAAAAATGGAGAAGTAATGAGCTTTCTCCTCTCTTCCCTCTTTCCCTTTCCTCTATGTACATATTCAGCGTGCGCACGCGCGATTATATTGTAAATTATTGAATAGCTCAAGCAGTAATCCTTGTGCTCTTTATCAAAAGATTTGAACTTAACATTTGATAAAATAAATATAAAAATAATGAATGAGAAAATAAAAGAAATGGGTAGCAACAAACTGAAGATGAAAAATATAGGAAATGTAGGAAAATATAAAGAATGTTTTTAAGATAAAATATGACAGAATAAAAAAATTTTTTATTAAGCAGAAATTGTTTCAGGAATATTCATTGAAACCTACATTAGATTCAATATATATGTGGGAGACTTAAAAACAGGAATGAGGAAAAATCAAACTGAAGAATTATTGAAAAAGAAAAGTTTTGGCTATTATCATATGGAAAACATAATCTTATTAGCGAAAAATGATTAGAATGATTAAAAGTGAAGGAAGTGATGAAAAGACTAAAAAAGTATTTATGGAAAAATGTTTATAAAGTAAAACAATTATAAATCATGATTTTCGAAAAAGGAAGAAAAAAGTACAAACCAAAGAAGAAGAAAAATTGGATTACAAAATTCATTTTTTATATTTAACATTCAAATTTAACATGCAGAAGAATGAAAAAGTGAAAAGAGAATATCTAAAAGAAAGGATAAGAAATACATTATCCATGAAGAAAACATGGAGAATAGGAGGAAAATCATAGATGGTTTCAAAAAAGAGATAGAAATATTCAGTGTGTTCATGTTCATGAATAATGCGGTTTTGTTCGAAGCAAAAATCTGGAATTAAAATGAAGAAAAAAAAACAGTGAAATATTGAGGAAATATAAATTGAGATCCTCGATTTATATCAAAGTTGTGACTATAAAGAATATAAACTGATACATCTAAAGTTAATGCAAATGCAAGTACAAAAACAATGTGATGCGAGAACCAGAAGTAAAAGAAACATTAAAAAGAATAGTAACAAAAAATATGAAGAAGATGGAGAAAAAGAAGAAAAAGAGGAAAGTAAAAGAGACTTATTTAAAAAAAATGCGAAAAGAAAAAGATTAAGTGATATATATAAAAAAAGAAAAAAGAATAAATTTTAACGAAATTATTGGCCAAGATATGTCAGGAAAATATTATAGAAAAAAGATGCAAAAGACAAAAGACGCAAAAGTTGAAAATAATAATAATATATAATAATAATAAATAATATATAAGATAATAACGATTAACAGAATAGGTTTTCAAATATATGATAGATAAAAGAAAACATTTATAGAGAAAGTGATAAATAAAATTTACATGTGAAAACGAAATGAAAAGATATTTCTATTGGAGAAAGAAAGAATACAGAATGTGTAGATCATGCAAAGTAAAGCAGAAGAATGTAGAGCATGTGATGGAATGTAGAAAAAAGATCGAAATTAGAGAATTAAGGGAAGAGAAGGAAATAATGTAAAATTGATATACAAGCGAAGAAGTTAATGAGAAGAAAGTGAAAATGAAAGAAGGGAAGAGAATGCAAATAATTTAAAGAAACATGTTAAAAAAGATGCAATGCGAATAGATAAGAATAGTTAGATAGCTGAAACAAATGATAAAAATCCAAAAATTTATAAATTAAAGTAAAAATTAAATTTTTAGAGCTCAGAGTTTTTAGAGTTAAAAAGTTGATAGAAATGAGAAGTTAAATTAAAATTTTATTAAGATTTAAGATGGAGTTACCGTTAAACTAATTAATTGAGAAATTCGATTTATTGAAAAGAATAAGTTTGATATTTGTTGATATATTTATTTGCCAAAAAACGAAAGATATAATATGAGATATAGTTGAGAAATAAATAAAAAATAGAAAGAAAAATAAATTACGTGTTTAATATTTATTTAATATTAAAAAAAGCTTTTACATAAAAATCTATTATAATTCTCTTTCATTTTATGAAATAGAATGATAATAGAATTGTATTTTAATATATTTATTGATGGAAAATATTTAAGAAAATATTTGAATATATATCTATTTTTTATAATTTTTTATAACTAATTACTGCAAATCGCTTTATTGCATAAGGATATAATTTTCACAAAGTTTTATAAAAAATTATGTTACCTGTCTTTTCTGTTCTCCTGCAATCTTGAATTCTTCAGCTAATTTATCCAATCGATCTATACATCCTGGCAGACCTAAATATACTTTCGAATTGAATCTAATAAATCGTTTCAAGTACTCGCCAGTAAAATCAGAATTTCTCTCAGTGATAAATCTGATAGGTTCTGATTTGCCTTGTACAAATAACAAGACTACTGGAAAATCCTCCTTCTTAATATTATATCGTTGCGCTAGATCTGAATTCTCTTTATTGCCGAAATCCTTTACACCTATTGTAGCTATTAAAAGATCTTGCGAATCCTTAGTATCAGCTGCTACAGTAGCATATTGTTCATGCTTACCACCATACGGAAATGCAACATCAAATTTTATAAGTACTGCCTTGAATTTGGAGATAATCTGAAAATATTTTTAATAGAAACTTTAAAAATCTCTATAACTTCGAAATTTTAATAAAAAATCAGTTACCGAATTAAATTACTTTTTTATTTTGATTATGATTTTTCGATTAAGTATCGAAAAGAAACTTGTATTAATGATTTTGACATATGTTGTTAAAAAATTTTAATTATCGCTTATTATTTATTAAAAAATCATTAATAGATAGTTATATGAAAAAAATATTTTATCATAACGGATATGAAACGGATATAAACATTGTTAACATTGTTAAACAGAGAATTAGAAGTTTTAAAATCTAATTATAAGAAATTCTTATTAATTTGTAGAATATTGCATTTTATACATTTTATTTCAAAATTTGTTATAGATGTTTAATAGAGTACAAATTTTACTTTATATAAAAATTACACATCTAAGTTTACGAATATATTTACGAATATATTAAAAAAGAAGACTTTAAGAAGACCGCACATTAAACTTATTGATGTTTATAGATTTAAAATATAAAGAGACTTTATAAGAACAATTATTAACAATGATCATATTATTCAATTACGATATTAATTTACACAAATAACATTATCAAATTACACAATCTTCAACATATATATAACTATCTTTTCCATGATATCATATGCGCGTATGGGCATGTATACGTAATATAATACAAAATTAGCAATCGTGATATAACCAGGAAAAAAGTGACTTTTTAAACAAATAAGTCGGAAATATTAAATAAAGCTTTTACATATAAAGCTTCCTAAAAAATGGAGAGAGAAAGGTTTGAAAATGAATCAGATATGTGTATATTTACTATAAATTTCTTAATAGGTTTTTGTTTTTGCTTGTATTTGATTTATAAACATAGGCAATGTCATGATTTATGCTTCCTATCATTGTTACTATCTTACTATTGGTCTATATTATTAGTCTTTTTTATTCCATTAGAATAAATAATATATGGAAAGTGCATTGATTATAATATTAAATATTAATAAATATATCGAGAATACTTGAATAATTTTTGCTTTGGAAGCATAAGTAATGGCAATGTCTGCTATCTGTCGCAAGTCGCTTAACAAAGTTATTCATATAATCTGATAAATATAATAATTACAAGAATAGAGCAGAATTTTCTTGAATGTGATTCTTTGCTGTCAATTTTAAATAATAATATTAAATAATAATTTATATAGGACGAACGTGAAAACATAGATGATAAAGTTATTGAAATTGTAATTAATGACCTTGAACTAATGATCTTGTAATTAATAACCTTAAATACGAAGAATTTATTTTCAAGGTATGTCAAATATAAATCAATAATACATTGTACATGAAAATATATATTCTTATACAGAGAATGCAAGACTTCATGATCTAATTCAATTCAATAAATAAACAAATACATAACAATTTTCTGTCACTGAATGCTGAAATAATGATTAGAATAATGATTAAAAATTCTGCGTATTTTATGAACAAATAAATAAAAATTTATACATTTATAATGGAATCTTCAATATATATAATTGATAAACAAATCTGCTTGATATTATACGAATTCATTTTCAAAAAAGATATAATGTTAAAATTTGAATAATATTGGAAACAAAATTGTAGGATTATATTTTCATCTAAACCATTTAAATGAAATGAAACTATTTGAATTTTATTTAAATTTTTTGCACAATTACATGCATCTTTATTAAAAGAAAACATATTAGAGAAAAATTTATCTTTTAAAAAGACGGAGAATTATCGCATTTTATTTGAAAAGCGAAAAATATGTTCAGTATGTTTCTACATAAGCGATTTGAATGTTGAAATGTTATAATACTGTAAGTTGACCATTGCCAAATTAACACTCTGACTTTTTTTACAGGATTTTATTAAATCCAAGATGTATTTTAAAGATAACAAAGCGTTTAACAATTAAAAGTAAATATTGTTTTGATGTTTAAAGAATTAAAAAGTACACATAATATATTACAAAGACTATATAATAATTTAATTCAAAGAAGCTATCATTCCACAACAATTGCTATATTAATATATTGAATGTTAAAAAATAATCTTTATTTACGAAATGATTTCAATCAAATATTGAATAAAAAAGATTAATATATACGTACAATAAGTAAGATAATAATAATAATAGGGGGCAAATCATAACATTGCCCATTTACAATACAAGCAGAAATAGAAATTTATCAAGTCGAAACTTATAGTTATACACTATTATATCTATTATATCTAATAGATTTTTAAAATCATTTTTGAAAATAAAGCCTTATATATAAAAATTTTTTTCTTATTTGACTTAGCTTTTCAAAGAATTATCTTTTCAGTTGTATCAGTTATATCTTAGTTGTATTGTTGGGACATTTGGTATATATAAAGATATGTGTAGAATATCCCATTTAAAATTTAAAATTTTTATATATTAAAAATAAATAATTTATATATAATATAAATAAATATATAAATATAAATATATAAAGAATGATAAATTTATAAAAAAAATGTTTTAAACATTTGATTTTAGGAGACATAAAAATCAATTTAACTTGTGTAATAATTCCAAAACTACGTAAAAATCATATTGAAATTTTTAAATAAAGATCTTAATTTTTTATCGTAAACTTTTATAACATTGAGATCTTTTAAAATTATGATTCAGTTGAATTACGTTTAGAATTTCATGAGTTATGAGATACTAAAATTTAAAAAGCATCAATATTATTTAATATATATCAACAAAGGTTGTTTGATCAGATTTTATATATTTTATGTAAAATATTATAGGCCAAAAAAGATATAATATAATATTATATAGATATAATATAATATAATATAGTATTTACTTAATTGACAAAATATTAGAAAATTTTCGATATTCAAAAAATCATTAATTTATATATAATAGCATTCGAAATATCGGACAATTTAGATATACATTCTGTAGAATGTTATAGACAGATTTTAGTCTGTTTTCTATATCAGCTAATCTTTGTCAATAAATAACAATTTTAATCTTCATAAAGTTTAAAATTTAAAGGTCAAATACGAACGGTATAGCTCTGACATCCGGGATGAAGGAAATAGCATCTCTTAGCGTCATCGAAAGTAAGGGAAACTTACGATGACTACAAAAAAGAAACCCGTATTTCGCCAGGACAATGGAATCATGGAATCATGTGTTCACGGAAACTTTACTATGATAGGAAAACTAAAAAAAAAATGACCTCTAGTCCCAAACAGATGTTAAATCACCAGGAAGTGCGAAGAATCTCCCGGTTTGAAAGTAAGAAACAGGATAGGAATCTAGAATCCCATATGTATATTTTATACACAGGCAAATTTGCCAATGTTAAGAAAATAAAAAGACTACAAGTTGATACACTAGGAATTAGCGAAGTCAGATGGGCAAACAACGGATTGTATTACAACAGGACCATATTTTACTACTCAGACGCGAATCAGACGTGAATCATCACTACGGAATAGGATTCTTGATTAAGAATTTGCTTATTAAAATATGTCAAAAATGTAGCCTACTCGGAGAGAATAATAATACTTCAGCTAACTGGAATACCGATAAACATGAATTCGATTCAGGTCTATACCCGTACGGCAGATAAGGAGGATAGCGACGCTGCTTAATTCTATAAGTAACTGCGCGATGCAGCACGCATCGAACAAWAAWAAAAAAAAAAAAAAAAAAAAAATTAAAAAAAAAATTAAAAAAAAAAACAAAAAAACAAAAAAAAACAGAATTAATATAATTCTTGGCGAGTTCAAAGCCAAAGTTGGACGTGGAGCGGCCGAAGGAATAATACGAAAACGGTTTTGGCAACAAAAATGACGAGGAAACATGTTTGTACAATTCTGCTTAGAGAAGGACTTTGTCATCAAAAACACATATTATGATCTTCTGCTACGCAAACTGTATATGTAGAAGTCGCCACGAGATGACAGCCAATAAATAATTCGTAATCAAATCGACTATATGTTAATATAGTAGTAAAAAAAATGGCCGCGTATCCTCGTACAGACATAGGATTGGATCATAATCCTTTGATAGGAACACTCAAATTCAGAGGAAAATGGCAAATAAGAACAAGATATATGATATCTGTTCTAAGCGATACACGTAAGTGAGAGATGCTGAAAGACGAACTTGACAAATACATCTCGATAACAACAACAATGAAAGTGAGAATATAGAAAACTAATGGCTCATCAAAAACAATATTTACAATGCCATTAAAAGGATATTAGGATAGGAAAAAGAAAGTATCTAAGAAAGAATGGATAACATCAAAAATTTTTGACATGATGGAAAAAAAAAGGCTTGTTAAAGGAAACATGTAAAAATATAAAATATGTATAATAAAATACACTGGAACATACGCTACAAAATAAGAGAAGCAAAAAATACATGCCTGGCGAGACAATATAGAAGTCGAGAAGCTGCGAGGTTTTCCACTTTCATAAGAAATTAAAAGAGATTACCGATTTTCAAAAGGGCAATCTCAAAAACTGCAAAGAATAATAAGATTTTAACAGATTCGTAGGGTCTTACTTTTGAGGGGGCGACTTGATAGGGGGTCGCCCCATCACTCCTGACAAGTTCGACGAAGTGAGCTGGAAGAATACATCATTACTGCATGGGAAATCATAGATGCGAAATATCACAGTACGCAATAATTGGAGTTGAAAATTGATTTGCGGCGTGAAGAACAGTCTAGGCGTGAGGGAGGCATTATACTGTACGCAACGCACTTTGTACAGAAACGCTAGAATCAACAGCATATTTATATACTTTATCGATTACCAAAAAGTATTTGACAACATAGAGTATAATTTATTAATACCGATCCTGCAAGAAACCGATATTGATAAGAAGGATATCCGAATAATTCATTAAAGTGGAACCAAATAGCAAAGCTCAAATTAAGCTACGCTTCGCAAACCAACAACATAAGAATTGCCAAAAAGTTCGCCAAGGATGCATATTCTCACTATTCCTATTTAACATTTACGTGGAGAAAATATTCCAGCTAGTACTTGAAGATCATACAACGGGAATAAAAGTAAATGGCATCCCTATTAACAATTTGTAGTATGGGGGAGATACTAACTGAAAATATTCAAGAACTACAAACTACTTTGAATGCCATCAAAGAAGGAAAGGAATATGGTCTTAACATCAATGTGAGCAAGAGCAAGTTAATGAGAATCCGTCGTCAACCTCACGATAATGCAATTCTCTAAATGATCAGCCGATTGAAAAGACGAGTAAATTTAAATATTTGAGCTCCACACTTAACAACAAGTGGGATAGCAATAGAGAAGTTAAAATAAGAGCGGCAATGGCTAAAGCCACCTTCGCCAGATTTGATAAGTTCGCGGCAGAAAATGTTCCTGAGTCTCAGATTACGTGTTACCATGCTACATATAGCTAATACTATTATATGGAGTAGAAACCTAGTTATTCAAGGTATTCCTCAACAGAATAGAAGCTTTCAAGATGTGGAGATATTTGAGAAGACTTCTAAAAGTCTTCTGGACAAAACCTCTTCATATCCAATGAAGAGATATTGCTAGGTATCTCTGCCAACACACATCGACAGTTAGTGGATATAGTCAAACAATGGAAAACATTGGACACATATTATGGGTCTAAATACATCCTTTCATTCTCACCGGAAAGATTCAGGAGAAAAGAGGACCAGATTGTAGATAACATTCATGACTCTGCAGCATCAGCAATTGCGATATCTCAGACGTTGCCACTTTATTCAAACGTGCAGAAGAAGGCACGATTCACATTATGTGATGAACACATGTATGCCTACACGTTACATTGAGCGTATGGCACTATAAGAAGATAAAATTTAAAGATCCAGAAATCTTCGAAATCGTTTTAATCATTTTATATGACCGCTTCTGCAATCCATCGATTCTCATAAACATTATTAAAAAATTTCCTTATAATAATAGCATAATGCACAATGAGATGTATCATCTCTCTGATATTTAATTCATACAAGTGACGTTAATGCCGGCAGTTTTCAAATTTTAATACATAAATGAGGAGACTTTAAATGAAATTCAATTAATAATATTCAATCAATAAATAATAATTTGTAAAGATCTCAATATTAGCTACAAATGTGTAACAAAAAATTATGTGTTTAGAATTACGCATCTAAAAATTATATATAATATTATAATGTTATAATGTAACATAGTTTTCATGCAAAATCAAATTGATTTCGTTATTACATATATTACATATCCCTTTCAAAATCAAACAACTTTTGTCCCATATATTTTTTTATAAATTGTATTTTACATATTTAGATATATTTCTTTAATATAACACTATCTATATATGAATGTATAAATAGTACGGGACTTCTGAATATCCAGAAAAATATAATTTTGCATTCATTCAAAATCAAAACTTATAATATCAGTATAAAGATTTCTTTAAATTTAATACTTTCATCCAAAACATTTTTTTTTATAAAATTTATATTTCACGAGATATTCTGAAATCCTGATCTTTTTTACACATTTTTTATATAAATATGCGCGCGCGCACATACAGCGCGCACGCATGTACGCGCATGCTCAGGTACTCTATTTATATCTTTGAATAACTTTGAATAACATTTATTTTTATAGATATCAAAAAATAATTAAGAAAGAAATAACTCAAAAAGAGAAATATAATAGTGAAATTAAAAAGTCATGTCGAAATTATTTTGAAAATTATTTAAAAATAGTAAATTAACATTTATATCGAGATTATGATTTAAATGTTTTAATTAATTCCGGAAAATATTAAATTATATATAATAATATGATCTTTAGATAACTTTATGTATCAAAATCATGTTAAATTGATAGGGTATGATCAATAAATCTGAATGTTATTTATTTTATGTTGATATTATTTATTTATTTTAAGAAATCGAAATGTTTAACATTAACGTATTATTTAATTTTTGATATTAACAATATATTTTTTCGTTCGATTAATAATTTTTCCTTATAATTATTTGTAGATAATATTTCTTAAAGCATTAATGTGCTGTCTTATATTTTGCGGTTATGTGTGGTCATATCTTGATATATAGTATCTTTTTTCTCATAAAAGAAATCAAATAGTATTGTTAATCTAGAAAGCACATTGGCTTAATTCTTGAGGCACTATTAATCTATTTCACATTTAAAATAAATATGTTTAATATTATGTTCGAGTAAAATGTAGTGACAATTATCATGTTGGTACTACGTATCTTACTTATTTGCCAATTGAGTATCTTCCAATAGTTCTGATAACATTTCATTTAAAAAATTATATTTTTTATCATTTGAGTTTCTACTAAAAAATACAAGCTAATAATTTGATTTTTCAAATACCGTATTATATATTAATATTTCAAGAATTCATGAATTTGTCAATATTATCCTGGATTTTGTTTCAAGCAATAGCATATATCATTGTATACTTAGTTTACCATGATCAATGATTGTAAATTCATTACTAAATACTTAAATAAAATATTTTAATAAAAAAATGATTTATTATTTTTTATTTTTTGTTCCAAAAAAGTTAACGAGTTTGAGCATCATTATTTTCTACAGCTTGATGCAACATATAGTAATGATGAAACTTATGATATGGAAATATTCACTAAATACTTGATTTCGAAGTAATGTCTTGAAATTTGTCTACAATTAACATGTGGATTTGTTAACTAATATTTATTAGCAATTTCATTTTCTGTTGAATTTATCATACTTGCTTAAATATTTCAACATTACTAGTTTCACAAAATAACTTTAATACATTGTGAAACATAAAAAGTATTCTCTCTATAGAAAATTTTTCTGCGTGTAATGTACATACTAGTGTTATATTTTGCCTCATTTCACTTCACAACATATTATACAAATATTATATAAATATTATATTATAATATTATATTATAATATTATATTATATAAATCAACATATTATGTTGATTTTTTTCTGAATATGTAATTATGAAATAAATCTATCAAGAAACAGAAATAAGAATTTTAAATTTCTTTAATATTAATTTTCATAAAGCCATAATCGATATATTCTTTGGATATTAATATTGATCTGCAACACTCGTTTTTTGTAAATAGACTATAAATAAAAGAGTAAATAGCTATAGCATAGAACCAGCATAGAAATTGGCTTGTACTTTATTAATAGAAATTTAAATATAATAATTTTTTAAATGAGCTGTTATCAAAATTATTGGAAAACATTGACAAACAAGCAAGACATGTAGTACCAATACGATAACTGCTACATTTTATTCCAATAGTATATGTGATATATGTGATTAAACAATATATTTTCAGAAAAACAAATTGGAATTCAATAATTAACTAAATAACTCGATATACTTCCCGCATCTAACACCACTTGATTTTATTATCGCAATAAAAGAAATTGTGTATTAAGATGTGTTGACAACAGAATATGAGAGAACGCATTAAAATCTGAAAAAATATTATCTATAAGTAATTGTAAAAAAAAGCAAGGCATTTATTTATTGAGCGTTTAACGTTTAATGTTTGATGAAACATATTGACGTTAATGTTAAATATTTTGAATACTTATTAAAATAAATAAATAGTATTAATGTAAAATAAATGGCATTTAGATTTATTGATCATATAGCATGATTTCAAAATACAACGTCAGACGTCCAGATTTCAAGTCATCTGGAGATCATATTATTATACATAGTTTAATTTCTCAGAATAAATTATTTATCTATTTAAATGATTCCATTTAAATAGATAAATAATTTTCCAAAGAAAAATATTGAAGGCTTTGAATTAATTTTTAAATGATCTTAACATAATTTTTTTATTTTATTATTACATTTCTTTTTTTGAGTTATACAATCTTTTTCTTAATTATTTTTTCATTTGTAAAGTTAACAAAATTATTTGAGACGTAAGAGATAAATGCAAAGATATCCATACTGTATATTAGACTATTATATATTAACTTTTATTGTTCCTTGTGTATTAAGTTTTCCTTTTCAGCAGCATTAATGATATATTTTTGGTGATAACTTATCGTTAATCAGCAAAAAATTAAATTAAATTAAAATTAAAAAAATTAAATCTTGATGCAGTGAATTGTGAACTACTAGTTGTAATCAAGAATATATAATCATACATTATGTGTATTTGCAGATGCAACTTTTTTTCTTCTTTATTTAAAAAATTTTTTAAATAATCTGATTTAATAATTTTTTAAAATAATTCTTAATAATATAAATAGGATTAATAAAAATATATTTTTAAGATAAGAACATATTTTTCACAAGAAAATTATTATTCAATTTTCTTTTTAAAAATATATTTTATTATTATATCCATATTAGCATATTATTAAAAAAGGAGTAACATATTTAAATTATTATCTATTTAAATTTAAATCTAATTAAATTAGTATTTATTTTTTCGCTATATACATATATATATATATATATATGTTAAAAAATTAAATCAATTGAGCGTACTTACATTTAAAAAAGTAATAAAAATATTAAAAAATGAAATAACGATTTAAATGTTAATTTTTTTTAATAATTTGTACTAAATAGCAAAAAATTAAATAATCAGATTATTAAACAAAAAATAAAAAATGAAATAAGAACTTGCAAATGCGCTAATCAAAGTAATCAATGGTATAATCAATGGATATATTTAATGATATAATCTACGATATAATCAATAGTGATTGGTTGGCTTATACTCTTGATGATTATTAGTTGACAATTCATTGTTACTAATCAGTACAAAACGAATATGGAAAAACTTAAATTAATTTTTTAAAGTTTCTTTAAAGCTTGAGAGTATATCGAATATATTTACCTTTGATTAATGGCAGAATAGTATTATGCAATAGATCAAAATTGAACAAGATAAATCCTGAGCTTCCGTTTGTTAACTTGTAAATTTTGATTAATTTGTCCATTAAAAAATATCGTTTAATTCCCAGAATTTTGTTAAATTAAGATATTGAATAAAGCAATGTACACAATCGTAAAAAGAATAAGTTAAAAAGCCTGCGTATATTTTTTGTTAATTTCAGTATTAATCTAATGATCTTTATCGTTCACAGACTTCTATTTTTTACTTTTAAAATATGAAAGTATAATATTGATTGCTTGAAGAAGATAAGAAGATAATAAAAAATAAGATATATCTATATGGAAAGAGACAGAGCAAGAGAGAGAGAGAGAGAGAGAGAGAGAGAGAGAGAGAGAGAGAGAGAGAGAGAGAGAGAGAGAGAGAGAGAGAGAGAGAGAGAGAGAGANGAGAGAGAGAGAGAGGGGGAGAGAGAGAGAGAGAGAAAGGGGCAAAAACAGAGAGAATTGTCATTAAAAAAAAAAAATTTATTTAATCTTTGCTAAATAAAATTAATAATAGATTATTATTTTCTTATAAAAAATAATAAAAGTATTATTATTAAGTATTACTAAGCATTAATTCTTTTTAGTTTATCTAATTAACACACACACGTACACACACATATTCATATCATATATATTTTATTTTTGAACTTTTATATTTACAAGAAAATTTTACACATGTATGATGTGTAAAGAATATATATATTTTAGAACAAAAGTACATGAGTAAATACTTTCCTATAAAAAGGGAAATATCATAAATTTGCATCAATTTAAATTTTGTTAAGATCGTTGCATGTGAAAACTTAAATTTTAATCATAAATCATAAACATACCAAACATGATCAAACATTTTTATCATTTGAGAATGCTTAATTATGATTGGTTAATTTGCTTATAATCTTACAATTATGACATTTTACAATTAAAACTTTTTCACATATATAACCTTGTAAAAATGTTATTATTTTTTCACAAGAAATAATATATCTTGCACAAGAAATACTATATTCAAGAAATGCATTTCATTTAATAAAGTTTAATAAGTTAGATAGAAAAGTCTTATATGGTTTTATAATATCCGCAATAATAAAAGAATTATTAAGATTTATTAAGATTTGCAAATTCAAGTACGTTGCGCATTGAGGTAATAGACGGGGAACTTTAAACACGGTAGTAACATATTAGAAAATATTAGAAAATAATAATAACGATGTGTTATTATTCTTCGTATATTTATACACAATTGCTAAAAGATATATATGTATATGATAATATGTATATGTATATGATATAGATAAAATTCATATTTATATTATGTAATTTATGCAAATCTGATCGTATCTTCCGCATTACATTTTCTTAATTTTTAATTTATGTTTAATTCATCATTTGACTAATAAGATTTTTAAATGTTTATATGTAATTGTTGTATAATGAAATATGTTAATAAATAATTACCTAATGCGGAGATATAAAAATATATAAATGCGGATATATAAATATAAAAATCGAGTCCATAAAATCTAGCAAAACAATCAATGATGATATCGATAATTTATATGATGCGATCGGGAATTGACAAATTTTACTCGATGATGTATTAATAATTTATTTATTTTTACTAAATTTATTGATATTATTGATATTTATTTATAAATTTGTCATTTCATTATTCATCAAGAAACATTATTTGGCAGCATTTAATTAAAATAAAAAGATAAGAGTAATTCAATATTATTGATATTGATAATGATATTATTTCAGGATATTATTGATCGTGGGAAACTTTATATAAATATATGTTGTGCAACTATAATATTTATAATCTAGTTTTATTAAGTTCTATATAAGTCCAAAATTTTTTTTCTATCTCATTTTTAACTATGTTTAATCTATTTTGTATTATTACGAATTCAGACATTCAAATAATTTGATTATTAATTGAAATATGAGATTATACATGAAATTGTGCAAAATTGCATATAAATTAGTTTGTTTCATTATTTATTGAAATAGTTTTTCTATAATTAATAATAAGAAAAATTTTTTTATTCTGAAACATTAAACAATAATTTTAATCATAATTTTAATCTAGCAAATATGGTCACAAAAATATAAATAAAAACTGATTTCTAATTGAATATAATAATTTTTATAAATTTATATTGCTATTAACAATATCACTATTATTTTATCTTTGATATAAAATAAAATGTAAAAAAATTTGGAAAATATATGTATTTTATTTTATGTATCATTTAGATTATTGGAAGATAATTATCGTTTATTCGTGATTTATGTGAATTTATCCTAAATGTGAGCGAATTTCGCTAAATTTTGCTAGAAGTAGCATTGAAATTTTTTAATATCTTTCAGTTCTATGTCAAATTATGTAGGAGTAATGCAAATTAAAAATTACTACTCCTTTTAATTGCATTAAAAATAACTATATATATAACATATTTTCTATTTATCTCTATATAAAAAAATAAACATTCAAATTAAACATAAAATTTGTATAAATTAAAAAGAAAAAACCTATTTTTCCTATATAAGCATTTTATTTGACCTTTCAAAATATATTTAAATTAAAATCAATATTTGAAAAAATAATTATTTTGAAATGACTCATTATTCATTAGAAATTATAGGTATTTTTATTGAACATATGCGTAATAAAATAGTAATATATAAAGTACGAAATAAAATACTAACAAAAAATTATAATAAAATGTCTGTATGTAATATATCAATTCTCAAATTTAATCATGTGTAATATGAATATAATTATTCTATGAAACTTATGTATTAGTCAATAGTGTCATGAAATATTTTATAATATATCTATTTATACTCAATATATAATGTATAATAGTATATATAGTATATAGTAAAAGGTATGAATGAAAAAGATTGAAATAATATATATGTCAAAGCTAAAAAAACATAAGACGATCTTAATGTTAAAGCTTACAAAAAAATCAAGAGAATCTCAAATGAACACAACATCCAGAGATTATATTATAGATGTCAAAATGTTTTTTTTTCATAGCTTGCTATTAAATATCTTCTTATCGTTTTTTTCTTATGATAAGAGAAAAATGATACAAATTTTGGTTGAATAATTTTATAAGCAGATAAGTGCATTTTTACAAACAATTGAATATTCAATCAATGAGTTTTAATTTATAGAAAATTCACATCATATATTCTCATCTTAGAAATATAAACAATTAATTAAACTATACAGCATTAATGTGTGATATGAAATTCTTGATATATGATTACTGATTTATACATTTTTCTTAATAAATATTTTAAATCGTGAATGATATCGGTATTTCTTGGAATTTACCATGCCATATAATCTATAGTTATGATTATAATATAATCTAAAATACTTTATATAAAATATTAATTAGCTAGATCAAGCGTCAATAATATTTATATTAAAAAAAAAATATTTAATAGCTTCTATGAAGAAAAATGGATTAATATTCAATGTTATACTTTGGCCACCAGATTTATTTGATTTAAATCCTCTCGATTTTTGTGCATCTTTGTGCATCAAAAACAAAGTATATTTATAATCTTTTTTTTCAGATTTGAAGAAAACAATGAAAAATACTTGTTTAAATATGAATGTTGAAAAATATATTAAAAAATAAAAAAAAATACATAAGGAAATGTTTAGAATGTAGTGATGAAACATTTGAATATTTATTATATTTTTGAAAGTAAAGTAAAATATAATGAACTTTCTTATCTAATAGCATTATCTAATTATCTTTGCAGAATGACTTGAGAAATCAATTTATGCTAAAATCGTACAGTTTTGTTCAAAAAAATGCAATTGAATTTTACAAATATGCTACTAAACTTCCAGAAAAATTGTAAAATAATAAAGTTAAACAATTTAAAATTCTTCTGATTTTTTGATAATTGATGATTTTTGATGATTGATGATTTTTTTTTAACTTAGAATAGAACCGTAGTCCAATCCAATTGTTAAAATTATCCTAAAAAATTTAATATAAAATTTAGTATTTATATATATATATATGTAATTATATTAAATTTTATGATAACATATTTATTATTTTATGGTAATATTGCTGACAAAAACTCTATATAATTATTTTCTTTTTACTCATATGAAATTAAGAAAATATACACATGACATACATAAGATTTCCTTATTCATATCTCATTACACTGTTGCAGTAAGTTTTTTACGATTTACAATATTTTCACTATTTACAATATCAACACCAAAAATTAAATTTTTTATATTCCCATACCTTATCAAATGAATAGGAATCCAGAGCTATGCAACCTTTACAATCTTCACTTATGGAAATATGCAAAATAACAAAGACAAGAACGAATACAAATTCAAGTTGCATTATGAATCGCAAGAATTTCAAGAATAGTATAGTTCACTTTCTATAGAATTATTTTAGAGATTAAGATTAATTACTTAATTACCCTAAATTTTTGGATACAGAATCTTTAGATATTACAATTTTATATATCTAAAAACCGCACTTCTAAAATACTTATAATGTATATTATGTACGAATTAAATAAATAAAATTTTTCTTTTAGTTAACTTATACTCAACAGAAACTTATATCAAGTACAGATGTCTATTGCCATCAACAGAACAAGTATAGAGAGAGA
Source organism: Eciton burchellii (assembly GCA_020341155.1). NCBI lineage: Eukaryota > Metazoa > Arthropoda > Insecta > Hymenoptera > Formicidae > Eciton > Eciton burchellii. The sequence continues at coordinate 812,461 of JAHMML010000018.1, read as the reverse complement.
TAAAAACGATCACGTCGGTAATCTAGTAATTTTCCTAGAATTATTGACTCAGTGCTTTCAAATCTACTTTTATTTAATAAAAATTTCTAGCCTACATTTTATTTTCTTATAATATTTAGTACGCATTAATGTATTAGCCATTATACATTAGTAATTGCATAATCATAAGCAATTGATCGTATATCCATATTAACGTAAATCGCAAATGATTTAAGTTTCATTACAATCGTAATTTAAAGCTAACCAAATAAAGAGTTTTGACATCATGAAATTTCAATGAATATTATAAGTACTATAATTATTCATTGTTATTATCCATTGTAATAATTAGAGGATAATTAGATCCGATATTATCCGATATTACAAATCAAATTCTCAATTTGATATTCAATTTGAAAATTATAAAAATTTGAATTGTTGATATAGAATAGAAATTTTCAAATAGCCCAATACTGTACAAATATCAATGCTATATTGATAGCTATCAACTTTGGATCAAAGTCAAATATAGAAATATAATACTATATTATAATAATGTAATACTGCTAATGGCATAATATAAATAAAAATATATAGAATTGTGCTAGTACAATAAAGATGTATAATTGGTACAGTTTTTTGAAATTTCGATAGTTTCGAAATTTCGATACTTCTACCAGTGGAATTTCATTAGTCAATATTGACTCATACCAAATTCAGTCACTTACATCACTGCATTACTCTTAAAACTTCTATATATGACATTATTTAAATGCAAAAACATTAATGAATATATATTACATTAATCAAATATATATTATCTATATAATATATATAATCATTGATTATTTTATCATTGAAATATTTATATTGCATTATTACATTAAAATATTTCATATAATGATCTTCAATGTACATTAACATACATTCATGAACTATCAAGTTTGTTATAAAATTGAAATTTTATTGCTAATTATGGTAGTAATATAGTTTTGTGATGAATTTCTTATTATTCTTAATATTCTTTATCATTAATCATTAGATCTTAATATTAGAAATGTGTAATTACAAATTCTGTTTATAAAATATATACCTAGAAAAATAAATAAAATTTCTTGAAAAAACATTTCTTTTATATATATATATAGACTATGTAAAAAGATATATATATCCTTTCATATTTCCTTTTATATATCGTAAGAAAAAGTTATATGTAATTTTATATTACGTGTACATGATTTTATTGTACTTATACATATTATAATTGTACTTATTTGTTTAAAATTTTACGAGAAATATAATTAGTATTATATATTTCTTAAGATATAAGTAATTTCTTGTTAAAAAAATTATTTGGGATTATAGTAATTATAGCAACTTACAGTATACTTATATACTATAGTATACTTTATAAAATTATTCTGTTAAAATATTAAGATATAAGAAATTAATTTCTTTCCTATATTATAAAAGGCTATAAATGAGATAAAACAATTTATATGTTAAAATAAATTATACTAATTTATAAAATATTAAATTTTATATAAAACTATAAAACATAAAATTACTATATTATATATATTGCTTTTACATATTATATAAGAATTTTTATTATTAGTGAGATTGTACACAAATAAATATAATTTTAAATAATAACAGATCAAAAATTTCAAAAACGAAAAACATATTTTTATTATCTATATTTATTATATATATTGTTATATTGTATGTTTGAAAAAAAATGATATGATAATTGACAATAGATAATTCATAATATTTGACACAAAATTTAAAAATTATTTTGGCAATTTGCATCATATATATAGTAATTGTATCATTTCCATATTGATTAATTATTGACATAATACTATGCTATTTTTATGCCTTATGTCTAAATTTGCTTTTTCAATGGGGACATATAATGGATTTTATATTCCATAAATAATTGATGATAGGATAATTTTATTTATGTGTTTGACTGATATTAAGCTGTGCTCATATTATATTGTCCTCGTTTTTCAACATAGATATTTTCTGGATAGGGCACATAAATAAGTTGATATAGATGACTTAGATAAATATCCGAATATAAATTTTATATTAAAAATATATATTTTCATGTGCTGTCTTATCGCTGTTTCATTTATTTATATCAGTTGCTAACTTTATATCGATTTAATTCATTATTATTAAATTTATTGATTTATGCATTAAAAGTATAAATGCAATGTAATTCAAAGATAGCTTTAAGGATTACTAGAAATAATAATAGGTTATTATTATTATTTAGATTAATAATGGAATAACGAAAAAAACAGCATGTAAAATGCAAATATAATTATATCAAATTCTATTTTAACTTCTCATAAATATTTTAAGTTTAAATTGAAAAATCAGATTTTTTACGAAAGCTTTTCATTTGTTAGATATAAAAAGAATATATAAAAAAAGTACAAAAACATTATTTCTCGGAGGTAAAAGAAAAAACGAAATTAATATTATATATTTAACCTTAATTAAGAGAGATCATTACGGGCAATATCCACAAAATTGTTGTTCTAAATTACAATAGAAAATATAATAGTTTGTCTTTCTTTATATATAAAAAAAGCAAATAGTTAGTTATTTATATTTTTGGAAAAAGCAATGTAAATAAGAAATACACAGAAAAGAATATACTACTTTATGAGTTGATTTTTGATGTATAATGCCAATGTATAAATATAAATTGTTTGTAAAATGTAAAACTCTTGAAAAATATTTTTTCTTTCATTTAATGCGAAATATGTAAAACTGAATTGCGATGTCCCTTAATCATTTACGCACAAATTTTTGCGAATAAATGTATTAGATATCATAAGAAAAGAGTATCAACAATATATATATATATATATATATATATATATATATATATATATATATTATAATTATAAGTTATTAGATTAATACGAGTATGAATCCATAAATAATATAAACAAGATTAGCAAACAAAAATCAAGAAGTTTTGGAATTTAATATATATCAATAGAATATCAAAATCAATTTCATATATATTATATAGCGAATGCATATGATATCATTTATCAAAAACATAGCACATTCTTTATGAATTTTATTCTTATTATATATTTCATAATTTTATTCTTCATAAACTGATCTTTCTAATGAATAATTCTTTTGTATACTATATATTTTTTAATTAATTTTGAATTGATATTTTTTATTAAAAATTAAAAAATTTCTGTTTTTGGAAAAGAAAAGAAAAAATAATAAATATATCAAAGAGCGATTAAAAATTTTTCTAAAAATTATGATATTACGTCAATTAAGAATAAAATATTAGAATAATTAAGTTTTATTTTAATTTTAGTATATATATTAAACCAGAAAATTATTATAAATATAAATAAATATAAAAAGAATAAATATAAAAATAATAAATATAAATATGAAAATAATAATAAATAATAAAGACATTAAAAAAATATATATAATATACAGTTTCATTCAAAACTTCACATGAATTTAGAATTGCTTTTCCTAAAATTACTTTATTTGAATAATATAAATGTTATTTTATTCATATTATCGAAAATATAAATGCGATTATATCAAATATGTGCAAAAGAAGCTTAGTTTTCTTTTTACATATTTTTATTTTAAATTCATATATATGCAATATAATTCAGTCATCAAAATATTTGTTCCAGTTTCCCATGTTTTGCTATTTTTAGACTATTTGTCATTTTCAAGGTATCAATTTTGGATTCTTTTATAAAATAAATTTTTTTATATCTCTATCCCAAAAATATACGATTTAAAAAAGCATTAATAGAAATAAGTAATAATTCGAAGGAGTTAAGTCAGAAATACGTAATAGAGATTTCTTCAATATAAGTTCGCTACAAAAGTACATATACAATGTATAATAAAGATTGGGACTATAGGATATCTCGATAAATAATAATAATATAAACTGTGTAAAGAAATGTTTCAGATAAAAGTTATAGGATTTAAAACTATTTACTTTATTTATTAATGTTAGTAATTTAACCAGGGGTGCTGTTACCAAGGTTAGGATAGGATGACTTTGAATTTTTTAAATGTAATTTAATTTATTTTTTATTGCATTTTTATTTTTTATTATTGTTATTCTCAAAGCGCCTTTTGAGATCTTTTCAAAAAACAATAATAATATTATTTAATCAAGAATCAACTATTTTGAAATTCCGAAGTTTTATGATAAGATATTCAGGCATATAAGATAAAATAAGATAAGGCAGATAAGATCAAAGGATGGTTAGATGATGAAAGTCATAGTGATTACAAGAATGTTAAAATAAAAACTAATCTTTAATTAGGATGTAACAATTAGTCTAGCAAACAAGTTGTATGATAATATATTCAAGAATTGAAGAGATAAGATTACAGAATGGTTTAGACAATGAAGCTTATAGTGATTATGAGAATGTTGAAATAAAAATTAATGCTTGAATTAGTTAATTAGTCTAGCAAATTCTGTTGATATTTAAATATCATAATTGTTCAAAATGCTCATCATTCATGATTCGATAATATGTTATTTGATTATAAAAGAATGACAGCATTTTTTATGTAATTATTAGAAATAAATACAGTTTTTTCAAGAATTTGAGGTAGAAATTATTTCATTTTTGTTTTAGTTTCGTTTTATGCACTCCATTTTTTAAATAGAAAATAATTAAGTGATGATAGATCAGGCGATCAAGGTGACCACTCGATTTTGTTTATTACTTTTTTCTTTCAATAAAAAATATGTTTAAATAATTACGAATATTTCAATCACGATCGCAATCATTGCCGTATCTGAATAAATCTTTTCAGCATATTTTCATACTTTATCATCTTCATAGTCTACTGCTATATTAATGAAAAATGAATAAATGAAAATATTATTAAAATATTATTAAATATTCAACTTTTTAGATATTATGCATATTTCTAACAATGAAGATTAATATCAAATAAGAATTTAAAGGTATTTATTGGTATTATAATGGTATCTATATCATTCGATTCATTCGAGAAAACTATAAAAAATTATGTTTTGCAATTTTTTCCGTCATAAGTTTACACAATTCAAAATTATCGTTATCAGCTTTTGTATATGATTGTATGTGAATTGTATATGAATTTTGCCTTTATATATGATTGCATATGAATGTTGTATAGATGTAATTTAATTTGTTTCTAATTATATTTATATATAAAAATTCGATTGATATCATATTTTTGAGCTGCTTTAAAAATGGAAAGAATTTTCAATAAAGGATTGTGTAATATTTCTTTGGACTAATCGCTAATATTAATCTTCATTATCTAATTTTTTATATTTTTAGTTTTTTCAAAATATTTTATTGTCAAACTTCGTTTGATTTTATTATTCATAAATTTCAAAACATCAATATTTATCATGAAATGTTTCGTTGTCTTTCATTGAAAAGTTATCTTACTTCATTATAAAATTTTCATTGATTATCTTATTCTTCATTAAAAGAAATATTCTTTTTTGTTCTGAAAGATAATATAAAATTATAGTAAAAAATAATTGAAGGAGAAAGAAAAAATAAAAGAAAGAAAGAGGAAGTGAGAGGAAGAAAGGGAAGGAATAGTTTAGATAAAAATAATAAAATGTATATATTATAAAACTATGATATATATACTTTTATGCTACAATCTAATACTATAATACTGTAATCATAATATTGTTTTAAGAATAACAAATGAAACTTAGCATTTCATATTCACTTATGATATCTATCATATTCATATATGAAATAAAAATCTTATGTCTATATTTTTTATTTATTTAAAAAGTACTCAGTACACTTGTATGAACCAACTACAATTAGAAAAGATATTGAGAAAACCGTTAGAAAAACTATGCAAATGAAAGGATAGCAAGAAAGGAAAAATAAAATGTTATTACACCAAGAAATATTTATTAAATATTATTTATTTTATATCAGATAGATTTGATTCATTCAGTTAATAAAAATGCAACTTTTCATTTATTTTCGAATATATTTGTTAATTTTTGTTAACATTTATTTGTTAATTAATTAATATATATTTCGATTTTAAAGTTTAACTTGAGTATAATACAAGTTTAATACAATAATATATTGAAAGTTGTGATATCATATTCTTTTTTAAATCATATTATTTTCTTTTAATTTCCAGCGATTGGAACCATGTCTTTTATCATTCTATTTCGATGTGTTATGAATATTTTAATCTATTTCATTAGAGATAGAAATATAATGATTCTGATATCAAATATTGTAGTAAGTAAAATAAATAATGTTAATCGTTAGAGCGAAAATATCAAAGTTTTGTATTATGTTAATATATATATATATCAACATATTATTTTTTTTTCCATAGACACACACATTAATAAAGCATACGTTTAAAAAAAATTAATTTATATGTATATGTATAATAAATATAATATATATATACGTATGTGACATATTTGTTATAATAAAATTGTCAATATTAGTAATTATTAAGAATTATTAATGTGTTTATTTTTCAATAGGCTATTATTATATTATTATATATTATATCGTATTTTAAGAAATTTTATAATTTTTGTAATTTTTGAAATTTTTATAATTTTAATATTTTTATGTTTAAATCAGATTATTGTTATATAGTTTATTTAATAAATATATTTTTTCATTAAATATTGAAAATATATATATTTGTGTTATAATATTGTATTTAAACTAATGATGTAATATATAAAATAATTCGAAATAATAAGACTATTTAATTAAATAATAAGATTATTAAATTAAAACGTATGTGATAGAAATTTTTTTTAATGAAGGTTTTATTTTAGAATATGTATATTTTTTCATCTTCTGGACGTAAACTAAAATTATAAATGTAGATTCTTTCATCTTATTTTATTTATATGAAGTATCTCTTCTTTATTAATTTATATTCATTTGATATTTACTGAATATTTCTTAGATATATAAAGATTAAATGATTTCATAAGAGTATATCCCATGAATGTTCATTATATATTTCAATAATATTTTATGGATATTTTCGATATTTTCGAATGATATGTATAAAATATTTTTCAGATATTTATGTGATGTCTATATTTGATAAGAATAAACAAATAATTCTTATATAAAATTTACTTGCAGTTTTCTTAAAATAATTTTTCTTTTAAATTATGAAGAAAAATATCTATTCGGACCATTAACGATTAATATATTTTTCAAACGAATTATTTGTTAGTACTTTATATAGAAAAAAAAGAAATACTCTTTGTTGGAAAAACTGATTTTGTTTGGTATAGAAATATATACAAATAATGGAAAAATATTATATCTAACTTTGAGATATTATTTTATTTAATTTTATTTTCTTGTATTGAATTTAGACTCATTTTTCAATAAAGTTTATAAAATTTTAGAATTTTTTAAATTTTCTGTTTTTTCATTTAATTGCATTGTTTCATTATTCCTTTGTCTCATTGAATTGCCCAACACAAAACTAATTGATTACTTTCGATTTTTTTTAGTATAAAAAGAATTATGCGAAATTTTGAAAGTATATGAAATCTTCTTTTATAAAAGAATTCCCAAAAAGTATTTTGTTTTGAATTTAAACCAAAACTCTCTTAATCTTAAAATTGTATAACCTCTTAGCATAATTTGACAATATATTGCTATTCAAAATTATATAAGTTTATTAAAAATATGATTTCATTTAAACAGAAAATTTTGGTCAATATTTTCAATTGCTATTTATTGTTAAATTCTCTTAGATTTTTAGTGGCATTTTGCTAATAAAAATTATAGCAGATACTTCTATTTTCATAAATTTGGTTGACTTTATTATTCTTTTTTTATATCTTAAAAAAAGATTTATAGATTTACAGATTTATTTTTGAATATTTGTATCATGTTTCTTGGTAATGGTCATGTTGGCTCCCTTGATTGATAGTTTCTGTTAGTGTCGCTAGTTGTCGCCGAACTTCGCGCAGTCGTCTGTTGTATTTATAATTATTCGTAGTACTTGGGTGGTGAAGAAGTGATAAAATAATAGATAATCATTTAGTAATAATGGTATAAAAATAAAGATTTTGTGATGGCTTGCTATGATGATGTGTGAAATAATTGTAATGGACGCTCAAGCAAAATAGTACTAAATGATGTAATATGTCGGTATGCCGGCGAATCAAAATAATACGAGGTACGCATTTGAGCGATCAATAAATTATTCATACACAAGAAAAATATGTGAGATATATATATATATATATACATAGCATATTTGTTGTAAATTTCTAATATTAGTAATTATTAAGCATTAATAATTACTAATATATGTTTATTCCTTGATGACTATACTTGTTATTATTATCATATCTTAAAAAATCTTGTAATTATTGATTAGGTTAGGTTATTATCTTTAGAGAGAAAATTGAATTTTGTAGATGTATTCATATCATATGCATAATAAGCCTATAATCTTTTAGTTATTTTAATCATTATATGAAATTAAAATTTTCTGTTTTATATTTGTATATGTATGTACAAGCGTGGATACATAAATAAAGATTTCTAATTTTGTACACAGAACCTGCAAGAATTTTATTTTATAATTTTATATTAAGCAAGATTTTTATATTTTAAGTTTCTCTCTCTCTCTCTCTCTCTCTCTCTCTCTCTCTCTCTCTCTCTCTCTCTCTCTCTGTTTATGTGATACTTCTTTTTTATTTCTTTAATTAATCTTACAAATTAATGTATCTTATTCTTTAATTAATTTAATTGGCAATTCTGTTTATAGAATAATGAATAAAAGATATTATTAATTTTATATACTTTGTATACTTTGAAATCATAATACTTCGAAATTTTTGGAATAAAGGTATTAAAAACTGTTTTTAAATTATATAATCGATATATATGATAAAAATTTCATCCAATTAAACATTACATTTTAATATTTTTAAAGTTTATTTTAAGTTCCAAAGAAAAATATTTTATCCTATGTCTTCACAGGAATATTTTATATAATTTAAGCATTATTTTTCACAGAAGTTATTGAATACATTTTTGCATCTATGTCTCTCAAACAAAATTTAAGATAGTGAATTGTTATTTTAATTTCAGCATATATTATACAACATGCTTTAAAAAGATGTAGGTACTTAAGAAGACATATTAAATTTTGGGTACTAAACATGAACATATACCCATAAATCATATACCCATGAAAATAAATTGGAAAGCTTTAATAAGCAATATTACATAAATTATTTATATATTTATATATCTTTTTATATAATCTAAAATTTTTAACTTATTTGATTTTCAATAAGATATTATAAATCATGTCTTGAAGTGAATGTGTTGAATACATTGAACATTTTATGGATTAAATTATTATTATTATTATTTATTATATATTATTATTATTTATTATATATATATTTATTACAAAAAGTTTTATAACTCGAAAACAAATGGCTTTCTTGAAAATACTATTTTATACAATTATACAATTTTCTAACATCTAAACTTTTAAATTATTAATTATTTTTGACATTATTTTATAAAAAATTTGACTTTGAATTTCAAAACAATATGAAAATATATAGAAAAAATTGCATCAATGATTTTGTTCAAAATATATATGAATAAATGATAGTTTATGATTATAAGTATTTATGTTTGCTATATTGATATTAAGTTTAGATATTAAGTTGGAATCATAATAACTTATTACTTTAACAACTTTGAATCAATATTAGGTATGATACGGTATCAATATTAGTATAGTATAATAAGGAAATGCGATGTACAAATGTAGAGGAAGTTGGTGCGATATTAATTTATGGCAAGTTTGAAAAAAGTTAACTTATGACAATATGATAAATAATCTCTTTTAATGTTTCACAAAAAGAAATTTAATAGATTCAAGCCAAAAAAAGAGCCACGGAAACATTTTAACCAACTTATTGATTTGGAAATAATTGATTAAGAATTTTTTCAATTTAATGCATAATTGAATAAGGTAAAAATGTCTTGTGACTTTTGTTTAGGCTTGAATTTATTAAATTTCTTTGCGTTGAACATAAAAAGTATTAACATGCGTCAACTACTTTATAAGATAACGTATAAAAAGAGTTCGTGAAAAAAATTATATCGTTCAACGATTGTTCATTCTGATGTTATGTGGAAAAATATCGATAAACACTATAATTTTAAACATTTTTGAATAAAACTGGAATTAAATGATACATTGTTTTTCTCTGTACATTTTCATCTTGTTTTGAAATTGAAGCATGTTTCAGAATTACTTCTAAGTCGTTGAATTTAACTAGGACAAAATACACAAAAAAGATGTGAAGTTATTTAAAAAATTCAAGGTCACCTTATATCTGAAAGAAAATTTAAAAAATAAAAGAATCAAAATGCATTCATTCAACGAGCTTTATCGAATGCAATGTATTCTGTAAAATATTTTTTGGTAAAATCAAGTAACAAATTACAAAACAATATTTCAGATTACATACACATACACACACACTATACATACATACATATATATATATATATATATATATATATATATATATATATTGTGTATTATAATATGTTATAATAATACTTCTTAATTGAACTTATAAACTATTAAATCTATAAAAAAAATTAACAGTATCATATCATAAAATTTCAAAATAAGATATAGAATGGAACATATATATTTAATATAAAGTATAAGATATATATATGTTTAATAGATATATAAATAAGCTATAGAATAGAGGAAGCTTGGACTTATCGCATATCATAAACGCAACTCTCGTTCCAGATTGTTTTCCCATCTTTCAAAGAGTGGGTTAATTGCCTTTTTATTGAAAAATCTTTATGTTAAATATGAAGAAGCCAACAAATGAAACTGTTTCTTTAATCGCTAAAGAAATTGGCGATCGCCTCTAATCTTATCAAAAATACATATCGATAATAATAAAGACAAATGGATATAGCTAATAAGGGCATAAGATAATGGGCACTAATTGACAAGTTGATAGATTTTAAACTATATAACTATATAACTATATATACAAGTTTGTTTTTTATTTTATACAAAAAATATTTAAAGAATTAATGTAAAGAACTTTATATATAGCTGTATAAATGAAAATAATATTTTTTAATATAAATATAAATAGTTAAAAATTAATATATAATAATGCAAATTAGAATAAATTTTTTAATTATATTTAGTATTATGGAAAAAATAAACTCATTAATTTTATAATAGAAAATAGTGTAAACAGAGAAGAGATAATATAAATTTGCAATATAAATAAACAATTAATAATTAATCTAAAGTTAGTAATAGAATAGTCCAACTCAACTATAGTTCATATTATGAATGCTTTTTCAATAAAAAAAAAGTGGAAGGAAATAATCTGCAGAGAATAAATTAAAAATATTTAAAAAATTAAAACGGGAAAATTGATGTTCATCAATAATCAGATTAGACAGTATAGACAGCATTATCTAAAATTTATTCAAAATTGGTGTTAAAAAAATTTGTGATAATATTGAAGAATCAAGACGAGTTAAATTAAAATAAGAACTGGATGAAGACAAACAACAAGACATTAAGATAATTTATGAATTGAAATGAAAAGAGTAAAAAGAAGAAATAAAAAAGAAGTAGCGAAATTTAGATTTAATTTATTATCATTTATTATCATTAAAAACATGAAACTCTGATTTATTATTCCATACATTATTTTACTAAAATCTTATTATTTTATTTAAATGTTCATACATGAATCATTATTATTTCCTTAGTATTAGTCTTTGATATTAATTGTTGCGATACATAATATCTAGTTTGTCATAATATCCAGTTTATCGTATTTATGTTAACATAAGAATGAATTTGATTTTAATATATTATAGTTATTATATCTAATTGCTATAATCATTATTTGATTATTACAGATAATATTTTGTATGTGTATGTTGGATGTTTTATTTATATATTATAAAATATATTATTTATATAATTTATATATAATTAAATATATAATTTATATATTATAATATTATATATTATATATTATTGATCGAAAAAGTATATTATAAAATCTTAAAAATGTTGATATCTGTATTACATTTTTAATATAAATTATTCCATAAATATTATATACATCTTTAAAATAATATGTTTAAAATAATATGTTTAAAATATTCATTCAATTTGTAATTAAAATAATATGTTTAAAATATTCATTCAATTTGTAATTAAAAATCTCGCAAAATATTAATTAAGTATAAAATATTTCCACTTTTTAATAAATTAAAAGATATGTCAGATATGTCAATGCTATTAGTGAAATATATGAAATCAGTACACGAAAAAAATATTACTATATGAAATATATTAATGTCAACACATATAATGTTAAAATATACAAAATATTATTATTTTATTTGGCACATATTCCATTTACTTATCCGCATACATTTAACCGTATTTTTGAAGCGACTGCATATATATTACATTATTTATACTAATCATGCTTTCATTACCTGATATATTTTTTAATTAAGAAATATATTTTTTATTAAGAAATGTAAGTATTTAATACTTTATTGATATCTTACCGAAATTTGGAACCATAGATTGGATAAATGTTTAAAAAATATTTTTGTAGAAATTCTAAAATATATATATTATTTGTGGGATATTTCATATTAATGTAATATACCGATCATTTGTTTTAAATGTAATATATAACATTTAATAACATTTTTAAGATTTCAAACGTAATATCCCTTTTCAGTTAATAATATTTTCATATATAAATAAAATATTCGATACAATAAAATATTCGATACATTATTATTGTGTTAGTTAAATAGTAATAATTAAATATATGATAATCACAAATATTACAGAGCAATCCTAATAAATAATATATAATATTTATAATATTAAAATTAAATTTAATGTAACTATATTGCAAAGTGACGATTATTATGATGTAATTGATGGTTCTATATCCTTCATAGATGTTTTTTTTTAATAAATCAATTTTAGTTAATGAAATACGAGTTTATGACATGCATAAGCAAACTATATTACGATATATGTTTATAAAAATATTTATATTATAATAATCATAAAAAATATAAGAATATGTTTTAAATAATCTTCCAAAATGTCCTTTTTAATATTTCAAAATCAATTTTATCTCTGTAGAATTGTTTATTGAATTAATAATATTTTTTATGTTGTTTGTAACTGATGAGTATTGTTTAACATTTTTCCTAGATTTTTTCTTTGCTAAAGAAGAGATATTTAGATTATCCAATTTGTTCATAACGTAAAAACATATATCTTCTTCATAAAAGTATTGTACGGCTACAGGATTTTAATCTTTTCAATAATATTTATTGATATTTTATGAGCATTATTAAGAAACACCAGTGCGAAATTAGCAATATTAAAAAAATTTTCTATAGCTCATGCGATTACATACCGTTTATATTTATACGCACATTCTAAATTGGCATACTTTTAATTAAAAAGTTAAGAATTAAAGGATTAAAGCAATTTTCGAGTAATAGTCGAATTCGCTACGCAAGCTCGAAATATTGATATTATGTTTAAAACGGCATTGATCAGTAGATTTTCGTTTGCACATATTATATATATACTTATTGCTTCACATAATATCTATATTTCGTACAATACATACAATACATACAAAAGTAGTTGAATTTTCGTTTATATATCTTTAGTTAAAAAATTTAAATTAAACAATTAAAATTTCGAATATTAACTGATAAATTTTCGTTTGCATGCTTGCAAAATAAATTGATTCTTGTATAGCTTTAATTAAGAAATAAATTTTTAAAGTTCAACTTCTCGTTAATCTAATATCATATTGAATTTCACTTTACAAGATATTTATGTGAAACAAATTTAATCAATAGATTTTAATTTTCATATTTCTAACTCAAAAGTTTAACAGAATTGTTGGAAATGTCATATCTATATCTGTTTTTATTAAACTTATTATTTTCTTAGAATGAGAATTATAAATCAGTTGTTAATTACAAATCTGTTATTAATTTTATATAAGCTTATATAAAATACATTGGATGCCTACATATTTGATATATTTATTTTTAAAATTGAGATGTTCTTTCTAAATATTTAAAAGTATTATAAAAAATGAGCAATGTAATGTTTTATTTATTGTATTACATAACCATTAATAAGACATGACTCTTATTAATTGACATTATTTACTTTTGTAACATATAGATATTTGAAATAGTGCTAAATTATTAGATGAAATTTGAATAAAATCTAGAAATTTAATAGCTGAAATTGTGCTATGTATATTCCACATTAATGAATAAATGCATATAAAATTTTTTTGCAAAAATCTTTGATTTTGAAATTTCTGCATTCCTATGCATTTTTGTAGAAAAACATCTATAGATTTTTATAAATTAATAGTTTTTAATTTTATAATTTAATAAAGATCTTATTGAAGAATTGGAAGTAATTACTAAAATATTTGTTTTTCCTTTATCACGATACCTCGGATACTTTTTTCTTTAAAACTTTATGTTTGGGCTAACAATTCTATAAATAAATTCTATAAATAAATATTCTATAAATAAATATTCTATAATTCTATAAATAAATTGAAAACATTGCATACGCAATTAACAATATTTCCTTCTTTATAAAAAAAGTGTTAATAAATAGGAAGTCCTTTCAAAATAAAGTATATTATTATTTGTATATTATCGTTAATAACATAATCTACCATTTAAAAAAATATTAGATCATTTTTATTTATTATTTTTATATAAATAAATATTTTATAAATTTTATAAATGTTATGTATTTTATAAATATCAGAATTCGTATATGCCGTTCCAATAATTCTACTATATTACACTATATCAAAAAGATATATAGAAACATTTGCATTTTTGTTGTTTATTTTAATTAGTCGAAGTAATGAACGTTTCGAATGCAAGCAATCTTTTTTTATAGTTATGAATTAAAATTAGAGAATAATAGTCAGAATAGATTATTAAATATTTTTTTCTCTTTTTTTGTGTTTTCTCTACTTTGTAATAATATTTATTTTATACTGTGATGTTTTTTCTTTTTTTTTAAACTTATGTCACACCAATTCTTTTTTGCATTTGAATATTTGATAATTGTAATTGACATATTTTTAAGAATGGAATTATATCTTAAAGAATCTATTTTTATGGGATTGTTAGTTTTCTATGGCAATTTGCTATAACGGTATGATTATCATTTAATTTTACAAATACATTAATTGAATATCAATTGAACATATATGTTTAATAATAATAAATAAAATTTATTTGCTTTTTTTCATTAATATATTTTTTATGTTGCTAAAATAGTCTCCTGATTTAAACGATGAAATTCGCAATATTTAGATTTAATAACTTATAGCATGATATTGTTTAAAAAAATATATAATAATTTGAGATTTGTGTAAATGATACCATAAGTTCAGAACAATAATATAAATTAAATTGCAGATCGAAAAGCGCTTTTTCAGTAAAATTTTTCATATGAGCATTCATACATAATTTCTTAAAGTACGATAAATTTATATATTTTTTTGCAGTATTTATCTTATCCAATGAATAATATTTACTGGAATCGTTATCATCATTTTCCATTTTGCGTATTTCAAAATTGCATATCATACGCGAAAAGAAAGTTTTGTCTATTCTTCAATGTTTCCATCACCGGATTCATTAAAATTTATAATTAATAATGAATACAGAATATAATACGACTTTTCGTATGAATATATATCGATTTTTCATTTTAATAATGGTTGTTAATACCAGAACAAGATCACATTTTCCGTGCGAATCAATTGCTGAACGGGATACGACGCGAGCGATGCTTATATTCTAATATAAATTTCACACAACACTCAGAGGATAAATGAGAAAAACTTATGGAAATAAGTTAGTAAAAAGAGAAATCGGAGCTCCGAGCTGATAATATTTTGTAGATAATTTAAAACGGACGAGTAAATTGACTAAGCAAACAAATACTTACATCTAATAATTTTAAGGGACTCGAGGAGATGCTTGACGACATAAATAATAAATGAAAGAGTAGAAAAAAGACAGTCAAATCCCCTTCCATCTTTGTTGCTAAAGTTACCAACATATAGCCGCTATCTCAATTACTAAAAGAAATCTCCATTGGCGATTATGATATCAAAATTATAAATAACTAGCAAGTTAGAATCCAGCACAAAAGCTTCATTGCTTATGTCAACATAGTGAAAGAGTTCAAAAGCAGGGATATGGAATTCCACACGTATAAACCGAAGCAAGTAAGGAGCTTTAAAGTGGTCCTTAAATATATGCATCCTTCATTGAATGTAGATGATATCAGAAAAAAATTGAAGACCATGGACATATAGTTACCATACTTTTTTTTTATTATCATCCTAGAAATTATTACAAGCTGTCAGCTTAATGTGACATTTAGTAATACATGAGATAGTTAGGTGTTATAAAGTCTTGAAGAGTATATGCTCAGTGGCATGTGTCTTACAGAATTACAACAGTCAAGCGTAACGGTCTATCAACATATGGAACATCAAGAAGCAAGATACTAGAAAGAAACTTCCCATGTTCTATATCGAGTTATCCGAGAATAATAATAAAGACATTTACGACATTGAATCACTTCTTTAAAGCAAAATAAAATTTGAGTCAGCACATTCAAAACGTGAAAATTAATAATAATTAATTAATTGATATTAATTGCCAGCGGTATGGCCATACGAGAATTTTTTGCTTCTGCAAGATGCATCAACTGTGTAGAAAATCACCCAACTTCCAACTGCTCACACAAGGGAAAATCTAGGGATGTTAAATGCATGCTATGCGAAGGCAATCATCTAGTCAAAGGTTATATGGTCTACAAAGATCTACAAAGAAGATTTCTCTCTGCATTACAGAGAAAAGTAATAATACTTAAACCATAATCACAAACTAAATCTGCAAGCATACAAACATACAAATAAATCCGCCCAACTAGAAAGCCCCTATGCTTAGGAGCACAGTTACAAGAAGTGAAAGTAGACAACGGATTATATAACAAAATAATCAGACTACATAGGAATAAATAATATCTCCATGTTCAAGATAATTTGTAACAAATGTTATACAAAAATTACAACATGTGATAAAAGAGTTTATGAAAAAAATGGGTGTAATGTTAACCATCCTAACAACTAAAATGACGTAATGAATAAGATGCTATTTAAAATAGCAATGCCAATGGGCTGGCTAAATACTCGCACGAAATTAAAACTTTTATTTTTAACCAAAACATAGACATATTACTTGTTTCTGAAATACATTTTACTAACAAATGCTATTTTTGTATCCCTGGATACACATTGCATCACACAATGTATCCTGATGGCAAAACTTATGAAGGAACTGCTCTTAAGAAGCAGCATTAGTAGTATGAAATTGGCAAATGCCAAAAAAAATTCTTGCAGGCTATTAATGCTGTAGAGATTGAAATGGATGTATTACTATTTTTGCCGTATATTCACTACTTAAGCATAAAAAATGAACAATATATAATCTTTTTTAAAAGATAATATATAAAGTAATTTATCGCTAGGTAATTTAGGCATTTTATCGCTGCAGAAGATTATAATGCCAAACATACGTAATGGAAATCGAGATTATAATTAATCATACCCAAGGGGTAGGAACTCCTCAAAGCGATCGAAGTCACAAACTTGACAACCATGTCGACAAGGGAACTCACCTATTTGACAACAAAGAGATCTCTGACTTTCTGAACTTCGGTATTTCTAAAGATTTGCCGTACTAAATTCTCTCTTGAATTCAGATCAGTTATGATCTTCAAATCATTCTTCAATAATTATTATAGTAAATAGTAAGGTAATGACTAAAAGCAAACCTTGCATTCTCCACAATGCCAAAACAGACTGATCTTACTTTCAGGAGCTACTGATGACTACTCTTGATAATTCTATCCGCTAAAAACTGACAATGATATCGTTTGCGCAGTTGAAAGCTTCAACTATATCGTACAACAGGCCGCCTGGAACGCAACTCCAACATATAGCAATCTAGACACCAATATTGAATATTTGTTTTCAATAAAAAACAAACTAGCAGAAGAAAGGAAGCTACTGGGCAAATAAATGCCCAGTATTGAAAATCAAATTAAATCGAGCTATCAAAGCACTTAAAAACCTATTGGATTTGGAAAGAAACAAGGGGATACAAAAATATCAAGTTAAGCCCTACTGCTGCAATTAACTACTCTCTATGGAAGATCACCAAGACACTAAAACGCTTGCAGACACAATACTCGCCTATTAGCAAGACGGGAATTAGACTAGAAGTGATAAAGAAGAGATCGAAACATTCACACTTTTCTAAGGTCTTTAAATCTAACCCGCGAAAAATTCCTTTAGGGAAGGAAAACAAGCTACTCTCGTATGCTTTCCTTACTACTCTAGATACCCATATAAAATCTTTCATGTAAAAGAAATGCGAGCCATAATAAAAAATCTAAATTTAAAGAAGGTGCCGGGTTATGATCTCATAACCAATCCAGTCCTGCCAGAAATAGGAATAAAATTTATCATCCAACTTTGTAATGCAATTCTCAGACAAAGCTGTTTTCATCTCAATGGAAAGTAGTGCAAATTATTATGATCCAGAAGTCCTGTAGAACTTGCTGAATGATTGATTAGCTTGCTCGAAATTATTGGAGAAACTTTTACTCCCAAGGTTCTTCATAATAATAGAGAAGCATAAATTAATTTTTAATCATCAGTTTGATTTTCGATATAAGCACGCAATTATAGAATAGATACACAGAATTGCCATAAAAATAAATAATGAGATGAAAGGCAGATATGGTAGTCTTCTTTGAAGTTTCACAGGCCTTCAAGATCTGGCACGATGGATTATTTTACAAAATTAAAAACAGTTTCCCATGCGATCTCTACGCCGTCATAAAATCCTATCTATTACATAGAACTTTTGCAGTTAAATATGGAGAAGCAGTCACATAATAAAAGTGATCAACTCTGAAGTTCTTCAAGGTAATGCATTTGTAGAGCACCAGTGCTCTATATACATTGCAGATCTCCCAGTCGCTCTGGGAGCCCTCAGTGGGTTCTACAACTGCAACTTATGATACAGCTATTTTTATGACTCATAACAATCATATAGAAGTCTTCTTGCAAGAAAGTTTCTCCTACATTCAGAGGTAACTAAAGAAATGGAGAATCAAAGCTAATGGGATAAAATCAGTGCATGTGACATTTACTACCTGTGCTTACCAATAACTGAACGATCTGAGAATTCCTTAAGCTGAAGATGCCAAATATTTAAGATTACACTTCGAATGTGGACTAAATTGGAAAAAAAACAACTTGAATTTCAATTGGAAAAAATAGCTACTCGGCTCTAAATCATAAACTGAATTGTTAGTTGAAAACAAGTTGTTATTATACAAGGCAATTCCCAAACCTATTTGAACTTATGCTATTCAATTGTAAAACATGGCCTCCAATTTAAATATAGAAATATTGTAAAGATTCCAAACCCAACATCTTATAATCATCGTCAATGCTCTATGATACATCACCAATGATACATTACAACGTGATTAACGTGATATACGTTAGAGATGAGATAAGAAGACTCAGCCAGAAATATGCTAATAGGATGGCGGAATATCCTAACATATTCACAATTAATCTCATAAAAAATAGCAAGATATCATAGATTATAAAAAAGACTTCCTCAAGACTTATGCACCTGATCGGTATAATTCTATAGGGCACAAGTCACTGAATATATGTTCTTCAAGACTTTCTTACACCTAACTGTCACGTATTGCTAAATATAATATTGTGACAGCTTGTAATAATTTTTAGGATGATAATTAAAAAGAAAAGTAATGGAAATTCCAATGAAATTCGATATAGACATATTTTATTTGTGAAACTTTCCCATGGAAATATTAATACCTAATTATTATTTTTATTATATATCTAATATATCTGAGCGTATGATATATATCTGAGCGATATATATGATATATAGTTATGAAACATTTAAATTTTTTTCTTCGTTGGAGCACTTCAAATACAATTGAGGGTTGATGTAATTTAATAATTAATCTAAATGGCTATATAATGTTTTTGTATTTAATAAGGCTTGTATTTAATATGGTTTTTACTTCATATTGCATTCTTTTAGAGTGCAACTGATCATCAATATTGAATCATATTTGCAAATATTATCAAATAATATTTGAAATAATTGTATAATTTCGTTTACACTAGAAATAATGGCTTGATACAAGAAAATTGCACGTGAATATCTATTTTTTCAAATTTTTTTTATTTCCTGGGCAACAAAGCCAATAATATTAATTGAAATTATATTATTTAATTTTGTTTTTGTGGATATTTAATTATTGTGGATATTTAACTATATTATAACAGTGCTCAATATATATATATATACATACACGCACACACACACACACATACAAATGATCTAATCAATCAATCTCTTGTATTGCATCGATATATTAAACATTATATTCCAGATCATTTATAGATTCAATAGATTTAATAAATCTTTTACTTTATTTTACTTTTATTTTAATTTTTCCTTATTTTATATTTTATTTTATTTTTCTCTATTTTCTTGGTTTCTCTTCTTTTTCTATTTTTCTTAATACGTCATTGATACATTATTATACAAATGGTTTAGAATAACTATTTTTTTCATAGAAATTGATGCCAGAAGATTATCTTTTTGAAGATTTGTATAAATATATATATATTTTTTTTTCTAAGAAACAACATTCGTAAGAAACCTAAGGTCTAAAGTATTTTCTAGAAGAGAACTTGAAACCAATATAATCTATTAATTATTCTCCAAAAAGAAAATTTTTATTCTAGACTGACAATATTTTAATTTTTTAAACTTTTTTTTACTAATTATTATTCACTAAATATTGAATATCTTTTATCAACTTTCTTTAACATATTTAATTTCATAACTAAGATCATTTATGTTAACTTCGGATTCACTTTTACGTGAAATATCTGTTACCGTCAATTTTGGCTATTTGATCATTTAACTTTCTATCGCGAGTTTAATCGCGTACGAGTCCTTTTATGGATTATTCATAAATGACGTAACATTGCGTATGTTTTTGATGTTTTTTGCTATACATTTATATTAGACTAAAGTTATAATTCAATAGATTTTAACATTCCTATATATTTTTATATAAAATTTGGAAAAAGACCATAATGATTTAATATAAATATTTAATAATTAATATTAATTTTAATAATTAAATTTAATCTTGTGATATGAACCTATATCATACAGTTCAAAAAGACGACATAGACAAAAGCTATTGTAGTATAGAAGAAAGGGATTATCGGTGGCATGTATCAAAAGTTTGTAATTAAAGAAGCCGACGCGCACCTGCGTGTGTTTGCGTCCACACAAAGACAATCGCGGAAAAAACTGTTGACGCCCGGAAGCCCGCGGGACGACGTGATTCATCCAGATGATACGTAGCGTTAGCTGACAATTCTGCGACAATTCTGAAATGTAGCATCATTTTTGAGTATATAAAGGACGAGAGCAGCAAAGACGCGATAGAGTGGGAGACAGTGTATAAGTATGAGAGCAGTAGTAGTTGAGAGTGGCAGTTGTTGAGCCCGTAGTCGAGTCGTAAAGGCAAAGCCTGTGGAGTCAGCTAGTCTATCGAGAGATGTTATATCTTTGCGAAGAAGAATAAAGAGTTTCTTTATTTATTGTTTTATCAATCTGAGGCGTTGAAGACCCATCATACTTAACAAATTCTATCTGGATAGAAATACCATACACTATTATAGTATTGTAGATAAAAAATTAAATGTAATAAAGAATGTTATTAATAGAAAAATAGAAGAAATGCGACAAAAAAGTGATTATATATTTAATGCATGTATATGTACTTCATATACATACATAATTTCGTACATACATATTTCGTACGCTGATATTAAAGTGCCGACAGTTGCGTTATCGTATATATCCTAAATCAGGATCCACTTTCGATCTATTTTCGATCTGAATAAGTACTGATTAAGTATATAAGCTTTTTAAATAGTTATTAGACAAGAATTAGGGACTACAGCGTTTTCTATCTTCGCCCAGAATTCTCGGTAATCAACCGATTATCGTTTCTGTTATATACGTGATGAACAAGGGAAATTCTTTACTTCTTCTCTACTTTCGTAGAGTGTTTATTCGAGATAATTAGTATAGTACTGCAATTTCTGACACAAATATAATTAGCACAAGTATAAAAGAATAAAATGATGCTCTGTTTTCACTAAGCATTTTCAGTTACCAACATTGATATATTCGCTTTTACATCTGTTCACCACATCTAATTCGTCTCCGTATATATCCATATATATATCCATCTATCTACACTCATCTATTTCATCCTCATTCGATATAATCAATTACACGCATGTGAACATATCATATTGACAATAGACTTTATTTTAAGAATTTAATTTTTTTATTATATCATTATATTAATTAATTTTATTATAATATTTTAATATCATCACACTGCATGTTGCATCGCGTTGCATCTTCTTGATTACCAAATCCTCGTCCTCATTCCGTCTATGCGATAAGCTGATTTAAGTAATGAAAATTAAATTATTTTAATTCAATATTAGATTTGTTAGTGGAATATGAATTTGAGAATGATGAAAAGATAATTCAAAGTAGAGATGAAAGTGAAATCAGAAGGTATTTGTAAACTTCAATTTTATTTCATATAAATAAGGATTCTTCGAATTGTAGCAATATAAAAGTTTTAAAATATCATTATTTACTATTGTGTTATCTTATTTTATCATTAATAAAAATGAAATGAGTAGTGTCATGCATTACTTTTTGCAATAAGATCTGACAGCATGTTATCTGATTCATGAAATATGAAGTACCATATTCATTGTATTAGTAGATCAGATTTTGTATTCGGTCATCCGAAAAGTTCTGTGGTTTTTCACATGTGCATGTATACAGGTTTGAATTTTGCGCTAATACTGAATGAGAAAGTCCAAACTTTTGGCTGATAAGAAGGAATAATTTTTATTTAAACAATGCATCCATTTTTAATAGCATATATTTGATTCTATAATATTCTAAAGATAAAGAACCAGAAACATTTTCGCAATGTTATGCTTTTCTATTTCAGAAAGGATAAAAATAAATGCGAGACAGGGCATTTTTAAATTCATAAACTTTACGAGAAAGGTTTTTGATGATACAGTCTGGAAATGGTTTCTGCAATCTCAACAAAATGATTTTACTCTTAAGAATGAAGCATGATTTGGATGTTTTTAGACTGTGAGCCAGGATTTATTGGTGCAAACTATTGTTAAAAATCCTTGCTATCTATACAGTACAAGAACCGACAGAAAAATAAAAAATTACAAAAAGCATCTTACATGATTATTTGTAGAAAGTTAATTATGTGAGCCGCTGCGATATTTGGGTATTACATATGCTGGCAGATAATGTTTGATGGTGTTGTCTGGAAACGAGGATACTATCTATACTACTATACTATCTCGTTCTTTTGAGCACATGCAACAATTTTTAATTCACCATTCTGCAAAATCGCTTCGAGAGGCAATAGAATAATCCAGCAGTATCTGTGGGCGACTTGCGCAGGATAAGTTTATTCGCGATTTCTGGTCAACGCTTTTCGATGCTTCTAATGTTCACCGCGCTCACAGAAGAGGTCTATTCATTGATGTCCCGCCTGGACTCACGCTCTGACCCTATTGAATACAGATGGTGAGAAAAGAAAATGAATAGGATTTGACTCTGCGGCCAGAAGAAGGATGGAGATCTGATTTGAATCTAAAGCATTACTCAATGTTCGGATAATGCTCAATGCTTCGTTCCAAGAGAGCGGACTTCTTCAGAGGTTTACGAGGGCGCCTGGTGGCTCCGATTTTCCTCCGGAAATTGAATTCCCTATCTCAAATCAGTTTTAGTTTCCTTTCTCAAAACTTTTTAGTTATAGTGTCCCTTTATAGTAGTCAGTTAATATGGGAAAGATCTTTGGAGATGACACGAGAAATCTTGCCCCTTTTGACCAACTCTAGTTGCCAACAGAAGCCACTTGTAAGGCTCTCTCTGCGCTTCATGTGCCCTGTATTCGAGTAAAAAGTGCTGAAGAGTATTTGCTTGATTTCCAGTGCTTATGCTCCATATATAATTTCCAGTGCTTCTCAAGCCAAGCGATTCCAGGCATGCATTGAAATCACCGTGGCTCGTTTGAGTTTGTATTACTCAATGATTGGATCTTATCTATGCCTATCTTTTGTTAGACTTTGCCAAAGAAGGCGAATATCGCTTGAGAAATTATCTATTGCCTGTTATATATTCATTGTCTCTTCCGTCATTCGTCTCGAAACATCATTCTCACTTGCAGAGATGATTGCTTTTCCTATTTTAGCCTCCAACTTTTTCTTAGCCATTGCCCCGTTTTTTTGTACAATATCCTTGGGGATTTTGTCCGCTGTTACACACAATGAATTAAAAGACGCCGTACGGTAAGCACCGGTTATTACAATAAGAACTGACAGGATTCTAAATATCTTAATTTTCCTCTCCATACTTCCTCATATGGAAGTCGACTCATGCAGCCGCCGCTAGGCGATCATTGAAACAAACACATCTTCATAGATGATAAAGAGGGTTCTATTACGTAAACTATTTAGCTTGCATAATATTTCCTAATTTTCTAAAGAGCAACGTCAACTTATCGCTCAGATACTTTCAATGGGTTTTCATACTCATATCTTTATCCAATAGATGCCAAGCTATTTAATGGTTTTTTAAATTTTATGTTACTGTTTCCGACTTTTATGATTGGTAGTTTGCTTTCAAAGTCCACTTTTTTACATATTATTTTGCACTTTCTATCCAGGGAGTTTTCTCCCAATTTGCCAATTGTGGCCTTCTGAGTTTTTTAGGAAGATTGCCTTCATCTTATGCTTGGCCAAGCTGCACCAACTAATCAGGTCAACCGCTTGTAGATTTCTTTCTTGTGTTGTCTGCAGAAGTCACTTTCTATCAGCATTAGAAAATCGTTCACATAGACAGCAAATCTATTCTCAATTTCTCGTTCGAGCAGTCTGAGAAGAATGAACATGAAATGTCGAACATGAAATTTCAGCAGGCCGGATGGATCCTTGCGGGCATCCTTTTGTGGCTCACTTGGAAATTTTGAATGTATCTTAAGAGATCTTTATCTTTTGATAATCGAAATAACTTGTAAACGTTGTAAACGTTCTTAGAACAGTCTCTCTATGCTTCAAATTATATAAATATATAAATATATAAATATATAAGTATATAAATATATAAATATATAAAGGGGCTTGCATGGTATTGATGCTGGATACGTGTCTTGGAAAATCTTCTCCTTGATGTTTTCTTTGATATTTCTCAATATCTATGGCAGATGACAGTCCAAAATCTCGAGCTTAGACTTGGACAGGTCACGGAAACTTTTGACAAATTGCTCCCAGTCTGTTCAATGTGTGTCGAATTTGCTGTTTGTAATGCGCTGTGATGTATCTTTCGTGATTGCCTTGATTTTCAGTGCTCTTAGTCTTAGGTCCATTGCCCTATGTTCACTGGTCGTGCTGGTCGCGAGTTCTTCCTCGCTTTCTACTCGCGGATAAATCGGCTTATAGGAAACAATACAAAAATTACATTGATAAATGACGAACCGAGAAACTGAGTCTTTAGTTTTGTTGATTTAACTCAAATGCACAAATGAGGTACTCAAATTTATACAGTTCTTTCGTCAGTTCCCAAAAAATGATTGTGCATTTGCATCTACCATTATTAAACTCTCGCTTTTCAGAATATAAAGTATCTTTTCAACGTGTCCGAGATGCTTCTCCATCTCATCACCGTATTAAAAATAGCATAATGCGACATAGAAGAAGAAATGACTTATATTTATATGTAGACGCAATGTGCTGTACTTAGCCGCGGGATAAATGTCATCTCTAGAAAGAGATTATTGCTACTATGGCATTGCGATTTTATCACGGTCTTTAAGCTACAGGAGATGTAACGCGAATCCCGCTTGTTGATATATGGTTTCTGCAATAGCAGGACATCAAGTCACTTTTTTGCTATGAACTGATACACTTTTCCCGTCACTATAACTGAACGTTTCATGTTCAATTGTAATATTTTTAAGCCCATGATCGTAATTGATGCGGTTGTTCTAAGACCGTTGGCGTTTTTTAATTGAGAATATTGTCTCTTATATTCTCTTATATTCTCTTGTATTCTACGTGTATTTCTATGGTGGACATAGAAGCAATACCTATCGCATCTACAAGGTACCGAGTGCACCATCAGCA
The DNA here is from genome assembly GCA_020341155.1 of Eciton burchellii. Classification (NCBI taxonomy): domain Eukaryota; kingdom Metazoa; phylum Arthropoda; class Insecta; order Hymenoptera; family Formicidae; genus Eciton; species Eciton burchellii. The sequence goes on along the minus strand of JAHMML010000018.1, from coordinate 785,841 downwards.
ACTTTATTATTTTCCCTAAGGTACCTATTGCATTTCTCTAAAATGAGTCAGATAGTGCAAAGACTGATACCTGAGACTTGAAGCCTGTACATAACTACGCTCTATGTCTTGGTCGCGCCGTGATACAGTTCAGTGAGATCTCTCAAGAAGACTGAGATCATCACTGAACGCGAACGTGCGAATCAACAGCGAAGACATCTCTATTTTCTTGATTCGGGAAATCAGGCGCACATTTTGTCTCATTATTCCATTAAAAGAGAATATATTGCAATTCATACTTGATTCTAAGAAGATCGAGCGATTTTAAAGAGATAGAGCCATCAATATATCGCCAAACCTTTTACGATAGGAATTGGCAAGTATCTCGTAATTTAGATGGTTAGCGATGGTACTTTTTAATATCTTCGCAGCCAAGTATTTTTAGCATAACCTTTACTTTAGTATTAGGACGTTTTAATCTCTTGACAAACTCTATATTTCCTATGCATTCAACTTTAATCCATTATTATCCAAGGTCGAAGAAAACCAGATTCTTTTTTAAAATAAAATAAAATAAAATAATAAAAAAGTTGTATTGCATATACTGCCGTTGCATATACTGTCGTTGCATATTTTGCATACTTTCACTTGCATATACTGATAGTGTAGAGCAATCTCGTGTGTCGGTTTGCGAATTTTTTCTGAAACTTGTGCATGATAGCCGATGAGAAATGAATTTTCTTCTTCTTCTTCTTTTTCTAGGAGCATGTCCTGTATTTCATCCAGTGTTTTTATTCTTCTGTGATATTGATGTTCAACTTTTATACTAACGTTTTAGCGACTGTCTAGGTAATCTGGTTTTCCAGAATGGAAGATCTGGAGCGTCGGGTTTCGCATTTTTTATGATTTTTGCCGGTTATCATTCATTCTGTTTATGATATATATGATTTCTCCATATTCGTCTCTTGATACTGGTCCATCTTATGACATTTTGGCTCCCATAGATATTACGAATATCTTCGTTGCAGATGCTATTCCGCAGAGTGATGCATTTTAAAATTCTCATGTCCCTGATCTTAGTAAGCATTTGGATTGTTTTCACTCTTTTTTCAATAGTATAAATTATTACAAGTTTTACGCAGGTTTTATGTCTTTATTTTACTTCTTGGACTCGTGTATTTGTTTCTTCAAATTATATTGCGATATCCGTTAATTATATCCAGTAATTATATCCAGTAGCATCATGGTTGCTTAGATTTTGCTTGCACCTCTTCTTCCAAATTTTTGTGATATTAATTTCAAGATATATAAAAGCCATGACTTGATCAACTTTTATTGCATATCGTCAGTTTGCAGCGCTTCAGTTTATTGCCAATTACAAATGACTGACTTTTTTTTTGAACAAATGTGGACATTTTATATTTTTCTGCTATCAATTCGAAACTCTACGTCTTTTATAGATTGTCTTCATTTTCGAATATTATTACTGTATCATCGACGTAACGTATTTCTACTTCTTTGTCTCTCATGTATCTTCTACCAGTACTTTTTACTTCCTTGATAATCTCGTCCATGATGATGTTGAATAATATTAAAACTGTCCCCTTGTCTGATTATGGTTGAGATCGATGTCTTGTGAAATTATTCTTTATCTTTATACAAATGTTCTTGTGTTTAGTTCTCTTCGTTTATAATTGTTATAATGTAGGGGTTTAATTTCCGGCTCCTTAGCAGATCTGAGTTAGCATATCCGTAAATTTCACTCTGTCAAATGCTTGCATCAGATCAACGAAACACATAAAAGCCATTTTGTTGAATTCAGTAGCTTTTTTGACTATTTGACAAAGTATAAATATTACGTTAATTATGGATCTATTTCGATGAAACCCCCGTTACTCTTTGCTGATACCTGTTGTCGTGACTTCTTCTGACATGATTTTCCAGAAAGATTTTGTGACCGAATTCAGAAGATTCATGCCTCTATAGTTCTTCGGATCATTTTTGACTTTGTGTATGACGACTCTTATGCTCTTTACTAATTATAATCGTAAAACGTTATAATCTGTATTGATAGAAGAATTTTATAGATTTATCTGACAGGGATTCCATATCGAGTTTTTCAATTATTTTAGCGGAAGTTCTGTTTTTCCTCCGGAAAGCTTTCCGTAGTCTCGCTAAGATTAGTCCATTTCAACATAGGTTAGTTCCCGCGCACGCGGAGCCAAGAGTTCTCACATCATATTGTAAAGGGATGTTATTGTATGTTATATGTTATTGTTTGTTATAATTTATAGTCGACTTATGACCTCTTATATTTTCAAACATATATTTGTATTATCTGTGTGGGTAAAATGTATTGCTTGTCTATAGTTTAGGTCACATGGATGTATCAGTTGTTCTCTATTTTTGTTTATTCTTTCTTCTTTAAATCTATTCTTAATGCCTTTTGATTACCAACATTAGCATTGAAGTAGCCCATTAAAATGATTTCGTGTGATTGCGGTAATTCGTCCAAAGTATATTGTATGTCATGAAAGTAGGTCATGAAAGAAGTTACTTTTTTCTTGTTATAATTTTGTAATATCCGGAGCATGGACGATAATAATGTGTCCTTGTAAATTTTTGAAATTGAAATGTTATTTGTAAAAATCTGTCATTAATATACTCCATTTTTCTGTTATCTTCTAGCCTTTGAGGAATCAATTGTCCGATTCTATTTGACTTTTTCATTCTTATTTTTTCCGCTGTAAATGAGAAAAAAATTCTCAAGTCTATAATTTCCCTTGCCTTTCTTCTTTGTTTCTGATAAGGCACATATATCGAAATTATGTTGCTTTAATTCCATAAGAATTTCTTGCTCTTGGGACGTAATCTTTCAGTTCTGAATATTTTCCTATTCTGAAAACATTTCTTCTATATTCTTATTATTTCGTCACTATAATGATCAATCCTTTTCAAGGCTACATTGATAGTTCTAGAAACATAATTCTTTTTTACAATGGGCAGATTGCTAAGCTTACCTATGAGCTTCCTCCTCTACTCGGGCTTAAAACCGGCAATAGCATTGCTACTACAGCATGGGTACAGACAGAATTGAGAAATGAATTTTATAAAAATGTTATGTGGAGATACTCATTAGTTGAGAGAAGCATCATTAATGGTATTCAAGGCTGTCTTCCATCCGAAGAAAATGATGCTTCGCCTATAGTGGGATCAGGGACCAGGAAATGCTATATTATTAACTTTTTTCATTAAATCAGGCAATTAATTCGAAGATATTGCTGCTGATTAGAAAATTTGAAGACAGATTCGACGTGAAACGACTAATTGACTTCCGTTATGGCATCATGTTACATTATGATAATCTACAATCACACGTTTGCAAAAGACTTCATGGATGGAATGTTTTGGTCCATTCTCAATATTTCTTCGATTTGACATTCTCAGATTATCACTTTTTTCAATTCTTGTAAAATTTCTTAATATGCAATTTCTTGGAAGTCATCAGACATTATTTCGACAACTTTTTTGCAAATAAACCAAAAAGTATTTATGAAAGAAGAATTTCGCAAACTTAAATAAAAAGTCATCGAAAAAAATGGAATTTATTTAGTTTAATTAAATTTCATATTGTTTTCGTATTATATCTTTGAACTTGTTTTCGTAAAAACCACAGAATTTTTAACTTTGGGATGATCCAATACAATCTAATTTGATATATCCTGTATAAAATCAAACACATATATACACATATATAAAATCAAAATATAAAGTTAAAATAGACATATATATATATATATATATATATATATATATATATATGATGTTAAAGAAAAAGGATTTAGCATTTGTATAATACATAATATGTTGTATCATACTGAATAAAAGATCTTAGTAAACATAGGATAATCATTTTTAAGATATAAATAATTTTATATATTACCATGACTTATTGGCTTTTATATATCTATACGGAATGAAGATTTATTTCGGTAATATAAATACCGTTTTGAATGTTCTCAATTCAAAAATATATACATTAGAAAAATTTTATTAACAATCGTCCTTATACAAGTAGCGATAATAGATTTGTTTGATAATTATGCCGTTACAATATATTATGTTGAAAATATGAATATATTATTTATATTAGTTTAAGAAATGATAGATATCCATTTCATATATGATAATGGAAATGTTTCAGCTGTACAACATTTTTATATGAAAGAATTTTTTCTCCTATATTGTTTAAAAATTGTCATCGATTTTTTGAATCAAATTCATTTCAAAGTCAAATTGTTAGAGATTCCGACAAATCTATATGTAATGCTCAATATGCATTATAAGAATAAAAAGGAAAAATCCCGAAATTAGCATAAGAAGAATATCCCATATGGTGTTAATGTTTTTCTTATTTGAAAAACGCTGTATAAGTAAAGAGTTACTTTATCCATACCATTTCCAACATTTACCGTATTCAACTTCTCCGCATTATCAAGCGAGACTAGAATTTTCGCAGTAGATATTCGGAAAATATACATTGAATTTTCCGTTTGTAGATTGTATTTTATTTACTGACAATGAAGTTACATTTACATGAAATGGAATTACAATGTATTATAATGATTTATACAATAATTTTTATAATGATTATATATAGACAATAGAAAATTCTCAATTATTAAAACAAAATATCAATAACAGTTTTAAATGTTTTGACAATATTATGAAATATTATTTTATTGAAAAATTACTTCATTGAACTTATATTTTCCTAAATAAGCTATCGGGTTTTACGTATCTAAATTTTTTGAATATATTATTTATGAATATATTATCTCAGTTTTTAAAATGTTAAAATTTCAGTTTCTGTCTGAAAAATTATCCATGTGATACATGCATGATTGGAACTTTAGCTTATGTATTCAATGTAATGAAGTAAGTTCAATGTAAACAGGATCTTTACTTCAGGATGTTCGGTTAAAGAGAGATTGCATATATATCAATTGTAGTTTTCTTAGTCTTCTAATTAAAATTTCTTGGACCTTTTTATAGGGATATTTAAAAAATATTAAAAGGGATATTGAAACTACATTCTTCGCATTAACTCAGAAGAATTATGTAACTGTGAACATATTTGTCAGATAATCCGATAAAAGGTTGGAATTTTCGAAGGAGTTCATAATTTTGTAAGAAAAAGATGTCAAATGTGGAAATGAAAAAAGAAATATATGGAATATCTTCTATAAATATTGAGGAAAAGATCTGGCAAGATTATTCTTTTTTCTCACATTAGATGTGATATATAGAAGAAATCAATCATAATATGATTCATATACAAAATTATGTATATGAAGCGATTATATATATTTTATATTTATATTTATTAAAATTTTTTATTTAGTATGGTATGTATTATCTGCTATACTATATAAAGATTTTAATATCTTATATATATTATATATTAGGGTGTTGCAAATTTATTGGTAAAGATTTTAATGATAGATATTTTGGAATCCTAAGATAAAAATTTTAATATGAAAATTGATGTTAATAGTTTTTAAATTATGAATAATAGAAATCAATCACGTATTTAGAAACGTTGCAAAACGAATATTCAGATATAGTGAAGTTGCAGATAAATGAAATTAAATGGAATTTTTGATGACGACACCATAAATAAGTTAAGAACAAAATAAGATTTTCTTTTTAATTTTGAAATTTTATTCTGTTTGTATACATTTATTTATATTATTATTTGTTATACATGCATATATATGTGCGCGTGCGCATGCACACACGCACGCACGCATATATACGCATACAACGCAATTATTATATATGTATGGGATAATTCATTACAACGAATATTATAACAACAAATATGTTTTATGTTGTCAAAATAAATATTATTGTTTTTTATGATAAAATTCGTGGTATTATTGATTATATTAATCAATATATTAAATAAACAATCTTTTATTATGAAAAATTTATCAAATCATTCGAATAAAAGTTTATTAAACAATATAAGATACTAATAAATTAATAGCTTTAAAGTATAACTTTTATATTCATTGCAATTAAAAAACTTTGAATGTAGATTTAAGTGATGCTAATTATCAATGATTCTTTTTTCGCACAAATATGGAGGAATAGAGCAATTAACAAAAAAGACTGTTATATTGTATTATATTCGCTTCTAAATATCAATAAATACTCTAAATAATTTCTTCTCTTTTTAATTATTTTACAGAGTACATGGAAATATGTACGAAAAATTTTGTAAATGCAATATACCATGCATGAATGTTACTATATGTTAATTGTATATGTTGAATGCGATCGAAACAGAATTCTAGTTGCAGAAAAAGTTGCTGCATGTCCACAAGTAGATATTCTTATCATTCAGTATTTTTGCAATTAATCGGATGCGTAAAGTAAGATTGATAAAAGGAATTGAAAAGAAATGGAGTTGATTCTAAGCAATATACTCAAACAAATAATATTAAAGGAGCAATTTTGTTAATTATAGAAGAAAATTCAACTATCTAGTATCAGACTATGTTCAAAAGCGAAACGAATTTCGATAGAAGTTAAGCAACATTCTTATCATTATTAAAAAAAAATTATTATTGTAAGAGTATATAAACTGAAGAAATTTTTGTATGTCGCTATTAGAGAAAGAGAAGAATAAATTCTGTTCAAGTAATTTTATTTACAGAATCTTTATTTTGACATGAAAATGTATTTAATATGCACAATTTACATATTTGGAGTCACAAAAGTTCTCATTCGCAACTATTAAGATAGATTCAGTCAATTTGTGATATTGATATATTGTGTAATATGATAGTATTTGTTATGAATCATTTATTATATTATTTATGCTTATATCTGTATATATATATATATACAAACGCATATATAAATAATTTAAATAATATTTATACTTCCAGATTGGACTTTTTTAAATATTGGCAAAGTTATATAGTATTACATATAACAATTTCTTAAATAATAATTTATTGTTATTTAAGTTTTTAGAAATTATCTCTTTAATTTGCATCCATAAATCTTTTTTAACCAGTTGATGTTCTACTATGTTGATGTTCTACCTAATTTGTAAATTGTTTGATAACGACTTTAACAGAAAAATTTTGAATACACTGAATTCGACGTAATAATCTTATAAAATGGCTAGTATCATTTCCCGGTTTGATACTTCTCGATTATTTTCTGGGATCATATAAAAGAATATGTTTATGAAAAACAAATTAACAATGGGAATGAATTACAAAATAGTGAAAAATAGAATATGTTGTTACAATCCAAAATGCAGAAAATGCGCGATTTTATAATATTATTAACATATATATTATTAAACATTATCAAGTTTTTATTGAATATTTTTGATATAATAAATAATTGATAATTAGTTTCATTTAGATTTGTATAATTTAATACAAAATATCTCAATGTTAATAATTTATTAGTGTTTTGTGTGAATGTATTATTAGGTAAATTTTTTGATAACAAAAAATTATTTATTTAATATATTGAACAAAATTACAATGAATTATGAACTAATTTATTGAATTGATAGTATAAATATATTTTTATAATATTCGATATAATGAATCATTTTGCATTTTGCATATAAAAGATATATACGCGTCATATAAAGAAAAATCTAAAGTAAAATTCAAGTAAGATATCATCTTTTTTACCATTTACATTACAGGAATCCCATTATTGAATCTAACTGCTACCTTGTTCCAAAGACACAAATCTATTCCATAATTATTTATTTTTAATTGCTTATAGTTTAAACTATTACAAGCTTGATAATTTTTAGGATTTTTATCTTAGAATGTTTCAAAGTATCTATCATTAAAATCTGTATTGGTAGTTTTGGAATATCCCACATAATATATATATATATATATATATATATATATATATATATATATATGTATATATACGCGCGCGCGCGTGTGTGTGCGTGTATGTGGAACTAAACTATATATATTGATTCACTGCATTCTTTGTTGAATGCGAAACTTTAACCTTATATTTGTTAAACTTTATGTTAGATTTACGCGAAGAAAAGATTAAAATGTGTATAAAATTTTAATCGTTTATCTGCGAAATTAAAAAAAAATAATATGTTATTTTTAATGAATAAATAATAAATTTTTAATAGCGAATATAGCGAAATATTCTTCATAAACATCTTTGAAATAGTTTACTTAATTTATTCATAAAAAATATTTGAAATGCCTTTTATCATATTCTACATATACTGGTCAGTATTTAGCAATGACTATATCGAATTTTAACATATGATTTTACATTAAAATAAATCGAAAATCAAGAATAACAAAACTGATAAAGATTTCATCTTTAAATTGGATGTTCGAAAATTCGCATAAATGATTACCTATTAACAGCAATCTGCTGGGTTTCGGCAATGCATGGCATAAGTCAGAGCAATATCGTACTGATTATGCGTGCAGTGAAATTGATACATAGATCTTTGTAACTAATGATGTACAATGTACAACATTATACAATAATAATTCAAAATACATAAATCTGTTAATACAAATACCCTATATCACACATCAGTAATTATCCCATTCGTAAATGTTACAAAAAATTCCAAATATACCAAATATACCACTCATATATCACAGAATAGCATTATAATAAACGTTTAATATATTTTTTTCTCTTGAAAATCGATTTCAGTGCTTTCAGAAATTCTGACTTATATTGTGAAAATCGATTAGTTAATTTCTACAAACAATTTTAATCATTAAATGAATTAAATTTACAATTCGGAATTATATACGAAATTATTGTAACTTACACATACCACAATCTGAATGAAAAATTGTAATCATTTACTATGCATTTTTTATACAATCTCAATTTGTATTATCTTTTGCAATTATTGCAAAAATATTGGGTCATGAAAGAAAGAGAAAAATACATGAAAAATAACATTAACATTAAGTCATATGATAACTGCCGGCAAAGTATCGTGTGTTCTATTTTATCTTTGTCTATTTCGTCTTTTCACTTTTTTTCCGTTCCAATATATTTTTAGCATTAATCGCCGAAAACTAAATTCAGTGCAAAGAGTATGTGATTTTTAAATATAGTGTATTAAATTTAGCATAACTTTATATATTGTATAAAGTACATAATTCCATATGAATTTAAAATAAAATGAATTACGCATTTCAAAAACTTGTAGCATTTATCAAGCTATTTATATCAGGAGATACATACTTGAAGATATATACTTATACAAATGTAAATTATTTTTAAGAATAAGATGTAATGCGAATAAGCTAGTATATAAAGGACAGAATCCTTTCTTTGATATTATTTTGATTTTCATTTGAAATTATGAAATGTTCATGAATAAGTTTAATTATAAATGATATATCATTTATTATAGATTATGAAATAAATTCTGTTAAAAAATATTTTATAGTCAAATTTAGATATAATTATAATATTGCGTTTTTATTATTTTATATATAATAAAAAATTAGATTTCAAATTTTCTATAAAAAGAAGTTATTATTTATTACTAATATTACTAATATAAATTATTACTAATATAAAAATTATTGGTTTTACCCGTTTTTTGTTATTAGCATTAAATTTATCAAAATCATAATTTGAATAATCTATATATATATATATGTATATATGAATGATATATATATATATATATGTGTGTATATATATACACTGTATAAATATTGATTATTTTAAAAACTTTTTATTGGCAACGTTTTATTGGCATAAATTATTTTATTAGTATAATAAGCTTGGTATATAATAAATTCCATTTTATTTTGTCTCATATATGATTATATATGTTTCCTAAAATTTATTGTATTTCTAAAATAAATGTAAGTTTTTCCTTTGCAACTATAAGTTATATACGTTCGATTTTTATAATCTGTTTGTATGTCATCCACATTTCTTAAAATCAGGATTTTATTTATGTTGCCTACAGTTTTTAAACAGTTAGATAATTTTTAAATAATATATATTTTTTTAAAATTTGATATTTATTGTATAAAAATATAGATACAAGTGAATACATTAGATATATGTGCATGTATATGTGTACATATGTTGCGCGTGTGCTTATATGCTTGTATGCATATTCATTAACGTATATATAAGATATTTATGCGTATTGCTTCATTACTTTATATTTTATATGTTTATAAAAATGATTTACATTTGTATAAATTGTATAAATTTGATGATTACATTTAGCAATTAAAATTTAGTAAAATATTTCTAATTAGTAAAAAATATTCTTCATAAACATATTATATATAAAAATATAAGAACAATTATATATAAATATTTTACACAGGAATTGATAGAATTAAATATACATATTTTAGATATCTATGATATCCAATACGAAATCGATGATTTTGTTTCCAATACTTGCGATTTTGACAATATACAATTAATTATACAATTAACAATATGTTATATTAATATTTTTATATATAATTATTGTTATAGCATTATATTATTAGTATAATATATCAAACTTGTTTTTTTATAAGATTTTTGATAGAAAATAATAAATTCCTCGTATCTTTATATTAAGATTTCAATTTCAAGAAAAGTGTGATATTTATAAATTGATATTGATAAAAATAGTTCGATATTGATAAAAATAAGTTTGATATTTTATCTATTAATTCATTTTGAGTTTTCTTTGAACAATTGAAATTTTAATATTCAAATGCGAAAGATCCATTATTTTCTATCTTGAAGATGTTCTTATGAAAACAACTTTATTAATATTGCAACGTATACCATATTTATAACATAATGGAATAACATTAATTAATATATAAAACTATTAATATAATAGTTGTTCTCAATTGTATGGTTAATTGTATATTGTTAAAATATGACTAATTTAAACAATATAACGAAATTAATAAAATAAATAATTGAAAAAAAAAATTAAATTGTGTGATGGTTTTAGATAATTACCTTTTTATGTTTCTAAAATCTTGTGCATATAGATTCTAACAATTCAGCATATATTATTTGGAATATTTTCTCGATATTAAAACACAAGAATATATACAACGTTTGTTAGCATATTGTATACGGAATATATTCTAGTACATTTTTGAGACATATACTCTGAAACACACTTATACTTATTAATAAGTTTTCAGTATATCATCAGTTGAATTTCGGATTTCTATCACTATCTGCTTGCGAAATAAACCTTACAAAATAAATATAAATAAATACAATATAAATCGTTTATTATAAGAAATGAAGAAAGATCAAGTGAAAATTCACTATATATTAGTATTTAGAGCGATTCCCAGAAAACTTTTTCTAGGCAGTCGAAAAATGGTCCGTGCCACGTAAATGAAAGCACGCCTTATATATGCTTTGAAATAAATTAATACCATATTATATTTTATAAACATTTAATAATAAAATAAACATGCAATTAAATTCGTCCAGAAGAAAGGCAATATTGTAAATATGACCTTTCTTCTGGACGAATTTAATCTGCAGAAATAAGTGAATAAAAAAAATTGATCGTTTCTTGAACGAAAACAAAATTTTGTCTATCATAGTATACATCATAACATAATAAAGTGTTACAATCCATGAAGTGACAATATTACATCATTGTCGTTTACGATTGCATTATAACTTACAGTGACATATGAAATATTATTGTTATTTTGCATAACAATGTATTGTATAATATCAAAAATTTAGATAATTAACTATTTAAAATATTTTACTAATCATTTTATTAATATATTTTAATAATCTACTGTATCATAATAATATAATGTCATAATAATGTAATGTAGTAATAATAACAAAATAAGATATATATATATATATATATATATATATATATGTAGAATATATCTATTATATTTCTATCCTGATGGAATTGTTAAGTATGATGGGTTTTCAACGCCTCACATTGATAAAACAATAGGTAAAGAAACTCTTTATTCTTCTTCATAAAGATATAACATATCTCGACAGGCTAGCTGATTCTAGCTTCGCCGTTCGCAACTCTACAATTACTCGACTACTGTCTATCACACACTGTTTGTCACATTTGTCTCATCTTTCGCATACTGTCTTGCACACTCGCAGACTCGTCTTTGCTGCCCTCGTCCTTTATATACCCAAAAATGGTGCTGCATTTCAGAATTGTCGGTTAATCACTATCATCTGAATGAATCACGTCATCTCGCGAGTTTCCGGGCGTTAACAGTTTTTCCCGCGATTGTCTTTGTTCTGGACGCAATCATGCTCGTGCGCATCGGCTTCTTTGATTACATGTCTTTGATATATGACGTCACCAATAATTCCTTGCTTCTATACTACATATATATATAATATGTAATCGGTTTAAAACGTTTTACGACTTTGTCCGATTTAGCTTAATTTTCTAGTATAGTATCTTTTTGTTAGTGTATGATTTTACAGTGTTAGAAGAATCGGCCTAACCTCCCCTAACAAAAAGATCAGGTTTTTTGTTCAAGATTTACATTTTTTAACCTTTGACCAATTTACATTTATTGGTACAGAACAGCAGCCTTGCTGTACACTGGCAGAGCCTCACAAGGTGTTATCATCTGGGCGGTTTAAAATGACTCTTGAATTTTTAAACCTTATTAGTTTATCATATCTTCTTTCTCAACTCTTATGTGAGAAATTTCAATACGATTTACATAGCCGAAGAGAGAATAAGTTCGATTGTTAGAGTCAAGGACGCAGTTTCGTATTGGGTCGAGATTGGGAATCGGGTCTTCTGATTGCCAGGCAATCGTTTTCATCTCTGGATTATTCCTCCTATCCAAAGATATAACTACATAATAAAAGATAAATCTATATAATTTTTATAGAATTCCTCTAAAATTGCACAATTTTTATATCTTATTTTATATCTTATTTTATATTTAAAAGATTAATAATATATTTCTTATATATATTATTATTTTTATAACTATTTAATATTTCTACAATGAAATTTTGAGCTACAACACACGGAAAAATATAATATTTAATGCATAATGTCACAAACAATTTTTTGCTTATTATTTCGCAACATAAAATATTTTCGAGAAATAACGGCTTTTAGGAAAAATAACGACATATTAAGACGGTAGTTTTATCAATATATATCTAAATGATTTATCATATTATCATTTATTATATATTCATATATTATGACACATACACATACATATACATACACGAAGAGAGAGAGCGAGAGAGAGAGAGGGAGAGGGAGAGGGAGAGGGAGAGGGAGAGGGAGAGGGAGAGAGAGGGGGGGCATGTGCGCATGCGAGTATATATGTATAGTATACACAGGCGAGGTTTATTATTTTACCATTATTATATATTATTTAACAATGATTTTTATACATCGAATTTTTGTTGTATCTTTTATCTATAAAGTTAGTTATAAAATTATTGAAAAAAATCTACATGTATATATATATATATATAGTAAATATGTAAATATGTTAGAGCATTCGCCGTTTGATCGGCGCCAATTGAAGTCAGTCAATTTATATGAATAGATACAAAAATATGGATTTGGGTAATAAAAAATACCCACAAACTGAACTTCATTCGGTTTTTAATATGTACACTTTTTATACTGTATACAAAAGAGTGCATGTTCGTTGAACATCAGCTGTATTCGCTGTATGCTAAGATGCGCGGTATATAAAATAGTAATATTTAACGATCATCTTCTATTGGCTGCAAATCTCAATTGCGCTTCTAATAATGCTCGAGGTTTTAGTCCAACGATCCCTATAGATGTAATCATGAGCAGGCAGCGTTCAATATGTTTTATATTGGTTTTCGATCTTACCGCTATTGGACACACTCGCATTCCAGCTACTATCTCTCCCTACTCTAAATATCTCCTTGACTCCTGAAGTCAAGGATGTTTCGTAATATTCTCTCTATCGGAGATCCTTTTTCTGGTCCCAATCTCTAAGCTTGGCTCGATGTGCGGCAGAAATTCGAACATGTATATAAAACATATAAACAGAATGTCCTTGTTGATTTTATAATTATGTGTTATGATAAAGTATGTATATAAATAAAGAAATGCAAGACGAAAGTAATATAAAAAAATGTAAAAATAGTTCTCACAAAAATTGTGATATCAGAAAGTAGCCCAATATAGTATAATAATAATAAAAATATAATATGAAAAATATAATAAGAAAAATATAATAAGTAAATATATTTATGGTATTCTAGTAATACAGTATTTTATATGTATTATAATAAAGTATTATAATAAAAAAATCAAAAAACAAGAATAATTTAGATAAATATATTAAAAATTCAGAAAATAATTTACAGAGATATATGCACTTTTGTTTGTAATTTTTATTCTTACAAAATATGTAATACAATAAATTATTTTAATTGAGAGATTAATTATAATATAATTATAAAAAATACATTTTTTAATTGTAATTGAAGGCTCGTCATATGAGAATTAGTGCCGATTACCAGTCTACCGAACTTATTAGGGGATTTTGAAGAACAATTTTTTGAAGGCGCAAATAAAGCCGCTCCGAATCTAGCACCGAATTGTTTAATATATAAATAATATACAATGAAACAAGAGTTACTTATTTACAAGAGGAGTATCAATCCTGCCGAAGACTCGATATATTCGTGCCAAAAACAAAAGAAAAAGTAAAAATGGAAAAGAAAAATGAAAATTAAGAAGATAAAAATTAAAAACATGAAAATTAAGGAAAATGAAAATGCGTAACGATTATACTGCTAATTTATACTTGAGGAAATTGTCTGACGATTGTGCTGCTAATGAAAAGATTGCAAGCCACGCGATGGAAAATTGGAAAACTTTTGATCTTGAATCACTCGGTTCATCTAGGTCAATACTACTATGCGGTGAATCCTGTATATTAAAAGCAAAAAACAATTTTAGTTAAGCTTGTTCATAATTCCAATCTTGCGCGGTACAGTGAATACATTAACAATAGATAAATAGAAATTTTTTTAATAAAGAAACATTCGATACTTTAGATATTAACTAGGTCTGCAACTATAATATTTACTTATTAATGAATAATGTAATACTTAATAATATAATATTTACTCTAATTCAATGTAAATTCAATTACATTGATGTAATATTCAAACTTAATGTAATTAATTCAGCATCAAGTTTCTCTTCATAAAAAATTCTCTATTTTATATTTTATTTTAAATTATTTTGTTTTAAACATTTAAAATTTTAGAAATTATATTTTGTTTTTATTTTCTTTTATATTTCATATTTAAAATCTTTATTATATTTCAAATTATATTTTATTATATATTAAAAATATATCTTTTGCAATATTGTAATAATACGTAATTATTGCAATTACGTATTTATGAATTTTGAATTATAATATCTATTATAATCTATCATAAATTTTTATTATAATGAATTATAATATCTATTGTAATTCACAAATAAAAAAAACATAAATATAATAATTATAATTATAATTATAATTATAATATAATTGAATATAAAAAGATATATTTTAAGAATATAATAAATAAAGAATTTTTTTAATGAAAGAAAACGATGGTGCAGAATAAATAAATTATATAGATTCAGCATTTTTGTTGAGAATTTTATTGAATATTATATATTATATATTATTTATTATATTATAACATAATTATATATTATAATAAATATAAAATATAAATATAAATATAACTATGACATAATGAAATATGCTTCTCTCTATACTTTCCTATTATTTGGTTTTCTAATATTTTCTGATATAATTTCTATAGAAGTATTTTATGTTATATATATTATACACATTAGATACATTATACACATATAGACAATTATATACATAAGATTAAATATCAATGCATAGATTATATCGGTAAAAATGTATGTCTTTTAGACATAAGTCTTAAAGAAAGTGTAATTGAATTCAATATAAAAATACAAAGAATAAAAATAAAGTTTGTAAATCGCAATTACTACTTATCGTAATGTTGTTGCTATTTTATCATTTCATTTTTGCTTTTTTGCTGTTTCGTAAGCGATCTATTATTATCTGTCACTCATCTCAGCTTCTCGCTTTATTGATGACTGATTTTAGGCGAAGCCTAAAAGAATAACCAAGAATACTTCACTTCTGTTTTGGAAAAGGAGATAGCATCAATAGTTTTATCAGCCGTTGTCATCAATAAGAAAAAAAAAAGGAAACAAAGAGTAAAATATAAAATATAAAATGTTACAGTTAGGAATACAGAAACTTTCATATATATAATGAACATTATTTTTCTGCTTCAAATTTTTTATTGTGATAGATGTGCCCAAAATTAAATATCAAAACTTTGAGAATAGAAGATTGATAAATTTAAAAAAAAGATTTGTCCGCTTTTACTTTCTTTTAGAAAAAATCGCAAAGAATGAAGTTTTTATTTTTTCATTTATATATTAATTAATCATGCGTTAGTTTTTTCATTCTTTAGTTTTCATTCCTTTAATAAATAAATTTTGAAATATGAAGTTAATTGAAAAATTAAAAAGAAATTGCTCAAAATTTTAAACAAATGAACAAATGATTATTTGCAATAATGTAAATGTTGCATTGATTTGTATTATATTCAAATATTGTTCTGATAGCACTGTGATTATGAATCGGTCTTTTAATTGCTCTTTTATTTCGAATGTCAAGAAATAAATTTCTTGCTTCAATATAGATAAAAGTTCAATGATGTTATATTGAATGATCGAAAAGATCAAGATATTGTTTCTTTACATCAAATCTAGCATCGTAAATAATACATCGTGATAATTTTGTGAAATTTTTCCAACTAAGTTCAAGTAATTCTGCTATAATACATTAGATATTCAAATTAGAATCAGTCCATTGCAAAAAGATGTTTTCTAAAATATCTTATTATAATATAACACAAGTTGAGCTTCACTTCGTTTTTAATGTGCACTTTTTGTACTGTATACAAATTTTATTTTTTATTTTTAATAATCTTATAAAGCTCAGCATTTTTTCCAACGTTTTCGTAGGTTTCTGATCCTCAGTAGCGGAATTTTTGAGATTCTTTCGAATAATCATTTATGATCTCTATTGTCTCTTAATTTTTTAAATCTTTCCTTAACTAAGAAAATTTTGAGTTTTGGAGACAAATAGGAATTCGCGGGAACTAAATCAAATGCATGTGAAAGAATATCAAACCTTAATTCGATTAATTTTTGTTGAATATGCTTAAAAATGTGTATTGTCATGATGAAACAATACTTTTTTCTTAGCTATTTCTTAACTATTTCAGGATATTTTTCCACTTTTAAATTTTTCAAAAGTGCGTTGTAATAATAGCCAATAATAATTTTCCCCCCTCTCAAGATAATTAATTAAAGAAAATCTTTTCATATCTAAAATACTGATGTCCTCATTGAATTTTTCAGCTCATGATACAATTTTTGCTTCTTTCGATTCAATTTATTGTTTGAATTGTGTTTTTGATTGAGATATATATTGAATTCAAATTACATTAATCACAAAATACAGCATGAATTTGTTGAAGTTTTTTTAAACATTAGTATATAATTAAGAATTCTGTCGCAAGTTAAAAGATATTTAATGATATCTTAATAAATATTTTTCATCATATATCACGTATCAAAATTACATAATAAAACCATATAAAAACCGTATTATCTAAAATTTTAGTTTTTTTTTTAAATTCTAATTCATTTTCTTGAATAGTTACCTGATGTTTATCTACGAACTTGCTTTTGATTTATAGTGTAAATGCAACACCCATTTTGCGGAAAATTGTTTCATATTCAATTTATTTTTATTCAATTTTAATGTATTATTTTTATATTTATTTATGCAAAATAAAATTCGCTCAATTGAGATGCTCATGATTCCTGTTATTCCTGTTATCTTTGCTTTTTATTCTCATTCTATTAGACAAAGTCATATTATGGATTTTATCGATAAATTTTCTATGCTTATTCTGTTGCATTTGAGTTTGTTTATCCAAAATTCAACTGTTTCATAGAACATGAGTCACGCAATATGGGAAACATTTTTTCATGGATTTTCTGTTCTTATTTCAAAGAAAAGAATTGAATTTCATTTCGAATTTCAACTTTATTTATTTTGCAATATTATTTGAAATATTTGTATTTCATATTAAAGAATTAATGGCGGAATGAGTTGTAACTTCATGGATTATAAAAAGTCAGAAAGTTATATGATTAACAATTATTGCTTATGCCCTCTATAAATATTTGAATCAAGTTTTTCAGATTCTTTTGTAATTCAATGATAAATTTCTTTAAAAGACAGAAAGAGAGAAGAAAGAGAAAGAGATATTTAGATTGCATTATAGCAATAATATTGATTAAACAATCTTCTTATAGTTATGAATATCAAGAGGTTCGCAAAATTGTTACTATCATTGCTCTTTGAATTAGTATGTTGATACTTGATTTCATTTGGTAATGTATCGATATAAACATAATTTTTTATCATTTATTGAATATTGAAATAAAAAGTGATATCTCTATTATTACAGACATTATAATACTAAATTGTTCCAAATGAAATGATTGTTTTTGAATTTCATATTTGAATTTCTATTTGACGTACTTTATATATATTTTATCAGTTGGTGCAAAATTGGTATAAAGTTGGAATTCGAAATGAAATTCAGTTCTTTTCTTTGGAATAAAAACAGGAAATCCATGAAAAAATGTTTTCTATATGACTCATGTTTTATGAAACTTATCTTCCAATAAGATACAACCAATAATGCCTTTTATGTAGGATTTGAAAGAATGAAATGCAAGAAATTGAACGCATTTTCCATTCTTCACTTTCTATTTAGAATATTTTTTCGTCTAGAAAATTATTCAAATACTTAAACATATAATAATTTGTTGAAAGAAAATCAAAGAAATAAGATACATAAGAAAGGACTTAGCATTTATATTTTACTAATTTTTTAGGATTTGTTTTGATATACAATCTAGTATTAATAATATATGTATATAGTAATAATATAGTATTATTAATAACCGTGTCTTAATAGCGCCCTCTGTTCAAAATATTTTTTTTCATTATAATATCAATTCTTTGGCAGCATTTATAGTTTTATTCTTTTTTAAAAACGAAAAATGCACAATATCTTTAAGAGAATATTATATAGACACTAAAATTTTACATGAGCGAAGGAGTGATTTCGCATATGTCTTGGAGTTTAATCAGTATTTAATTACTATTTAATAACATATCGATAATTATCATACAGGATCCATTTTTATTATATATTATTATGCAATTTACTTTTTTTGTTATATTGAGAAATAAAAAAAGAGCTAATTTTCATATGACGAAACGTATTTTTCTCAGTCAATTCATGTGCTATTTACTTGTCAAGCTTTTTCATTTTTTTATGGCTTTGCTGTGTCAGGAAATAATCTAATAATAAATCTAATAGTATATTCTGTGTAATGTTTCAAACTAATAAACGTAAGTTTGTTTCAATCATGTTATCAAAATATTTTCATGAATGACAGTGCATGGCCATGAGAGAAATGTTGAAAATTCATATCACCAGAAACTTTCCAAACAAATGCTGATGATTCACATACAAAACTTTTCTCAAAAATAATGTTTATGTTTCACGTTGTTTTATCTGCATATCCAAATTTAAATAAGAATATTCGCATAAGAATATTATCTACATTTTCTTATTTTTTATCAAATAAACAGCGATTATTCGCGTTATTAACTACGAACCACAATGTGATCAAGTGTAATCCAACATTGCAAAAAAGAGCTCATATCGATAACGTAGAATTCCATTAAATAATATCTATAATATACCTATAATGATAGATTGTATCATTGTATCATTATATCGTAAAAGACTTTTCAGATTTAATTGAATTTAAAGAAAGAAAATGTCTTTAATGTCCATTATCATATCATGCAAAGATGAAAAACGCTATTTGTTAAAAAATCATCTATCATAAAATTAAATTAAATTTAGAACAATAAAAGAAGATATTAAATAAATTATACATGGAATTTGTTAATCATTGAATAATTTCATCCATGTATCTAGTATCAATGGCAACCGAGCAATGATAATATAGAGATTATCGCAAATCGAGCATATAATCGAACAAATAATACCAAATTTTTACCTGCTGTTAGATATTTATGATTTTGCATATCTTTTACAAGATTCAAGAATCATTAACAAAATTGATGTTAAATGAGCTTTTCACTAAATCTTTCGTTAACATAGAAAGATAGATATAAATCAACAATGATAATCCCTTCTAGTTTTTATGAATTTAATCACATGTGAATTGGAGCAGTGTCGTCGAATAATTGATACGGCCTGATGAAACATGAATCATAAGATCTTAAATTTTGTCATACATACATTGACAATATTATCATCGCATCTGCCGATAAACAATTTTATGAACATGGGATTTAAAACTGATACTAAAGAGATTACGCAAATTCAGATTGTCCATTAATTTTTATTTTTTCAAAATCTTATCTTTCAATATGACAAAAGTTCGCTATTTAGAATGTCACATCAATAAAGATTAGGACCTTTAAAAAGGAGAGTGAAAACCATCATTACTTATCTAAGACAAAAAACCGTACAAAAATTATGCAGATTCTTTGATATCATAAATTTTTATTTTTGCTTTATACCGCGCAAGTTCAAGTGTCTTTGTGCGTTTATTTTTAAGACATTAAAAATAATAAACCTGAAATTGTATGAACTTCTAAAATTATTCAACTTTCGAATTACAAGCTTTGAACATCTTAATTAACTAATTTTACTGATATATCTTTTAATCAACACTTATTTACGCAGATGCCTTAACTTTAATATGGAAGCGATACTCAATAGCGCATAAATGATAGCGACTTCTAACAAGACTTCTAGGATTTTATTTTAAGAAATTAATAGATATCCAAAATTATTTTACTATTTATGATAATGAATTTCTAACGATATATAATAGATCTAAAAATTTTAAAAATAATCAAAGGACAAAGATTAATTATTGAAACTGATACAACATGTACATTAAACTGAAAATCAAATAAAGTATCAGTAAATAAAGTAGTTGGATATTTATAAAATATTTATTATTATATTTGTATTAATATTTATAAAATATTATAAGGAAACTTAGCAGACATATTATCTTGTCTCTATTGCAAACTATTAAATTCCTAGTCAATTGTTTTTATTGAAAATATCGTAAAGGTTGAAGAAGAGAATGAAGAGTTGAAGAAATAAAAAGGAATAAAAAAGAAAGTCTTATCTCTATAGTTAAAGAACTTTAAGCTGAAAAACAATGATACAGTTTTATATTATGATATCTTGGAAACTATTAAATATCTATACATTTTTTAAACGAAGGATATTTAATGTTATCCATAATATGAATAGGAACAAAACGACAAGAAAGCTATTGAGTAAAAGTTTTGTTTAGACCAATATAATAAAAATATCACGGAATAGATATACATTTGCCTTTCATATTAAAGAAACAAAATATTGCGTATATATCAAAACAATATCAGGAAAAGTTACGATGCTAACAAACTTCGTTATATACATATGGACATTACCGACCTTTTATTGTAAGAACATAGGAACTTTAAATATTATCTCACTCTTATAGCTTAATTAGACATCAGTTAAAGCAATTCATGTTAGCGAGACTTAAAAAAATAACGATTATGAACGCTTTTTATGCAACGTAAATTGCTAGATTGCTAAATTTTTGTTTCATTCATAATAACCATAAGTTGAAGATCTTAATTTAAATCACAAGTATTTTGAAACAAATATGATCGGAGTAAATAGAATAGCAATTTATTATTATTTACAAATGAAATAATCAAACGAAAACGTAGAACTTTGAAATTACCCATCAGCTGCCATACTTCCTTAAATTGAATCAATGCTCTGTCTGTAATATTGTTCAATCTATCAGCATTAAAGAGGACATAAAAGCATCAGCACTCGAACAGTCGGCAGTTGTTGTTTATGGCATTATTTTAAAACTTCTCGGTGAATTTTGTATAGACATTATTCTAGCTAAACATCCATGCATGTTTTTAAAAGGGTGAGAGAGAATGCGAGAAATACGAGTATTCCATCATCAGTGGAGAAAGATATTTCGTTCTATTCACGACGTGTTGCCTTCAAATTCTACACGTGGCGTATTGTTTTTTGCCAATTCTGTTTGTGATGTGTTATTTTTCATCAATTCGCGATTTACTTGCGATTTACTTACTTGCTAAATTCTACACGCAATGTATTGCTTTCTTTGCATTTATTTTGATTGTCGTGTTTACTCATAACGGACCTCTCCGTACCTGTAGTGGTGCCATTTATTCTTTTCTCTTTTCTTTTCACTAGTGCCCGAACCATCCAAATTCCTGCGTGAACATTCTTTCTTTTTGATTCTATTCATATTTACTGCCTGTTGAAGATCTAAACAGATTGATAACCGAGAGGTTCTCGAAAAGATGTTTTTTCTTGGCCTCATAGCCTATTATCGACGTCGGCATATGAGTTAAAGCCCTTAGGCCAAGGTCCTTTGGGTTAACGCACTTAGGGCGCCATTAATACCCTTATTGTATAGAAATATCCTCTACAATATCCAGCGGGATTCTTGAGGAGATGGGCGCATGACTTGACTGAGAGAGACTATATATCCGCATCAACTCTAAGTAACTTAAACTCTAAACCTAAATTCATAGAAATTTCACATGAGTATCAAGGGCCGAGAAGAGCTAGGTTTTTTCTTAAGAGAGTGGTTTTTCGGAGAGAGCTTTTTCGAGTTCAATTCTGAAGCAGAGCGGATTCGTTCATTGGGTGTCGGCGCACAAAGCGCCGTATTCTACTTTCTTATTCATCTTTCGCTCTCGGACGCCGATCTTAAGAGTTTAAGATTTAAGAACGTCATAGTTAGTTTCACTAAACATATGCATAAAACGAGATAACATGTAAGAAATAACAACACATTATATTCCCACAAGCAGCAAATTCATGTTTGAAAACACAAGAGGACAAAAATCTATGATTGATTATATATTAATAAATAGGGACATCTATCTCTTCAAGCTACTTGACATAAGAATTCTAATTTCAGCTAATACTATAACTAATTATCATTTACTGCTAGCAAAGATAAGAAATAACATAAGAAAAACAAGGAAAAAGCATTTTAATGAAAAATTCAACATAGAATCCCTATCCGATGATTCAACAAAATATATTTATCAAAAAAGATTCGAGGAAAATAAAAAATAACAAGATATAAGATGAAGACAACATAACATTCGCCTAGAAAAATTGCAATCCAACATAAAAGCAGCAGCAAAAGAGATTTTAGAAAGGAGAAGAATTAGTAAGAACAGAAAAAGATACACAAAACCATGGTTCATATAGGGTATCAAGACGCTAGCAACAGAAAAAAGGAAAATATACTTACAATATAGGAATAAAATTGCCATCTATAATGAATATAGATAATATGAAGATAGTACGAAATAGGCTAAACAATCAGATATGAAACAATCAAGCGAAATTTTTGGGAGAAATTCACGCGATATGGAGTATGATCTATATGGAGGATAGAAGAAAATATGGAATATGTTGAGAAACCGGAGAAAACTAGAATATATATATGCCAAAAATTACATAAAAGATAGGAAGAATATTTTCGTCAACTGTACAGGAATACAAACAAAGATATAAGCATACAAAAGAAGGATGCTGATACAAATAACCAACCCAGATGGGAAATCTCCTAAGAAAATAGAATAAGCAGTCATTAAGTTGAAAAACAAAAAAACGCTGGGCTAGACAGGATAACCAACAAATTGATTGAAGATCTTAATTTAAATCACAAGTATTTTGAAACAAATATGATCGGAGTAAATAGAATAGCAATTTATTATTATTTACAAATGAAATAATCAAACGAAAACGTAGAACTTTGAAATTACCCATCAGCTGCCATACTTCCTTAAATTGAATCAATGCTCTGTCTGTAATATTGTTCAATCTATCAGCATTAAAGAGGACATAAAAGCATCAGCACTCGAACAGTCGGCAGTTGTTGTTTATGGCATTATTAAATATGAGCGAAACACTTTAAAAGAGAAATTACACGTCTTCAATAAATTTTTTTTCTTTTTTTTTAATATCCAATATTTATTGCAACTATATATAAAACCATATATAGAACATTCAGCAATATATTTACCCAAATAATTATGTCAGGGAAGGTATATAACTAGTGTCGTATCCTTGTATAATACATAAATATTGCGAGTATGCTATTCAGAAGTTTAACTATAGAATACCAGTTTAGTAGATCTGTAAGTCTCTTTCTCTTGAATCTTCTCATTATTTTTCTTGCTTTTATAAAGTTGGCAGCGAGGTTGTTTGGATGCTTTTTTAGTCTGTCGCAATATCTTTGACAGAATTCTTTAATGGTTTCTTTGATGATTGGTATCTTGAGATCACGATGAAGTGTATCATTTGTGACATAGAAGGCATTAGTAATTATTCTAAGGACCTTTGATTGCTATGTTTGCAGTATCTCAAGGTTACAGCTATGCGGCTATGCCCCAGAGTTGGATATCGTTTGTCCAAATGGGTCTTACTATACTTTTGTATGTATTTTATTTTCCAGTGATAATTGTGAATTTCTGCTTAGTAAATAGAACATTTTAGTTTAATTTGAGTCCAAAGTGCTTGCGTTTAATGCATATATCTTTCTTCTACTTAAGTTGTCTATCAAGATGCATGCCGAGATACTTGATGTTTTTGTCTTGTGGAATCTGAGTTCCATTTAGATAGACAGCAGAATAGGTTGCGACACACGTGGTGAATGTGATATAAATTGACTTGTTTTCATTGACTTTGATCCGCCAAAGTTTCAACTAGTTTTGTGTAAGGTTTAAATTATTAATATCTTGAATATCTCTATCTAGATGCTATGTCCTTGTGTATTGCAAGTACTGCGAACATAACAATATTGTGTTTGCTGATAAATTCGCGATGTACAATAAATACAGAAATAGTCCGAGGACACTTTGAGAACACTGAGGATTGATTGATTTCCTGATTTGATTTCGCAGATCTCTGTCATAACATTCCGTTGTTTGATGAAAAAATATCTTGTTAAGATAATTTTTAAGTATAATGTGAAGTTTTTTTGGTAAATGTTGTTGGATTTTAAATAAAAGATTATTATGCTATATCTTGTTAAAAGCCTGTCAAGAAATACAGAATAATACTTTCTTGCGTCAAAGCCTAAAGTAATTTGTTTATAATTCTGTGGATTTATTTGACTATTGCATGTTTGCTATGAAAGTCAAACTGATGATTCAGTATTAGTCTCTTTTCTGCTATCACAGGCATTAGTTTCTAAAGAAACAATTTCTCGAATAGTTTCGATATGACAGGCAATAAGCTGATTGGTCTAACCTATAACCTAATGTCAATCAGATCCTTATTTGGTTTTGGAATTCAAAATAATCTCCATAAAGACAATACCAGTACAATGGAAGTAGAGTATCACAATACTTCAAGAGAGAGAGAGAGACATAAGCGAACCCAAAGAACTACTGTGGAATAAATCTTTTAAGTTTAGTATTCAAATTATTCATAAAAATAATAGCGGATGAAGTGGAATCAACTGGAATCAGCAAAAAATAATAGAGTTTCAGGTGAATATTGCAACGATAGATACAATATTCACAATCAAGCTTCTTCTTTTTCTTATAGTATCATACGCTTAATGTAGCGTACATGTATTTATCGCATAATGCGAATCGTGCTCTCTTTTGCATATCTAAATAAAGTGCTAGCATCTGGGATATCTTACTAGTTCCTGATATTGCGGAGCCATGAATGTTATCTGCGATCTGGTTCTCTTTTCCTTTTGATTTTTTTGGTGAGAATGGTTTTAAGGAGAATGTATTTGGGCCCTCATAATATGTGTCCCAAGTATGATATTTTCCGTTGTTTGACTACGTTCATACGTACTGTCAATGTGTTGGCATGTGTGAAGCAATACCTTTTCACTGAGCATGTATTTTGTTCAGGAGATTTTTAGAAGACTTCTCAGTGTCTACATCTCAAAAGCTTCTATTTTGTTGAGGGATTTAATCTTGAGTGACCAGGTTTCTGCTCTGTATAACAGTTGGCCATATGTAGCATTTGATAACATGTAATCTGAGACTCAGAAACAATTTCTCGAATATAAACATTTCCTGTCGCAAGAGATACTTATCAAATCTGGTGAAGATGGCTTTAACCATTACTGCTCTTATTCTCCATCCCACTTGTTGTTAAGTATGGAGCCCAGATACTTAAATTTATTCGTCCTATCAATCGGTTAATTTTTTATATAAAGAATTGCGTTATCACATTGATTATCATTAGCTTGGTCTTGATCACATTGATGTTAAGACCATATTCCTTCCCCAGCTCGCTGATGTCATTCAAGGTAATTTGTAGCTCTTGGATGTTCCCAGCTAGTATCGCTATGTCGTCCGTATATCTGTATATCATTATTAAGAAAGATGCCATTTATTTTTGCTAGAATATAATACTGCTAGAAGTACGATTTTCTAGCTAGAAGCTACCAACTAGAATATCTTCTTCATATAGATGTTAAATTAGAGTGAGGAGAATATGCATCTTTGGCGAAGCTCTTTAGCAACTTTTATGTTGCTGCTTTGTGAAGCATAATTTGAGTTTTGCTATTTGGTTTCAGTACAGTTCATATATTATTCGGATATCTTTCTCATCAATGCCGATTTCTTGCCGTAGAGAGACCCGTATCAACAGATCATGTCATATGTTGTCAAATAGTTTTTAGTAATTGATAAAAAATATAAATTCCTTTTCTTGGTCGTAGCATTTTTGTACTAGTTTTGACTAGTTGCATATAGTATAGTGTCTCCCTGTCTAGATTGTTCTTAAAATCAAACTACGTATCACTTGATTTTTCTTCGTATTTACCGTATATTTTATTATAAATTATCTTAGAATTATTAGAAAGGCTTTGAGTACATGGCTCATGAGGATATATTCCTCATATTCTTTAGCATTGAATTTCTTTGGTATAACCAGATGTTAGTTAATTCGTCGGAATATTGTCGGAGATCACGTTAAATAGTTGTAGAGTTTTTTAGTGTTTATCAATTTGAGTACCTCCGCATGTATGTTGTCCTCTTCTCGTGCTTTCCTTTTTAAGCGTTGAGAATGCTAGACCACTTCTGACTCCATCATGGAGGATCGGATGCGTCGCTGAAGATACTACTTGAGGCCACCAAGCGTGCGTCATTGAATAAATCTCAGATATACTTCTTCTATACTCTACAGATCTCCTTTTTCTTTTTGATATGCTTATCCTTTTGGTATTGGTAAGTTTTTTTCATTTCTTAGGAAAATGGAAAGCATCATGCTTTGCATGCAGCTCTTCGGCTACATTATCTTTCCAGCCATGTCTTTTTGCTTCTCTTATCTTGCGATGTATGTTCCGGTGTTTAGTTATATTTTTATTATATATTATGTTTAGCGAACCTTCTTTGTTCTGTCATATCAAGAATTTCGGATATTATCCATTATTTCTTATCTGTCTGTATCCTAATACTCTTCCAACGGCATTATAAATATTATTTTTGATGATCCGCTATTGATCTTCAATATTCTCGCCTTTATTATTGTTATCGAGCCTGATGTGTTTGTCACATTCATTTTTTAGCATTTTTTAACCTCACGATTTTCTATATCGTTTAGAGAGGAGATATCATATGCCTTATTTTTTGTTTTCGTTTATAACTTGTTTGCCTCTGAATTTCAGTCCTCCTATCAGAGGATTATAATCCGATCTTATGTCTGCACCAAAATATGCAGCAGCACCAATCTTTTAATGCTGTCTGGTACCTTTATTTATTAATACATAATCGATTTGTTTACGGATTATATATTGGCTGTTATCTCGTGGCAACTTCCACGTATACTGCGGAAAATCATTATATGTCCCGCAATCAGGCAAACAGCAGACAAAGTTATAGAGTTTAACAAAACTGCATTTATATGCTTCGATGTCATCCAAGCATTTGATTGAAATATATTATGCTAAACTGCTAAAACAAAGAAGCATGAATAGCAACATTCTAATTATCATCGAGAAACTCAACATCAACAACTCGATATGCATAAAAACAGAACAAGGGATAACAAAAAGCATATCAATTATAGCAGGAATAAGATACGGAGACAGCCTAATACTCTTTAATATTACAATGAATGAAATTATCAAAAAAGATAAAACAGTTAATGGGGAGTATAGAATAGCAAGTAGAGAAATTAAAATAGTGTGCTACGCGGACGATGCAATCATAATAACGGAAGATAAAGATAACCTCCAGAGGTTATCCTTCTTCGCATTCAAGTTGACAGCCAAGAGATTCAACATATCTATTTTCACACAAAAAATACAATTTCTTATTATCTCTAAAGAACTCAGGAGAAGTAAGCTACTAGTTTACAATCAGAAGATAGAATAGGTGATGAGATTTACACCTGGAATGAATATAACAAATAATAGAAACTTAAACAAGGAAGGACAAAAAGCAGCTATGTTATCAGGGTATTTACGCAAGGATATATAATGTGAAGGAACAAGCACTTATCTATGAAAATCAAAGTCACAATATATATATATATATATATATAATTATATATATATTATATATTATATATAAGATATAAAATATTAAACCTGTCATATGCTATTGAAACGAAAATGAAGAGCACCCAAACCAAGCGACTCCTAAGAAGCAAGAGATGAGGATACTCAGATCGATAACAGGCTATATCGATAGTAGGCTATATGATTGAAAGAGAAACGAAAAAATTTAAGAGGCATGTGAGATGGATATTTAATATTGTTTAATTATATAATATAATACAGATAAGACTTCCTTTTGAGACGAGAAAAACGTTCATCTTATAAGAGATTCTCGATGGAATTAACTAGACGACAAAAGAAAAAAAGAATGTGAAGACCAAACACGATGCGAATAGCGTGTTGATTGCATCGCTTTTTTGGTCGAAAGATGTCGCAGATAACGAGGGGAAACTCTCCAATCTGGGTTATTTGGTCCGCCCGAGATAGGAAAACAGTCCTCCATATCGCTACGATTCCTAATGAGTGTCGCGGCCCCGATTCTTTACCACGACGTGAAATGTAACCAATGCTCCAAGAGATATAAAAGTATAAGTTTATATAAGTATAACTAATGAAATATAGTTTATTTTTCTATATGCTGAATCAAAAGTATTATCTTTTTTATGCTTTTATTTCTTTTTAATTAATACTCAAATCGATCTTAACGGAAAAAGAAAAATTGCGAAACCATATTAGCTATCACAAACAGCTGCTAGATGATTTTGATATATGTATATAGTAAAGCCAATAACGCAAATGGAAAAAATAAAACTGGAATTTTACTAGATTTTGTATCAGAATATCTCAATTAGAGCAGTAGAATAAAAATAACATTTTTCTTAAGTAAAATGGACTTCGGTTATTAATTATGTGAGCTTGCGAATGAAAATTTATTGCCTTTGTCGCCAAAATCATCTAAAGTTAAATGCAAGATGCTTCGTATGGAAATGAGAAATTGAATAAGTTAGCTTAATAACAGAAAGCGTTATTATTAGTTTTGATATTTTTTGTTTCACATACAAAAAATTATAAATTGATTGTGAATGCGATTTGAATTAATCGGGTCATGATTATCTTTGCTGCGTTAGCAATATTGTAGAATTTATAATGATTACTTGGTTGCATCTATACAAGAAGAAAATCTTGAGTTGAACAGAAAGGAAATCTAATCTATGATGTCCGAAATCTTCTTTAAACGCAATTGAAACAGAGAGGCAACATTCGAGTTTGATTCTATACTTGAGTCGGCGAAGGCTAGCGAATAATTGTCATTCTTGCGGGATTATAGATGAAAACAATTGTTATAATTAGAATTGAATCTATGCTCGAACGAAATTTTTAATCGCATGCCATTCGATAGAAGAAAATAATTATATGAGAATGAACATACAAGACTTACATGGATTCTAAATGATTTATCAGAAAGATAGGTATAGTAATCTGATAGTAGATGATAATTTTACTCTTGTGCTAAAATTGATAAATCGCATATATTCATATATTGTAAGAAAAAAATACTATTTTTTTAAACAGATTAATCGTTTCTGAATTTCTTTTGTAGCAAAAAAAATGGATCCTTTTTATTATTATCCATTATTATCGACTATTATGGAATAATAACTCCACATATCGAATCATGTGTCGTGAAAGTTGATCTAATATGCACAAAATTAAATCAACTGTATTAGATAGGCTTATATAGATTTGCCGCAGCTTCTAAATACATTGAGTAAAGTACTTCATATTGATATCATATTTTATTCGTTTTGTCGGATCTTAAATATCTATTATTAACTATTACTAACTTGATATATTTAGTTTTTATTAAGATCTGATAATTGATAATAATGCAATTAATTACTTTGCATATAAATACATATACATACGTATACACGAGGCCGTTCCACGCATGCGTACGCGCGTGTATAAAAGTATATACACACATATTGAGCGGTCTCATCGCTCGCACATCGTGTTGTATCATGTATTTGGCGGAAATCATCTGTTTCTTGATTCATAGTTGATTATGATATAGCATTACAGAGGAAGTTAACCTTGACCCAATACGAAGTCTCTCCTTTTTGATTTTTACAATCAAATATACTTACTCTCTTTCTTTTGACAGGCAAATCGTATAGGATAAAAGAACAAATCCTGTTGGTTATCTTTTAAGTCTGTTCCTTAATACTATAAAATCATATAATACTAAAAAAACCTAGAAAATGCTTTGGAGACAAGAATGGAAACTAGGCATCAAACAACATCGTAAGACATTCTAATCCGATTACACACACACACACGCACACGCGAAACATAGGAGAATAAAGAGTAATGCCAAAACTGAACATGCATTTTTACTTAAGCACAGCTCGCATTCAGGCAATGACTTATATTTTATAGAATCGATAGAATTCGTTTATAATACGGAATGAGGCTTAAATATTAAACTCAATATTTATCAATATTGGAAACAGATTTCATTATATTCTTAATGAAATTTGAATAAGTTGATAAAGTTGAAGAAGTGAATAAGCTTATTCTCATTTTCGCTAAAGCCCTTATTAAGTTTCAGTCTTTAGAATAAGGTTCTAATATGCGCATTCATCTTTTAGATTACCAAATCGAATCTTTAATTTTATATATATAATATACAAACTAGAAAAACACGCCATTTTTCTTCAATTATATTTTTTACATCTTTAATTATATTTTAACTAAAAATATGAAAAGTTGCCTTAAAGTTAATCAATTTATTATAAAAATCAAACTGTAGATCAATTTTTTATGCTATTGTATCAAGTTTGGGATTATGCTACATTTGGAACGCTTGATGTTTTGATATTTATTCTTCGGAATTTGTAACGCATATGTTAAAAATCATGTTAATCTTGTAACTTGCTTATTCATTTTTTAAGTTACAATAGTATCATTGATTATATAGTAATTATTTTTTATGTCCGAGAGATTGAGAATCAGATATCGCAAAACAGTAGTCGAGATATAGAAAATCAGATAATTACAAATTAAAAAGCGAAATATCCGAGAATCAAAGATTCAAATAATTGAGAGCTTTGTTTTTGCTCTTAGTTTAGAATATATTTCCTTGAGTGTTAATATATAACTAAATTCGACTAATCTATCCATATCGATATTTAGTTTGCGTACTAATTATGTGCATTAAAATTATGTGCATTAAAATTTAATTATCAAAATATTAGTCGTTATGCATGAAATTACATTACACTAGTGTTATAAAAAGTATATAACGCAGATTATCGTAAGAACACAAAAAGACACAATTTACATACTGTAGCTATAATTAATAAAATGAAGGAATAAATGAATGATTTTTATGATTCGTAATGAATTTTCTTAATTATTTATGTTATAATAAATTTCATAATCTGATGTAGTAATCTTAATTTTTTTATACCATTTTATATCTAGCGATTAAACATTGTACATATTTACTTTCTCGTAAAATGTATTTTTTTTGCATATTACGTATCCTAGAAAGTTATGTTATAATATTTTCAATTTGCCACATTTGTTTTTACTTAATTTCTTGTTATTTTTATTTTATTTTTAAATAAATTTATAACTATTATTATAACTGTAACTCTAACAGTAATATATATAAAATAAGTATAAGTGAATGTGCTTATTAGTTTCATAGATAAAATATATATACTATTAGACTTTTTATATTATTATTTATTTATAAAATAAAATTCCTACAAAACTTTGATATCTAAAATAGTGCTAATTATAATACAAATATAGAAAAATTTTTACATCAGTATTAGTATTTTTTTTTTAATGAAAAAATTTTGCATATGTCTTTTAATCCGTTCTTGTGAGCAGAATTCTAATATATATTATACCAAGTCTTTCATTCTAACAATGTCGTGCAATTCTTTTTAATCTGGCACAGATAATTCGCCAGAACAACCATGCTTCGTAAACATTTGTATCAGATGGTAAAACAGTCCATGTATTCCCTATCTGGTTCCAGATATAATCAGATAATTCTGATAGTAATTGCCGCTCTAACATTACAGGATTGCTAAAATACTCGTACCACATCGTCTACCAAACTCAAGGCTTCAAAATATCTCTGACTTTGAGCACTAAAATAATGTTCTTCTCGTGAACTTTTTGTGTATCGTGATATATCTCAGCATATTATTCCGCGAGGATCTTCATGAAAGACAAATTGGTCAAGGCTGTCGCCGCCGGAATATTGTAATCATAAACTGCTGATTACTTTATGCTTTACCTAGTACATCGTATCTTTGATGCATCTAATGGCCATCATTAAGTAATGTGCTCAAATGAAAGCTTTATTAAAGACCATAGAATTCACCAACATGCACATTAGCTGATGCACATTTTCTTCTGGTTTACTAATATTTGAAAGAAAGATGACTTTGCAATCTGAAAATTAGATATTTCATCCGGATTCCACATAGTACGGACTTTATCTCCCATGAAGAGGGCTTAAATGATATAAAAATCGGAAAACAATTTACAATTTTTTGTTTATTATTTTTATAGAATGAATGATATAAAAATGATTTCAAAGAATTTGCAATTACAAGATAGTAGAATTACAAAAGATATATTTTAAAAATATAATAAGTAGAAAATCTTTTTAATGGAGAAAACTTGGCGCTATGCATTTACTAAATACTTAAATATTATATTATTTATTAATTATAAATTGATGAATTATAAAATTACAAATTATTGTTTTATATTTAGTTCATATTTGGCAGCATTAAATTTTTTTTGTGAGACAGAGAGTGAAAGAGAGGAAAGAGAAAGGGAGAAAAAGAGTGAGAGGAAGAGGGAGAGGAAGAGGCAAAGAGAATTAATGAATAATTTTTATTAGCTTTCTCAGCTATTTTTATACATAATATTACAATATCCTTAAAATATAGTCTTTTAATATTATCTTAAATTTATCTAGTCTTTGCTTTAACTCGACTGGCAAAGAGTTGTACATTTTTATTTCTTCATAGAACACATTCTTCTATGCACTTCTTGTTCTACGGAAACCTATTACAATATTTCCCGCATGTCTTGTTTGTCTTTTACTATCGTTACCTTCTAATTTATTTCTTAACGCTTTTGGAAACATGTTAAGATCTTAAACATGTTAAAAATAAATATAATTATAACACGCATTATAATATAGCCTCTTATGGATATAAACTGCAAGCATATCTCCTATGTCTATCACATTGTAATATGACCCTCATGACCCGGTTTTGCGTCTTTTGCAATTTATCCTAGTTAGCTGTATTTTTCCCATATCAATTAATAGCAAAATGAGGTGCTATGATTGATTTATACACCATATATCTCGTATATGCTGATACGAAGTTCCGTATTCTATATAAAAAACTGGTTTTTTTTCTATTTTCTTTAGCATAGAACATCTGATTGAAATAGTACCTCTCTGCTCTTTTCTTACACTTTTAACTATCATGCATTTTGTTTTCCCCGCATTCAATTTTAACTTATTTATATTCATCCATTGTTCTACTATGTTAAATGCTATATTCATTTTCCTCTCTAATTCCGTACTACTTTTGCCAAATACATGTATTAACGTATCATCTACAAACATTTTTACGCTGTATCCTTCTGGATCCTGCTATATCATACTTTAATTACAAGATTTATATATATTATAAATAACAGCGATCCTAATATGGATCCTTACTCCATATTCAGTGTTTAATAATATTGATCATTTATTATTAAATCGAATCTGCTGTTATTTAAATATGATCTTAATCATTCTAAAATCATTCTCCTAATTTTATACTGATATAGTTTTTCTAATAATCTTTTTCTAATAATCTATTGTCTCAAAGGCTCATTTCAAGTCCATGAAAATTACGCCTAAATTATTTTCTTTTGACTAACTGTCAATTTCGCATTCATTAATGACAGTTTTAGTTGCTGTTTCACATGATTACTGTTTTCTAAAACCTGACTGATGTTCTATTATAACATCATTATTTTCCAGAAATATTCCAACTTGTCTTTTTACTACTAATTTTAATACTTTACTTATATTGGTAGCATATTAATAGATTTATATTCACTTGCCTGTTTTGTTTTTTCTATTTTTAGAATCGATATGATTATGGATGTTTCCCAACTTTCTCGACAACATGCTCTACTTAAAGAATCGTTTATTATATTAGGAAATTCTTCTTTTATTATGCCACGCATAAATGTAAAATGTTTTTAATATATCACTAGTTCCCTCTACCATGCTCTTCTTTTTCGGTAATTCTGTTAATCTCTTTTAGCTGTTCTATCGTAATTATATCAAAATTATCCATAATTCGATAATTGTCATTATCGATAATTACTCACATCCTTATTTTTGATAACATAGATAATTTTTTTATTCTCCTAATTTACCCCATTTATAGACTTTACCATATTATTAATACTTTGTGCATAATATAAATTAAACTTATCGGCTATATCTACCCTTTATTGTTATATAATATTTCAAAATCTATATCTTCTACTTTCTTTGATGACTCACCTTTTATTATTTCTTTCAAGGTTTTTCACATATTCGTTTTAGGGTTTTCCTTATTTAGATCTATCATATTTTCATAATATTCTTTCTTTTTTACTCTAATTAATTTAATTACTTCATTCCTTTCAATTTTATATTGAACAAATTTTGTTCTGTATGTTCAGATAACGCTTTCTTATATGCCTTATCCTTTCTAATCATTACTTCCTTTATTTCATTTAAGAATTATCTTTTTCCCTCCCATTTCTTCGAAATTCTAAATTGTTTTCTATATCATCCAGCGCATCTACAAATTTCATCTCCGTCTCACTATATCCATGATTCCGTCCTATTTTATTTTCTACTAATCTAATAAATTTGTTTACTTTAAATCCACTGTAATTTCTAGCACTATATTCTCTATAATTATTCCCTGATTTATACATTTAACTTAATTCTCAACTAGGCATGGTCCGTTATTTTATACGCTTATGACTTGCATTTCTAATTTTTTATTAGAAAAAACTAAATCTATAATTGTTTGGCTATCCTTTGTAATTCTCATTGGTTTCTGAATGTACTATTTCATGCCTACGCTTAATATAATAATGGTTTGCAGCTTTCTTGTGTAAAACGAATCCAACATAAAATCTATATTAAAATCTCTTGTTACCGTGCATTCTCCTTTTATTATTAATTCCTCTACGATGCCCTCTAGAAATTTCACAAAATCACGATCAGATGCTTTCGGTGAATTATCATCATTACTCCTTTATATATTTTCTTTTACTTTTATCACAGTACATCAGATTTGACTCAGCGCATTAGCGCATTAGCGCATCAATTCGACTCTAACTTCCTCATCAATATTATCTTGTATCTAATATAATTTCTTACGTATATTAGAACTCCTTCTGTATTTCTAATTTCGGCATCATTATATTATACTTCATCATTTATTTCACAGTTTTTTATTTCCTTAGTTAATCTTGTCTCTATCAATGCTATTATCGCTGGATTTACTCTCTTTATAATATGGTGATGTATCTCGTCCTTATATGCCATCACATTTTGCGCATTTATATACATTAATAGTTCCGCTTCTTTCTGTAGCTGCTAATCCGGTTCTTCTCTTCTCCTTCTATAACGCTCTTCGGAATATCGAATGTTCCAAACTCAGAGCGTCATGCTTGTTTATCTTTAGATTGTATGTTTTAATTTTAAACATACAGTTTACGCATCTTTTTTTTGTTCTGTACATTTCGTCGCTACGTGATCTTCTGTATATTTGTGACATCTTACACTTCTTATATAATGATTTCTTATATAATTCTTTACAATGTGATAGTATCCCCAGTACTTGAAATATCTTTTAACATTAATATAATTAAATGCCGGACATTTGTTCCATCCAATATTCATTTTTTTCTTTTTCAGCATCAGATTATGTGTGTTCTCATCCATTTCAATTATTATATAGCCCTCCTTTTTTCTTTCTTCAGATAATCTCTATCCCTTTTCCTCTTACTATCTACTCTCTTCACAACTCGTATATGGAAACCTTCATTTCCAACTTCAATTCCATTTTGCCTTGTAATTGCCACTAAATCAGCATCCGCTTTATTTTATTCTCAGCAATATTGACGATTTTAATCTTGGGTTTCATCTGCTGTGATTCAGTAATCTTACCATCCTTTCCTAGGTTGGCCTGGACTGCCTTCAATTCCTCTTCAGTATCACAACCTATACTCTATTGCTATCCTTCTTTAGTTTCGTAATTCTTATCGCCATGTTCTTGACCTTCTCTTTTATCAATTGTTTGATAGTTTCATTCTTCTATATCTTGGATTTGACTATGATTTTTCTTTTTGGTTTCCTTGATCGCTTCACTATAGTTTCTTTGCATTCCCTCAGCATCGCTCCATCAACAGTTTTTTGTATTATTCTTTTTAACTTCCAGTTTTTGTTTTATCCTTCCCATCTCCTCATGTACCACTTCCTTACTCATCATTTTAATTTCCCTCTGGCATGTAGTTTCATTCTTCATTTCCGCTACATTTTTTATGAGTCAGTCTATTTTTGCTTCTATTTTTTCTAACTTCAGAGATCCACGTATCCCTGCCTTATTATCACTGCTTGGTGCCGCATTAGATCCTGCGGATCCTGTAGATC
This sequence comes from Eciton burchellii, assembly GCA_020341155.1. Taxonomy (NCBI): domain Eukaryota; kingdom Metazoa; phylum Arthropoda; class Insecta; order Hymenoptera; family Formicidae; genus Eciton; species Eciton burchellii. The sequence goes on along the minus strand of JAHMML010000018.1, from coordinate 748,219 downwards.
CTGCGGATCCCGTAGATCCTGGCCTATTATTGCTATATCCCGCTGTATCCCAGTATCGGCGTTTTCTTTATCTTAATCTCTGTCTCTTTAACACTTTCTATTAGAGAGTTCCCTTTGGCAAATGAGCCAGGATATGCCACTAACTCTTGATTTTTATCAAAACTTTATGTATACTTATATATTCTGGATGGTAAAGAAGTTTAGCACATGATTTGCATGTCACTATTTAATTCTTTATTGCCTTCTTACATTTCTTCGATTGCCGAGCATTGATACTCAGTATATTCATCAGCCATAGTTATCGATAATTATTGGTCGATATTACCAACGTCGATCTTTATTTTCTATACGTCAGCACGCTCATATCCCCCGTTAATATCTATTTGTCGCACAAAATTTCAATGACTTGTACATGAAAATACTTCCAACGTTCAGGAATCAACACATCCTGGCCAGATAACACTTATGCCTATTTCTTGTCTGTACTCTAATATTAGTCTGTACTCTAATGACTGTAATAACTTTATAACAGCCTCCCTCAATAATCAACCAAAAGCACTACATCTGTGGAGCGCTTTCAAACATGCCATAATCGCCATATCACTGTATTACTCTTTTAGAGGGAGAAGGAGAGAGAAAGAGAGAGAAAGAGAGAGAGAGAGAGAGCGAGAGCGAGAGTGAGAGCGAGAGAGAGAAAGAGAGAGAGAGAGGGAAGGGAGAGAGGGAGAGAGGGGAGAGGGGGAGAGGGAGAGAGGGAGAGAGGAAGGAATGGGAAGAAGAATGGGAAAATGGAGAATGGAACAAGGAATTTGTTTTTTTATATGTTTAAAAGTTAAATGTGTTCATATCTGTAATTTATAAATAACTTGTGTCTCTAAACATATTATAATAATACAAACATTTTTATTGCAATTTGCATTAACTTCATTCATAAAACTATATATATTTTTTGTTTGCAAACAATTTCAACAACAAAGATCTTTTTCATTAAGTTTTGTTGTTAGTGATACTATAAAAAATTATCCGTGATTAACTTGTATAACTTGTTTAACTTGTATATAATTTTGTGAATTAGAGAATAATAAATCCTCCAAATAATATTGATGATTCTTTTTTGTCCATATGGAAATCCATTTATGAGCTGCTATTGATATTGGAAGCTAACAAAAATTTAATTCCAAGCTTATCTAGTTGGCATATATTGCGTAAATGAAATAAATAATAAATTTACTTTTGTATATCTGATGGAAATAACTTGTTTATCAACCAAATTTGCAGCTAGTATATTACAATTTTGATTATTCTTAATAAATCTATTTTATACTTCAGAAATCAAGATAAACCTATCAATTTATTGATATTGATTTAGCTGATCCTTTTTTATAAAATGGATGAATTTCATGATTTCTTTAATTCAATTCCTATTTATGATTCTTGAAAAAAACGCGGAAAATAGAAAATAGATGTCCGCATTTCTTATTCCATAGATATGAAATCTGCAAATTTGTTCTCTTGTATATGTCATGTGCATAGAGAAGAGCAATAAATGACATTTTGCCTGAGTTAAATTAGGATTATAGGTTAAATTAGATTACATTACATTTACTTCTTAATATTCGAAATGCTTCTGTTTCTATGCACGTTCTTATATGTTTCATTATATATGATTAATAATCAATAAAAATGCAGTTCGTATCTTATTTCTAATAATATTCCAAATAATATTTCGTTCATAGCATATTCTATGTGTTGGACTTGATTTCCTGAGATTTTTTTTTCTTATAAAAATTTTTTATAAAAATTTCCTGTAAAAATATTATGAAATAGTGCTCTTTTAAATTTGGAATGTTTTCCTATTTTTTCCTAAACAGTTCCATTAGTAGCAGTTTAATGTGCTGCTGCTTTTCTTCATTTTACTCTTTGAAATTTGATATAAATTGTATTCTTTTTTATCCTCTATATATATTCAAAATATTTTCCTGTTTATCATCGAGGAGGATTTATATTCTTAATGTTATGATGGTTAATGTCAAAAAGATCATCATTATTTTTCGTTTCACAATCTTTAGCTTCAGAAGTTCCTATTCATCGATTTCCAAGCACTCTTTGTCATTTATTTTCTACAATTTCTACAATTTCTACAATCAAATCTAATTTAATATTTTCTAAATGTCTCAATACTTTCGGTATAAATGTTAGGAATAGAATAATAGTAAAAATATAATATAAAATTAATTACTAATTATTGTTAGTTTTGCTCATTTTTTCTTTCTCTAAAATGACAAATTGAAATTTTCATATTTATATGGTATATATATCTTTATTTCCGATAAGTTCTTTATAACTTTTACATTCTGATATATTTTTTGGAAAGATATATTATCTCACGATCCATATTTATAAGCAGAAATAATCTAAAATCATATTTTTACATATTACAATTATCAATGTATATGTTAATGTATATGCCTGGTAGCGTTTCTTTCAGATTATGTTTCATGTTCATGCCACTTTCGGTGAAAGTCATGCCAGAGATTGCGGCATGACAGATTGTCATTTATAACGACTGTATAAATTCAGAAGTGAGTTTTCAGAGTCAATAATGTTATGAAAGAACATAAATCTTTCAGTTGAATACATAACTGGACGCAATTAAATAAAAAAAGCTATATTTATTTGTCAGAACGAAACAAATATAACAACACTATAAATGAAACAATAATAAAAATGAATATTGAAAAACTGATTTTATAAATTATATTATATATTATAACCAGTAGAATTATGAAGCTAAAGATTGTATATGAATATAGGAACTTTTAACCAAAAGTTTAAAAACAATCATCATTTGATCGGTCGTAGTAGGTTTAGTATTAATAATTGTAACCATATTAAGAAAAAAATTATGTACTGAATATAGGAAACTTGAATATCATTTGAATTTTTGAATAATAAGATGATTTTTATTAAAATAAAGGAGAATAATAAAAAGATTAAACTACAAGTTCAATAAAGAAATTGAGTGTGAATATAGATTTTATAACAATTGTATTCATTGAACTTTCTGAATTCTATTTTTGTGAATTTTATTCTAAATTCTTTCTTATTTTGAGTTTTTTTTATTCTGAATTCTTCGAACTTTCTTCTTGCTCTGATTTTTCTTTTCGTTTTGCTGAATTTTCTTCATTCTAAAAAAAATGCATTCCATTTAATTTTCCATTTAATTAAATTTTCTTGTTCTATTCTATGTTTTTGATTAAATGGTTTTATTTATACCAAAACGATGGAGATAGAGATTTTTCTCTAATCAAAAATTATGGAAATATTTATTGATCCATGATCATACAAGATCATACAAGATCATAAAAGATATCAGACAGATATCATTTTCTCTCGGAGAGAAAATATTAGAATAAATCCTGTTCTTAATCCGTAAAATATTAATTATAATTCTAAAGTTTTCTATTTCTAACATTTACAAAAATAAATCAATTAATTGGCTTAAATTAATTTATTTTATGTTACATGAGACATGTTCACTACGTTTTTAAATTATTATTCTATTATTCTTAAAACATGGAATATCAAATTTTTCTATATATTTCATCTTAGATGGAGAAATAAAGAATAAATATTTATTTGGAAAATTTATCTTATAATTTAATAATAATTTATAATAATTATTTATTAATAATTTATCTATAATTTGGTAGAATAAATATAATTGTATTTGAGTATTTATATATTAACTTAATATATTAATTATTTTATAAAAGACTTTGAAAGAGTGTAAAAGCAGCTCGTTTAGTTCTTAAATGATCCTTTATTGGAGATAAGAACTATATCATAAACGAATATATAAATGCACTTTGGGCAACTCTTATGGATAGACATGGTTGTTTGAAAATAAAAAAACAAGAATTGTAAAAGTTAAACCTTTTATGGATGACAAATTTATACTGTTTTTTTATTTAATAATTTTAAAACAATTATCACATATTATCACATATTATCATATATTAATTCAAATTACGTATGTGTATTAATATTTATTCATCTTCGTGTCGTTTTATTTTATCATTTTTGCGATAGATTCAATATTTTTGTTTCATAAAAAAGTTAAATAATGCTATTAATTTTTATTAACACGTAATAGATATAAAGATTATGTAATCGAATATGTATAAAATATATGTAGGAAAGAGATATTTTGCGTTAGTTATGCTTATCTGTATTACGTTGTTGGCGATCTTTATCGAATATCGAGAGTTATCGAGAAATTTCGGGGTTTTTCGGAGATTTTCGCGGCGATCCAAATGAAAGATATTGCGATGAGACATGAAATTAGGACGTAACACTACGACGAAAGATGACTATGACATAAGATATGACGAAGTGAGTTGTTATAGATATATTAAGAAAACGCTTTCCGTAAGAATATTCTATTAAACTGTGCAATATACACAATTTATAGTGTTGCAATATCCTTGCATCTTATTCCATTACTACTCATTTTTACATCCTACATTTGGGAGCTTAGCTGAGATTACATGGGCATGGATATAGCGGATAACAGATTGAATAACGAGCATTGGCGAACAATGATGATGCAAACATTATGAAATAACGGCAAGTTAAAGGATGAATTAAAGCGATGCAAATTGAAGACGATTGGCATTAAACTAGTAAAACGCCTTCAGGCATTGCCTTCAGGTGACAATGTTCTTAGAGGACCAAAAATAGAGATAAATGATAACAAAAACGACAGATGTGATGAAAATCATGAATCTGACGATGAATCGAGAAGTGAGCGAAAAAATAGATGCAAAGGAAATACCTCGCAATAGAAATGCTTGTTAATGTTTAAGAATGTTGACGATTCTGTCGATGCATTCAGTGGTGATGCCAAATGCCAAAAATATCAATGATTTTGAAGATACGGCGAAGTTATATAGTTCGAACGACATGCAAAAAAGATATATGCGAAAAAACTGCACGACTGTTTGTGAGATATAAAGTATATAGAAAGTCATGGAAAGATATTAAATCTACTTTAAAACAAGAATTCTTCCAGGAGGTTGATAATGCACAAAGAGTTTCAAAGAAGAAAGAAAAGAAGCGACGAGACATACAACGAATATTACTACAAAATGCGTCCCAAGTGAACATAGAAACGCGCGATAATACAATATATAATAGACGGTATAGTTGACGACGAAATGAACACAATTATTTTGTACGGCACGAAAAGTATTTTCGAACTCAAACGTAAATTTGATATATATGAAGCAATGAAAGGTAGATCCAAAGTAGATTCTAATTTAGATAAACGAATGCAAAAATTTTCGCGTGCAGAGAAGCAGGAGGACAAACAGTCTTATAACTGCAGCGATAAAAAATCATTTAAACACAACTTGTCCAATGAAGAAGAAGAGAATTAAATGCTTTAAATGTGACGAATATGGTCATATCATGGCTCAAAAACGTCGGAAAAGGATGAAAAACAAAAAATGAGAAATTGTAATATTATGCGATTCGGAACGAATCGAACGAAAAAATACCATAAGAATATTAAAATAAATGGATATAAAATATCGGTACTGATATCAGCAGCGATCTAGTCTAACATGCAGATTGTTATGTTATGATTGGGATACTTGCGTTATAAATTAATAAAATTTCCTGGTATTGGCTTGAATGAAAATAAAATGTTAGATGAAACACGAAAATTAAAGTTTGCATAGAGTTGTATAAAGTTGTATAATCATAAGATAATATTTTATGTTGTTCCCGATACTTATATGCAGAGCCATGTACTTACAGAAACGGATTTCTAACATTGAAATACGAATAAGAGAAGATATTATTACAATCGTTCATATTTCAGAGTAACCTTTAGTCTTAGCAAAAATAAAAGAGATAGTTTCAAGTTACAAGTTGTTAAGAGACCGAGTATCGTTCGCTTTAGGAGCGAATAATTTTGTTGAATACGATAGCAAAAAATGCGAGATAGCAAATATCTGTGGGGTATCGCGGAAATCGAGACTTGGAGCACTGCGACCTCATAGCGCTGCGAAACGTGGTTTCATGGGTAAAGACACACATGCATGATCTAAAGGACGTGTAGGATCTAAAGCACGAACAATATGTAATATGAAAATTTCTGACGTCGCGTGCTGACCGATCTAGACATGGATGGCAAGCCAATCAGGATTTTGAAGAATCTATTAGTGCAATTAGAGGACGAGAAATGGGAGCGACAAGATAAAGAAGATGAAAACGAAGATTGGACAAGTTCGAAATAAAGATCTACGAGAAGAAGCAGAAGCTAGAGGATTCCAAAACGGATTTGCAGAGAAGACATGAGCAAATGCGGCGCTTATTGGAGTAGCAAGCATGAAAAAGGAGAAGAGATGTCGAGGGTGACAAGACCGCTTAAAAGCAACAGACGGGCCACGGGCCATGGGCCATAGGCTAGTATTGAAGAGATGTATAAGCAATTAGAAGAGATGTATAGCGCAATTTAGAAGCGAACTCGAAAGAGACAGAATTAGAGATAGATCCATGAATGCGGCTATTTTATTGAAAAAACAGAATCCTAATAAAACGGAGATATTAATGATGAATTATTGATTTAAGAGAACACGTAAGGAAATCGAGAATATTATACAAAAGTGTCAGTTGCATATTGGCAGAGAAGAAAATTAGTTCGATTGACACCCAAAGATCTTCGCATGACCTCCACAACATTAGATGACCTAAAGGTTTGGAGCACATTTGAAAAGTCCGATAAAAGAAGATATCTAATATTTGAGTATAAATATCGTCGGATGGCTGAGTGTAGGAAAGAGATATTTTGCGTATACTTAATTTGTCTGCCTTGCATTGTTGGCGATGTCGTCGGGTGTCCACAGTTATCGGGAGATTTTGGAACTTTTCCGGAGCTTTTCGCGGCAATTTAAAGATACTATGATAAGAGAGAATTACGAAGTTAGATTATGATGAACGTAATGCTATGATGAAAGATAACTACGATATAAGATATGACGAAGCGAGTTGTTATAGATATATTAAGAAATTACTTTTGTAAAGCTATTTCATTAAATTGTGCAATATATATAATATACACTTGTTGTGTTGATGAACAATACCTTTGCATCTTATTCCAACACTATCCACTTTTTTATATATATTTTACATTCTACATATATTTTTTGTATGTTTATATTCTTTATTTTAAATTATAAACAACATATCATAAAACAATATAGAATCCCAACATAGAAAGTTTGTTATTATATCATCAAAATTAAAAGATATTTTATGTACTTTCTTGTTAAACTATTATATATATATTTCTTCTTTTTTCCACAGATAAGAAAAATGTTTAATATCAAGCTATGATACGCATCAGCATCCGTAGAAGAAGAAGAAACATATTATAATAAATACAATTTATTGTATCAAAAATGTCTGATTCCGGTTTAGAAGCAAACTCGAGTTCACATGAAATTACGTCTGAGCATTCCAATATGAATTTTGAAATAACAGAATATTCCTCTATTAAAGATATTTCTGATGAAATACATACTGAACAAATATGCAATCATGAACCACTATTATCAAGCAATGCATATTGCAAGTCATTCATTAATGATGCTTGTCGAGCTAAAAACGCAATTCAATCTGTATCAAATAATCATAATAAAACATATTTACCTTTTGCAAACGAATATCAATTAGCGGCTACTTTAGAAGATGCTCAGAAGACAAAAATGAATAGCAATGAAATTTTTCAATACGAAAATCGAATATTGAGCGAACCATTATATAAAACAGATGACATTGATGAAGATGAATGCTTTGAATTTATTAAACCTACTTTTGCAGGCAATGATTGTCATCAAGAAATTTCCAAAAAATGTAAATTAGAACAAAAAATACATTCTGATATTGAAAAATTAGAAACAACAGTTAAAGTAGAATTTGATCATTCTCATCCGAGTAACATGATAGGTTATAATAGTTTCTCTGCAAGTGGTTCTTATTTTATTGATGCATCTAGTTTAAATGATGAAATAGATGTTATATCTACAAATGTAACAAAAGATCAATATATTAATAATAGTATATCGTTACCATGCTTTTCGCTTTCTTCAAATTATATAAATTATACAGTCAATAAATCAAATAATGGAACTATGGAAGAACAGTCACATAAGTTTATGCCACTTAAAACTCCAATTTTGCAAACTCGTTATGAGAGAGTGGCAGAATTTGAACAAGAATTAAAATTTACTGAATATTTGCAATTATCTTCTGAATTACGTAAAGTAAAGCGAATGGATCCCGTATTGGAGGAAATAGTAAATACAAATAAAGTTGCAAATAAGATTGCAAATAAGGAATCATTGACTGTGGAGATTAAAAAGATAGACGGTGAGAAGAATGCACATTCTTCTTTATGTTCTGATGATACAAAAATAAGCAGTGATCAAGATAAGAAAATAGAAAGGTCTACTAAGATTAAAACAATAGGAAATGAGAGTAAAAATAACTCTATCGCAAATGAGAATAAACGATCATTATTTATCAGAAGAAATACATTTGAACTTGATTCTAACGATGAGAAATTATCTATTTTAAGACAAGAATATGAACGTCGGCAAGGTACTCTTGTTTTTCAAAATGCTATTCCTCAATACTCAGGACATCGTGTAGACGGAGACTCTATATGCCATATATCTTCCGGAGTTTCTCCAATTACCGAATCATTGATTAACTTTGCATCTGAAATTCAAATTACTAATGTTCACCGTCCAATATCGTATTTATTTAAAGATTGCGAATACGAAAATAATCAAATACAGACGCAAAAGAATTCTTTACAAAACAATCTAAATAGATCCTGCACAATTTATCCTATAACTAAAAGTGCCAGTGATAAATTAATCATGAACTACGATAAAGAATTGGATGATGCATCCAATTGCAGCAATAGTCTACCGGTTACTTTAGATTCTATTTTAAACAAAAATGATCGAATGAAAAATGTAAAAGGAAATAGACGAGATGAAACTACTCCGATTATCTCTGGTGGTATTAGCACTTCGGATTATTTTGAACTTTTGGACACTCCCATTATGCGACATAAAACGGAATGTTCAGCGATCATATCAGAAGATACTATGATCATGCATAATTCTGAAATCAAAGCGGAGTCTTCCAAGATGTCCTCTTCCTTGACTACTTGGGTGATTGATATGAGCGATTGCAATAAAACTAAATTTCAAAACAATTCACAGAATATGTCACAGAGTTTCTCCACTTCTGAATGCATAAAACAATCTATACAAAAACCGAAAAATCATGAGAAACGTGATAGTTTAGGTTTTTTTGTCAATTTAAAAGACGTTAATGATGTTGATCTTGGCCAAAACAATCACTCATCTGGAAAAAAACAAGATAATTGTAAATCCTATTGCAAATTTTATATAGATATTTCTGACAAAAGTGATGATATTCAAATCAAGCCTGAAAAACAAGATATTAGCATTGAAAATGACAGTTATAATGAAAGTGAGAAGAAAAACATTTTTTCAATGTTTATTGATCTAAATGATAGTTGTGAAAGCAATAAAGATATTGCTTATGGACAGAACTTTTCAACAGTTTCTAATAAATTAGTAGATATTGAAACGGCTAATAGTAATTCCAAAATTAATAATGGTATAATGGCAGATAATTTCTTATCAAAAGAAAAAGAAGAGAAAACAAAACCTAGTGTTTTCATGTTTATAGAATCTGATTCTCCTGTAATAAAAAAGCGTATACTATCTACTTCGCGACCAACATTTAAACGGCATTCATGGAATCTGGATAAAGTCCAATCAACTAATGATAATTGCATAGAGAAGGAGCTTATATTTAGAAAAGGGCACAAGCGTGCACATAGTATATCAATGGACAATCGTAGCGACACAAAACAATTTCCGACTATAGATGATTCCAACCATTCGCTGTCCAATATGATCAAAACAGAAACACACAATGATACAAATTTTAAAATTTTACCGAAGCATAAATATGATTCAGATAATACAGATTTAAATAATATAAATATATCATTCGACAACATATTTGAGTTTGAAATAAAAACTACTCCACCCAATTCTCATGTAGAGATTGAAAATAGAGAATTACATATGAATTGTGAAGAGGTTTCTGATTACGTGAAAAATCTAAGAACTACTGAGGCAAGAGCTTTTGAAGATCAATTTTCAAAAATTTCTATTTGGAAAAAAACGATAGAAGAACAAAATGATAAAAGTGAGACATTTGATATTAGTAGTAGTAGTGAATCTCTGGATAATGATAACTGTAGTTATAAATTGTCAAGCTTGTTAAATAGTACAGTTTCAGATATCAATAACAAATCGCAAATTATCACTGCAGCAAATAATAATAAAATATCAGAAACTTGTAAGTCATTAAATGAGGCTATTAGAAAGATAGAATGCGAATTAAAAGAGCCGGAGGAGTATAATAATACGGAGCAGATATATGATTGTTGTCCAGAAAATGATAAGATTTCTAATCTGAATTTAAAGATTTTGAATTCTGACAAGAAAAATTCCTGCAACTTTGTACGTTTGTCAGATTTAGATATAAAGCCAACTATTAATCATACAATGAATGTTTTGATGGTAAATGATGATAGTAGTATATGTCGAATGAACAGCAATATTCCAGAGACATCATGGGTAGAGAACAAATTAGTGACTACGAGAAATATTTCAATCAAACCAATCTCTAAAAAACTTATGAGCACATCACTTCCCTGCAAACAAAAGTCACCAGTGGAAAATTTGATCGATGAAGGAGAGGGGATAATTTCTGAATCTGATCTTAGCAGCATGCAAAGTAGTATGGGACGTTCTGGAGCTGGTATGTACACATCTATATATTTTTTAGAATTTCAATTAATAATAATAATAATGATGATATTAATGAAAATATGTCTGTTCTTTTGTATTTTTTTGTGATATCCGCTTTAAAGACTCTTATGTATCTTGAGTTTGGAATATATATATATAATAAAGTGATTGTGACAAATCTACATAATCAAATGGCTTCTGCTTTTGTATAGTTTGAAAATATAGATCAGTATATTAAAATATATTAAAATATGTTAAATCTATAAATCAGAATAAGGAATATGTATTTCTTATATTTAATTTTGTATTAAGAAGTTGAAATAGTTATTTAAAGAAGTTGAAATAGTTATTTAAAGAAAAATTTATTTTTTTATGCGAATATTGTGTTGAAACAAAAAATATGAAAAAATTTTTCTCTATTGCTTTTAATACATGCTCATAATATTATAATACAAATTTTAAAGAATTTAATATTTTTTTACGTATATGTACGTAGTATATTTGTATGTAATCTTAAATTTATGAAAATATTTTAATTTTTATGAATATATGTAAGATATGAAATATGTATGAAAGAGCATTTTACATTGCATTTAATTATATATAATAAAGTTACTTTTTAAGAAATGTATTTTACAAATATGAATTTGAATAGTGTTATATATCATATATGTACGTATGTGTGCATTAAATATGTAAATTAATTTAATGTTTTGCGATAAAATTATATATATATATATATATATATATATATATATATATATATGTATGTATATATATTCATATGCAGTTGGTCATATGTATGGTTTATGACGGACTCAGCCCATTTTAACGTTGCTCAAGAATATCTCAATAAAACTTACATCGACCATATTAAGATTAAGATCAGAGATTATATGCTTTACCCAAGTTAATTCTTTTGAATTTTTATCTTTTTGTAGAAATATCTGAAAAGTTTGGAATAATAATATTATTTCATAGTCTGGAAATATTTACAAAGCCTAATTATTATTATGTAACAAAATATATTAGGAATTTTTGAATTTTTTCGATACTTTCTAAAACGTTTCTGTGAAACGTATATTATCGAAGGAAATGATTTTAAGTAATTTGTTTGTGTGCGTGCGTAAGTGTGTGCGTGCGCGCGCGCGCGCGTGTGTGTGTATGTATGTATATACAGTCGCTTGCATTAATATTGTTTAGTTGCTAATAATTTCATAGAGATAGTTAAAATTTAGCCTCTTTTTCTAAATTTTCATCTTTTCCTATATATTATATATATATCCTATATTAGCTGACATTATGTAAGAAATAGCATCAACTGAAAAGATAGATATATGATTTTTTTATGTACAGGATACTTTAGGAATAGATGATCAAACTTTAATACCGTATTTTAATTTTTTTAAGGATAAAAAACATAGATACGGAAACTTTCTTTCCGGGATACAAATACTTTTTGGTTATAACAGAATACTGAATAGGAATGCTTGAAACTTACGTAAAGAAATTTTATATAAATTCGTAACGCCTCGTAACAATGTGAAAACTTCACTTTCCAAAAATTATCTCTACATATAGATGGAAGAACTAATCCAATAAAGAAGTTTTTAATAATATCAATTCAATGCACAAAAACTGATATTGGGCACGATTAATTAATAGTATGCAGATATATTTATGTTATATGCTGATTTTGAGAATTTGCGATACTGTTTCTTATAAATTTTGCCTCATCTCTAAAAAATTTAGATATTTCGAAGTATGATATATCAATATATTATTGCAGATATTATTAATAACAGATTATTCGTAGTTGATAATACATTAGCAGATCTTGTACTTGTTGTATATAAAAAGAATATAACATCTTCTCATAAAATTCTTTGTACAATTTTATTAAAACATTTTGTATTTCTAAAAATTTGTCTTTAATGTGCTTTATTTAAGTTTGATTTAGGTTAAGCTGAAGTACTTGTTCTTTAATTTTAAATTGGAACATGCTTCTTGCGTCTCCAATTAATTGTACTAGTTGACAAAAATTTAATTTTTCTAAGGTAATGAAATGAATGTATTCTTCTCAACACATCATTCTGAGAAAAAGTATCGCGATACATACACTGAATTTTTCTGCAGCTTCTATTCATATATGACGTGAGTACCTGCTCATTCAATATTAGAATAACTCATCTTAATAACATTATCTTAACTAACAAAATATTTAGTTAGAAATTTATTACGACATAAGCTGTTTTCAATGTCAAGATGATTTGCTATATTATATCATCTTTATTAGAAGAAATGTTAATAATATCTTAATATAATAGCTATTGTATAATTTCGAAGTAAATAAAAAATATAATGAGAAGAAATAGTCGAGAGATGATAGCAATTGCGTGGCAATCGGAAGATCCGAATCCCAGTCTTAACCTAATATGAAATTCCCCCTTCTCGACTCTTACGATCGAACATACTTATTTTCTCTCTTCTAATCACGCACTTCTGAATACGCAAATCGTATTGGGATAAAAGAAGAAAGATTGGGGATTAGCTATTAGACCGGTTCCCTAACCCTATAAAATCATACTACCAAAAAGCGTAGGAAATGTCTCGAAGACAAGAGTGCAAACTAAATATCAGATAGTCGCAAGACTATTCTAATCCGATTACATATATTACACACACACACACACGCACGCACGCACGCACGCACGCACGCACGCACGCACGCACGCACGCACGCACGCACGCACGCACGCACGCACGCACGCACGCACGCACGCAC
>JAHMML010000018.1:664665-734427 GCA_020341155.1 Eciton burchellii | reverse complement strand
CGCACGCACGCACGCACGCACGCACGCACGCACGCACGCACGCACGCACGCACGCACGCACGCACGCACGCACGCACGCACGCACGCACGCACATACACACACGTGATCGCGTTAGAATGGGTTACATTTATATATATATAAATCTTTACATTTTGAAAAGAACTTTATCTATATCTATGCTTATATATGATGATTATAAGATTTTTTTAAAGGAAAATCCTTAAGAAAAGTAAAATACGACACTAAATTTAATTTCTAAAATATCCGTATTCCTAAAATAATTTTAGACAGAAACATACGCACAATAACGGCAATAATGGCAGATACTTATAATTTCAAGAAGTAATTGTATAAAAGTTAAAAATTAAGAATAATGTAATTGTAATAAAGATTTCGTTTTTAAATTATAAATGTTTGAAAAGTCGCATAAATGATATGTATCGCCTAGCAAATTGCTGAGATTCAATGTGACATAGATCAACTATGATTTGCGCATTTGTGACTGACTGCACCAATACTTAGTGATCAATAATTTTAATACTGAAATTTATTGAATGAATCATTCAATATAAAAATATAAATATAAAATATAAAATTAAATATAAAATTTTAATTGATAGTAATTATAATAAGAACAAAAATTGGGAAAGTTTTTCATGTAATTTCAATTAAATGATCATGAAGGAGGAAACGATCAATAGTTATTAATTAAAGAAAAAAATATAATATTCAAACTGATACTGATATATTGATTTTTATCTAAACTAATATTTTATTCAAACAATGTGATATTCGACAATATTTTTCTACATACAAGCCTGTTTATACAAATTTGATTTTGAATCTCTTCAATGTTATATGATAACGACATTAATGTTTTGTCATCTTTGCTGACATCGCCAAAATGTATCAACTAGTTTTTCTATATCCCAATGATTGTATAGTATATTTTCTGACCTGATCCATTGATCAAGCTCTAAGTCTTTCCTTTGTTCACCTATGAAATTTGAACCATACCTTTTCCTAGTTATCAGAACTTTGTGATATCTTACTATCAATGAAAAGAGTGTTTTCTTATTAATTCAGTCGTTCTTTTTAAGATTTCTATTATCTTCTTTCTGGTGAAGAGGTTCTTGAGTTTTAATTATAACTGCGGGATCATCTCATGGCGGATGGCATTGCATTTTGCAAATGAGCTTCTAATTCTATTCTGATCTTTCGTTAATTCAGCATCTTTTTGCTGAATAAATTATAGATGTTCACTCTTTTATTGCAAAATTGCACTATCAATTTGTTATTACTAAATTCACTACATTTTCTTGATTTTTTCTCAGCAGTCCGACAGAAACTTATTCAGATTCGCAGTTTTTAAAAAAATTATTTAACACAGGAATTACGAGGAATCCTTATAGATTTTAATTTTTTCAATATTTTAACTAGATTCTGTAGGATATATATATATATATATATATAATGAGATTTATATATATTCCTTATGCGATGTTAATTATTAAATGAACGGGTTCTCGACGTTTGGTTGATAAAACAAGAAGTAACAAGATTCTTTATTTTATTAAACACTGATACAATTCTTATCAATAGGCCGATTGATCTTTCAGTTTTGCCGGTCGAGATTCTTCTGCCGTTCGTTTTGCCGTCAGTTCGTCATTCGCCTGTCTTTCGCATATCTTTCGTTTATCTATCGATTACAAAGCTTTTTGATAAATTCAATAATTCTATTTATACCACAATTTTTTGATCTTCTAGATTAACTATATCCAGTCATCATCAAGGCAAGAATTTTGCTTCATTCTTGGTTTTTAAATCTCAGAACGGTTCTTAGAACCGTTATGACCGCTATTATTTTTATAATCTCGTTAATGGAATTTATGTAATTATTTTATATGCATAATTTGTAAAGATGTTTCTTGTAATTAACAATTTTCATCTTTAATTATATAACTCAATTATTCACTTCGTTTCCTCCCATGACCGGCAGACTGTTGTAATGATGTATTGAAAAGAGACATTGCGAAATATCATGCATCGCATATTAATTATTAAAATATAAACATCTATGTATCAATGTAATTTGGTTACTTTCGCAATAAATTATAGTTCTAATAAATTATTGTCAATAAATTATTGATCTATGCCACGCACATCGAAAATCGATAAGTTGCTATATAATAAATATAAATTCTGCGAATTTTCAGACATTTATAATTTAAAAACGAAATTTCCATCACAGTTTTGTTATTTTTGATTTTTGATTTATTTTATTATATTGTCTCTAAAATTATATATATTTGTTACGAACAACTTATACATATATATATACTACATATGTATACAAGATATTGAAAAGTATTTGTACGTATTTAGTATTTATATGCTAGATAATGTATACTATTGAATAAAGAAGTTTTACAAGAAGAACATATCAGATAGAAAATGCAAATCAAACTTTAATAGTTTATAGGGATAAATCATTTGACACATATAAAATAATAGGTGTAGATTATCAGTCATTCAACAATAATTAATGAAATAGATTTAGCATTTTTTATATATCTAAGAGTGTAAAACTAACATTTCGATATAGCACATTGCGGTGTTATAAAGGATCTGCTTATGATATTTTTTTACAATCAAACGATTGACAAATTTTAGAGATGTTATTTTATATTATATATAATAAAATAGCTGGCATGAAAGAGAAAGGGAAAATAAAGAAAAAGGAGAAAAAATCAGTGAAAAATCTGCTCAAAGTATTTATTATAAATTTTATCTAACGTCTCTCGAAAAATTTTTCTTGAATCTTTTCTCTTCTTAAAAGTGCCTTGTATATAACATTTCATTTGCTGGCAATGCCTTTGTTTTTCTGTTTTTTACGATAATTTTCACCCTAAAATTTTATTTTATTTTTAAGTGTAATTCTGTAAAAAATATATTAATTATATATTTATTTATAAATATTTATTTATTTAAAAATATACTTATTTACCAATGTATTTTTCAATACATCATGATGATCAAGAGTTCATCAAATAATAAGTCCCGAAGTGAGTATTGACAATTGGATCCTAATAAGTAAAGCAGTGGAATTTACTCGACGCCACCATCGCAAAATATCTGTGATCGCAGACTATCCTCGAAGAGAATTATACTGCGTTATTATCTGAAAACTGCGATCGCGTCTCATATCCTAGTCTGAGTACTAACAGTCGCGACAAGTCAGAACGTAACATAAATTTAATAGCGCTGGTATACGATATGAGGTCACAGCATCATGATTATGGTTAGGAATCACGAATCATAGGATTCATAAGTATGTTAATTCGTGTTCTTTATCTTCATTTTTCTTTCGTAAATTTACGATTGCATTTCAATTTAATAACCTTTGTTAAGTATACTTAAATAAAGAATATTATTTTTTATATTATAAAAAAATGAAAAAGAGATAGTAATATCAAGATTCAAACTAGCAATTCGATAAGTAAATGCTGTACAATATCACTATGAATTGCCATAAATCAAAATTTTGATTTTATCGTACTGATTTATGAGTATTTAAAAGTAACCAAAATCTTTTTTTCTTAATTATTATTGAATATCTGGCTATCTATATTAATGCTATATATATTACTGTATATATTACTATATTACTATACAGACATTGTAAATATCAACACCAAGATAAAGATTTGGTAAGATTCTTTCTTCTCATATTGCATAGTATTTTCGTGATACATAGTATACGTGATCGTATACTTAATATTCGCAGTAATTCGCAGTAATAAATCAATTATGCTGACATTAAAATATATAAATTAAATATATTAAATAAAATATATTAATTATGCTGACATTAAAATATATAAAATTGTTTATATCTCAGAAATAATTGAGGATTGAATCTATGTTTATTAAGAACATCTTATATCTGACATCTTTTTACAAAACCATGAACTTTTTGAAAAATTCCAGGTCTTTGTCGGATTATTTGACAAACACAGTGGATCACAGTGGATAATTTTTAAAAATTATTTATAGTAAAGAATATGTATGAATATGTATATGTATAGTAAAGAATATATTTATAGTAAAGAATATTATTTTCAAATATCCTTATAAAAAAAGTTCAAATGATTTAAATTAGTGGATTGAGTGACGATAATTGGTATTTTAATATGCTTTTTTCCTTGATTATATTAAAATGTCAATATTTTCAATACGATACTTTCTGATAATATAATCATCAAACAAATTTACGCGGTTTTATAAAGATAATTGAACGATTAACTGGGAAATCTTTTTAAAGTACATATGCAAATTAGGATAATTTGGAATATGAACTTTTAAAACATAGTTTGTAAACAAGATAAATCTTTATATGGCATACGACGCAAGTCAATAATTCATAATGTATAATAATGAAATTAATAATATATTAAAAATACAATAATGTACAATATTGATATATAAAATTATAACTCGGAGATGATTGAATTTTATCTATATTATTAAGACTTTTACTTACCATAGTGTAGTATTTACCGTATGAATATCAAGTGCTTTTTTAAAACATTTTATATATTTAATTTATTTTAAATAATCAAATATCTGAAAAATACGAATTTTACAAAAAAATGTTTTGTATAAATTTTCATAATTTTAAAGAGGATGGCAATTCTATTCAAAGGTAAGATGGCTTTGAGATATATGATTTGAAGATGATATGTAGATCATAAATATAAATTTCTATTGTTTATTATATATTGCATATTTCAAGGATTTTTCAAAATACCATAACAAATTGTTCTCATTAAGCATTTTTTGACATTATTTTACAAGGCTTGAAGATTATACTCAATATTAACATTGTCCAAGATATATCATATGAATAGTTGGATTTACACTTTTATTTTGTATATATATATACATATGCGCATGCATATGCGTACGTATGCGTTTAGGCTCATATCGATTCGCAAATCCTGGCTCGTTGCCATGATATTTTTCATCTCTAAATCGCTTTCTAATTGCGTATCTTACATGCGAAATTATTCGAAGTTGTCGTCGTTTTGCTTAATATAGGACTTGTATGTTAAGATTCGCCATTATGTTCTTAAATAAAAAATTGCTATCCCTTGCAGAACAGGAAATCGAATATGACATAAATAAAAATAGAAATGCGATCGTAAATTTACAAAAGAAAAATGAGGATTTAGAACATGAATTGACACACTTATGAACCTACGATCTCCGTGACTCCTAATCGTAACCACGATGCTGTGACCTCATATCGCATACCAGCGAAATATCAAATTTATGTTACGTTCTGACTTGTCACGACTGTTAGTACTCGGTCACAAGACGCGATCGCAGTTTTCAGGTAATAACGCAGTATAATTCTCTTCGGGAATAGTCTGCGATCACAGGTACTTCGCGATGGAGGCGTCGAGTAAATTTCACTTACTTATTAGGATCCAATTGTCAATGCTCACTTCAGGACTTGTTATCTGATGGGCTGTTCGATCCTGATCATCATGATTAATTAATCGTGATACGAATTCATTATTTTCTTATTATTAAAAGATTTCGAAATAATACTTAAAATAGTTGCTTAGGAAATTTCTTAGGAAGTTTCTTAAAGAAAAAACTCAAAAAAATTATATTGACAAAATAAATAATAAAATATATATAGTATAAAAAGAAAAAAGATTGAAAGATTGTGTTCAGACTTGCGGTGGCATCTTCATAATCCCGCCGTTATCCCTAAGTCGAAGATAGATCTTTCAGAGTTAAATGTGATGTCCACGGGTCCATGATTCTAGCTGTAATGGAACACTACGAAGCCATGAAACTTCGACTCATTATTTATCACTTTATTTTATAATCCTCTAGAAACTAAAAGCACAGAATAAGCCAGATGCAAATCATAAATGGTCATGTGTTTTAAATAGTTGAAGTACTAGAGTGGAGATAAACAAAACATTATATTGAGGATATTGAGGATATTGAGGATATCGTGACCTCTCTTGTTTATGACAAGGGACAGCAAGGGCCAACATTAGACTATGAAAGGGCAAGGAGGATCTTTATCAAGGTAGTTCTGTTCTAATTCTCAATCGGAAATCAATCAATGAGGTCAAGTAGCTCGTTTCGTGAGAGATGTTGTATCTTGGCGGAGAAGAATAAAGTGTTTCTTTTTTCTTATTGTTTCTTCAATCTGAAGCATTGAAGATTCATCATATTTATCATTTTCATCCTGATAAACATGCTATATATATTCTGATATTATCTATACGAATACGAAGTACGAATTTATTTCGGAAGGAAAAGTATTATTCTGGCACGGAAAAACTAAAAGAGCTAAAAGACTTGGAAAAATGAAATGATGAAAAAGACGTGGAGTTGCTTCGTATATTGTCATATATTTCTATCTGTTGGTGGGCATTTGAACTATATTCTGTATTCTAATTTGATTGTTGTTTAGCACTTACAATTTAGTGCAGCCATGAATAGTATCGTTTGCCGAGATCAAGAAATAAAATAAAAAAGAAAATGTTTTGAATTTCCGAAAGTATTTACGAGTATTGTATCGGACATTACAAAAATATCAAATGTGTCAAAATTGAATTTCGAAACAAAGTAAAAATAGATAAAGACAAAATAAAATAAAAGAGACAAAAACAAAAATAGAATAGAATTATTAACAACGCAAGGCTTTGTTAGTTATTCGTGGATCATTGTATGAGTTAATTTTATTTGTAATATATTTTTTCCAAGATCCAATATATTTTTACTAATAATTTCGACAGATAATATAAGATCATAAGATATAATCAGCGAACGATTTTAGTTCTTAGTACAGTTTGAGATATCTTATAATAATTTCAAACAGTTTATTGCGGAATTGTAAATCAAATCGCGATTTATGAATACTGGGAAAGAGGAAAAGTCGGATAATTATCAAGATGAGATATTGTTGTCTTATTTGTTTCTAAAAAAGAGCAATATCTCTAATTCATGATTTTTATCAACGGATACTTTAATTTGATTGTTAAATGAAGTTGCTTTTTGGTTTCTATTATGTAGCAATATTAATTGTTGAAATATTGAAAAAAATCTCGATTAGATTGAAAAGCAATTGATACTTTTTTAAAGTGAAATCCGTCTTTAGTCGAACATATAATTGACTCCATAAGCTACTAAAAAATTATTAGTAATAAAAGCTGGAATCACTAGGAGTGATAATTTGAATAAAAACTACAATTTTGTTATTCTTGATTTTCAATTTATTTTATTCTAGAATTTTTTATTATGTAGAATCATCATTTAAAATTAAATGCATTAATGATTGAATATTCTGCATATGTAAATATATATATTTAAATATGTTAAATATATATTTAAATATTTAAATCTATTAAAAATATTTCATACAAAATATTTGGTAACAAAAATTGTAAGTATAATTTTAAGGGATGAATTTATATAATAAAATAAATCGAAAATTAATAATAATAAAGCTATACTAGAGACTCCGTATTAAAAGCGCATAAATGTTTGAAAAGCGCATAAATGATGCCCGCTACATGATAACCTGTCGATCTTCAATATAAGTGCCTTAGATTATGACTTACTCACTGCATGTATAATGATAATCAGACTACATTGATTCGTAGATTCTTTTTTTTTTAACAATTGATGTGCAATATATGATATTCCTCTTCAAGACACAAAAATTAGCTCATCGTTCGCTTCTTATATCGATCTCGATTTATCTCTTGTAATTATATACAAAAATATATTGAGTCGTGGAAAAAGAAAAAAATATATAAGAAATAAAAATGATTCGTGACAAAGTATCTTCTAATCAAAGCGTTTATTGGTGATTTAGATTCATCTTTGAACTTTTTCTTGCACAATACGTTTTTAATAGTAATCACTGAAGATAGTATAACCTTGATATCAAAAATATAGGATTTTAATTAATGATGCATTATGTATGCGTACTTGTATGCATCTGTGTAAAAAAGTTATTGTTGAATTATTATTATATATTAATTATTACAAGATATAGATCTATTAGCATAATTTAGCATATATCTTAGCATAATTAGCAAATATTAGCATAATTTAATTATTACTGCACGCAAATTACTGCAGTAGGTCAAATTATGCTGAATATGCTATATCTGCTGAATATCGGCAGATTTTTATCAGCAGACATTATGTAAACAAATTTTAAACATTTATAATTTAAAAGTGAAATTTTTACTGCAGTTTGATTTATTTTATCATGTAAAATCATTTCTTAAAATGATATTGCTGAATATTTTATATATATCGTTGAGACTAAAATCGTAAACTTAGAATATTTTGTAAAATATAAGTTTCATGAAAAATATTTCAGATAAAAGTTGTAATATTTGAAGAAATGTATTTATTTTATTGATTTAAGCTTAATAGATAGCATTGCTAAATCAAACGAAACGACTGCCATTTTAAAGCAATCATTTTCAATTTTTTAGGAAATCTCCTTTTTATTCTTATAGTCCAGTTTTTCAAGACAGTATAATTTTATAAATTTTGTCAACTGTTTTGAAGTTATCGAGATAATAAAATGTCCAACCAACCAACAATTACATAATCGGCAGATCTCCAGTTAACGAAGGCAAGATTGGTGATTAACAAAGGTTAACAAATTTTTACCAAAATACTGCAAATTGCTATCAGACATGTCCTTTTAAAATCCTTATTGCCGGATGTTTCTCAGCATATCTTCATACACTGTCAAATTAAAATTCATAAATGAAAAATGGATCAATTATAATATTATTTAAAACATCTGTTTAATTAAAAGTTTTTGGATATAATTTGGATATAATTATATTATTTGTATATATATTTATAGATATGCCTTTTGTAATAAGGATTTAATCAGATCAAAATATGCTAATCGTGTCTAGTTGTATTTGTTGATGTGATCGAAACAATTCAAAAATTGCTTCGATTAGTTCGTATTTGAAAATAATATATTCATTTTTTCACTAGGATGGATTTGACTGCTAATTAACTTGCGAGTTTATACTTTGCCATAACTTGATATTTTGTCATATTATACAAGTGCTTGCTTTCTTATTTAAATTGTTTCAAATTAATATATAACGAATTATTAATACATACTATTGTTAACGATTATATCAGAATAGTCAAATTTAAAAAATTATTTAGTAATATAATTTTGTATGGAAAATTTGAAATAAGAGTATGTGTACAGAGCTTTATTCTAGCAATAGGAATTGTTCTTATATATTATTCTTAGATATGCAATGTATTTAATAGATTTTTTTGTTTTATTGCTATAAATGTTTTATTGTAATAAATAACAATAATCTAGCAATAATTTCTAATAAATTTGTATCTCTCGTACATTATGATTGTATGATACAAATTTTGTGAGATTTTCTTAGAATTTCTCTGATTAAGATGAAAACTTGCAATTGAAATTCTCTCTGTTTGAATTTATATAAGCAATAAGAATTCGAAATGCAACAATCTAATATATAAAAGAAGTATTTTTTATATCATTTGATCAGTTTTTCCTGTTGATTGAGAACTTATTATTATATTATTTTTATCGTCTGCTTTCGATTGCATTTCAATTATAATTGAATACTTGTAATCATCTAAACATTGTAATTAATTACTTTTAGTTTTTATATAATTTCCTGTATTTAGTATTTGTTTTTAATATTATAAAATTCTGAAGATCTCTAGCATAAAGCAACTTTTTTTCATTATATTATTTCAAAGCAATCATTTTCAATTTTTGAATTCATTATTCGAAAATCTATGTCTTCTTTTTTTAATTTATTGGCATTTTCTTCCGCTTTTTTTACAACAGTGCCGCATATTCACATTATATTTTTGTAGTAAATGAAATTGTTATGAAAAAGCACTGTAATTAATATAATAATTGTTCATATATAATGTTCTCGTCTTGAACAGATTTCAAAGATGCAAAAACAACGTTTCTCGATTTCTTAATTTTTTCATTTTTCATTATTCTATTATTATATTAGTATTATTATAGAATTAGTTTCTATATAGATTATTTGATTATGTTTGAGATATATTTGGTCTTATAATAACATAAGATAAATATTTTAATACCAAATCTCCTCTTCTTTGTAAGAATATATTATTTGAATGATTTATCCTATTTACCCATAATATAAAAACATATACATACATAAATTTTGATGTAGACAAAAACATTTGTAATAAAATGAAGTATTCTTCTATATTCGTGATTTCTTTAAAAATATCATTATTTAAAAGTGTTTTTGGATCAATGTTCACTATAACATACCTTTTAGTTTCTAGTGTAATTAATGAGTAGCGTAAATGCGAGAAGAGTTTTTATTGTCAATTGTTTATATTGACTTTATGTGTCCAATAACTATTAGTTTTCTGCATAATAAAGTACATAAAATTTGAAGAAAATAATCAAAATAATCTAATACGACAGTGGTTTGAAAAGTAATTTGGTTTAATGTTGAAAACCATAATTTTAATTTAATTTCAAAATACTTTATTTTTCAACATAATCTTTATGAAGTTCAATGTACTTTCTTTATTTTCTTCAAGTTTTCTATTTTTTACGGAGATAGATTTTTTTTAGCTCTTCAAGATAGTTATTTATCGCCTTTTTATTCAAATCTCTTTTTAATCAGGAAAGTTTTGTGTTTTGAGAATAAATAGAAATTCGTGGAAACTAAATCAAATGTTTGCGGAAAAGATACGGAAAAATATCAATTCAGTTAATTTTTGCTGAGCAGCAATATATAAATGCACTAATGCAGTATTATGGTAAAACAATATTTTTCTTCCGAAATGTTTCTCCTCGATTGCTGCCTTTAGCTTCTTTAAAAATGTTTCACATTATTAGCCAATAATAGTTTTTTATGCTCAAGATCAAGTTAATCAGAAAAATTCCGTTTTTCAAAAACTGATGCCATCAGTTAAGCAGCTAATATGATATTCATTTCTTTCAAAGTCCTTTTATTTTGTTCAGTTTATTGTTTGAATAGCATTTTTGATTAAAAGTGTGTCATAGTGAATCTAAATTTCATTCCTGGTTCACAAAATGTGAATCTAAATTTCATCCCTGGTCACGATTTGCTGCATTGGATTCCTCTTAAATATCCTCAAATAGTCGTTTGATGTTTGTATATAAATTCGTTTTTGCTCTACAATACGACACCTATCTCGTAAGTTATATTCAAGTTATATATAAGTTTTGTTATATTCAAAATAGAATTCGCAGTTAAGATGGCTTCTATCTCGTGTACTTTCATTTATCTATCGGACAAAATTATATCATGAGTTTTATCAATATTTTCTGACATAAATCAGATTTTTAAAATGATGCTCGTTTTGTTATTCTTGAATTTGTTTATCTAAAGTCAATAGTGTATGTTCCATAGGAAGAATATGAGTCATCCAATGTAGAAAAAAATTCAAAGATTAAATGGGAGCTTCAAATGTTTTTGATGATTTCGTTATTTTCAAAACTCCAGAATTCTATTTTACAGGTATAAATAAACTTGTTTCTTATCAAGAAAAATACATGAAGAATAATGGTTTTTATTTTGATTAATAAATATATTTTTTATCTGATATATGCATCTTTAGATTCAATATGTTAAAACCACAATTATTTTTATATTAATTTGATATTATAAGAAATATTTCGTTGTACTATAAAATATTTCTTTTGTTTTTTATTTGTTTTTTCCTAATATAATTATTAATACAGTTTCTTAATACAATTGTTTATTAAACTAATATCTTCTTCTGAGATCAAAGAAATAATATTCAGATTCTAGTTTTTAATATGATATCTTCATTTTACAACTATATTACATAATATATTATATTACATATTATCTTCTTCAAAATGCTTTCTGATGAAAATCTTGCCGAAAATATCTACCAAGTAGAAAGACTTGTGAGCCTTAATTCTTAAGATCCTAAAAGCTGTACCGGTAGTAGCGTAGCTATTCCTCGCCGAACAAGCCAAAGAATCAGGCTAGAAAATCAATAAGCCAAAGAAAGCATATTAGTCCAGATTGGGGATTTAGACAATCGATTAGTTCTTCACTTGTAAAATAACTATTGCTATAAAATCCCAATTAAAAGGAGTGATGCTTAGCACTTCCCCTAAATAAGGACAAATATACTAATAGACATATATTGATAGACATTGTCGTCTTCTGATGACTACTAAAATTATCAAGATGGCAATTGGTTAGTAATAAAGCCAGATACAGATTACATATTATATTATATAACTTATCATTATATTTATACTTATTATATAATTATAACCATTAGCATGTCAAAAAGTAAAGAAAGAAATAAAGATGAAAAAAGCTATAAGAAGTAATAATATATATCCACAACTTTGTTTAAATATAAATTTTTAAAGTAAGCCATATCTACTGCATTAACGAAGCATTACTTTATTACTAATTTTCACATCCTTATATACATACTTTATCGATACTTGACGACATCAAAATAGTTGAAAGAAAACAATTGAAACAAAAGAAGATTAGTTAACTTGAAGATATCAAGCTATGCTTTGTTCAATCAGACTTGTTAATGCAAAATTTTGACGGGTGATTATAATCATTTTTAATACAGTTAGCGCTTAATAATAGGGGATTATAATGATCTTTAATATAAAGTGCTCAATGTTCAATAATTATAGTCACGAAGGGGAAAATAGAAGGTTGGGTTCTGGACTAAAATCAAGTTTGCATTATGAATTCACAAATTCAGCATGATTAAAATCATCATTGTTTAGCTCGTGAACAAAATGAATTTTATCTATCTAAATAAAAAAATGTGCAATATCCAATGTTTTTTCTGGATTAATGATACTGTTCACTAATACTGGTTTTTCTAGAACTGTGCAATTTTTTACTTTTGCAATTTTTTAAAAATATTATATTGTTTGGTCGATTTTGGAATATTAATATTTTCAGCAAAATTTTCTTCATTATATCTTTGTTGATCGCACCATTTTTATATTAAAAAATCTCTTTTTTCTTTTGAATAATATCATTACTAGAAAATAATTAAGATGATTTCTATTTTTATAACATGAAGGTATACGGGAAAAATTAATTTTTAGATTATAAAATATTAGAATGAAATTGAAACGATTTCCAAAGATCTTCGAGATGAATGGAAATATTTAAGATGTTAAAATTGAAAAAATAGTAATTAATTGATGTTTTTTTAAAACAAGAAATTGAAATGAAAATATTATGCAAAATGATATTAATACAATTGAAATTATTATTAAAATCAATATTCATTGCACATATCATGAGCTTGATTACAATAATATGCATAAATTATATAATCCAATCAATTTTAGAAAAAAAAGATTGTTGAATTATAAAGTGTGGATTCTGAATGTCCAGTGAAAAGTTAAGATTTTTATGAAAAGTTAAGCAGGATTCAATTGAGTCCAAAATCATATTCTAAACTAGAAATTTAATGTATTTACTTATAGGCAATGGAAAATTATTTTAAACGCAAATCTGCCACGAAAAATTAGGATTTTCATTATTAAAAATTGATTGGGATGTAATTGTATTTAAATGAGTTTCTTAAATTTGGCTCAAATTGTAATTGATTTTATCGAGAAGAACAAGATTGTTTCAGATATGAATCTATTTTAAAAAATGAGATTCAAGAAAATTGATTTCAATCTAACTAGATTTAAAGCGAGCAGCGGATTCAAAATTTAATTTACATTGTCAAACAGTTCCGAACATGAATCTGTAATGATAAATGAAGATTTCCATTAAAAAAAAATCAATTTAGAACTGATTGATTTCTAACTGGGTGGATTTTAATTTATTCCATACAGCACTTACTATTTCTCCATACATAAATATGATAATGATATTTCCACTTAATATAGTTGCAGTAATATAGAATATATTTACAATCACTAATATCTTATTATAAAAATGTTGGTAAGTTTGATAACAGCTGACTAAGTAACTTTATATTATAACTTTATATTTAAAATATATAAAATTACATCTTAAAAAGTTCTCAAGAAAGGCTATGAAAATATAAAGAAATAAGAAATTAGAAAAAATTTCAAAATGATTTTATCTTAACTTAGACTACGCAATTTAAGATCAAGCCGATAAGATCAATAAATACATCTTTTCAAAGTTCACAAACTTCACAAACTTTTTTTTCTAAAGTTTTTTCTTATTTTTTGAGATATTCTAGAATTTAAATTTTTTATATACATTCTATATATCACGATTATCGAAAACACTTAGAAGATTAAATATCAATATTAAACCTGTATATTAGTTAGATTTCGCTATTCGATTTCTCTTCGATTTAATTATATCTGAATTTAAATAATATTTATTATACTTATCATATTTTCTGAAAAAAATATTGATTATAGATGGAAGCACGGAAGAAACCGAGACATCAAGCATAATTGGAATAAAGCCATATAATAGATTAGGCGAAGATTTATTACGGATGTTCTTGGAAGAAATTAATCCTGATATTACTATAGATGTTGCTGGTCGACACATAAAGGCACATAAATGTATATTAAGTTCTCGTTGTCAATATTTTGCCGCAATTCTTAGTGGAGGATGGATCGAAAGTGTGGGCAATATTATTCCTTTGCAAGGGTAGGCATCAGAATATATATATATTATATTGCATGTTCTGAAAAGGTAGGAATGGTAGATGGAGAATCTCATTATTTGAATATTTGATATATATTTTCTTATAGAATATTTAGTTTGATAGATTTGTGCATGAATATATGTGTGCAGTGAAGAGCATTAATGATATTCTGTTGTGATTATTGGTTTTTTTATAGACAATTAAAATTGTTTCCTTCATGCTATTTTTTTTTATATTGATGTTGGATAGAAAATAGTTCAAGATAAGCACATAAAATGCAGATAATAGGATTTTCTGTCTTGAATTTCTGATATTATTTTGTTATTAATGTTGCATAAAAATGTTCGTATGTATATATGTATATACATGTATGTATATATTAATATTAATGAAGACAATTCTTAAACATTTAGTAAATTGATATATTCGATTAAAGCGAATTTTATTGTTGCTAAGTATTCGTCATGTAAACAATGACTATTTTAACTTTTTATTATTTCTTGTTAATATCATGGCAAATTATGAAGCATGATAAATTATATGTTATGCATTGTATATTTAGATCGTTATCAATAAGATAACTATTTAAAAAAAGTATAGCATATATATTATACTCATTAAATTATTAATTGTAGTAGAAAGTTCTATAACAATTCTGATTCAAAATTAAATTTTTATTGAAAACTAAAAAAGAGCTCAATTATCGAATTATTTCTCGTTATTATCAATAATATCTTGTTATTCTTAGAACAACGAATTACCAGATAATAAAAGCTCATCATTTTTGGAACAATAAAATCATTAATATTTTTATATATTCTTTTTGTTTTGAAGCATGTATCGGTTAAGTAAAAATGCGATGTTGTCTAAAGTAAGCGCTCGTAAATAGATAATTGAAAGGGCACATGGAAGAAGTTCCGAATATAACTTGACTTAACCTAATCGATAGCTATAACAAAAGAGCATATATACGTAAGCATTCGTGAAAGAAGAATGACAATATACGATCATACACTGATGAAGCAGATGTCTTCGTCTTAAATGATAGATATTAGATATGTATTAAGTATTTGGTATTTGTTAACTATTAAATATATATTACTATAAATATAAATTTACTTATTATCGGATAACCGGTTCGAAGAATAGCTATAATAACATTCATTTTTCAGATTATATCATTGGCTTTGTCATATCATAGAGCATTTTATAACCATTAATCTTATCATTTCATAATTGAAAAATGTTAACGCGCCTTTGATGTTTGGCGTAACACCGTTTAAATATTTATTTATTGCCGGTTCGAAAGAGTGTGTTCAATAAAGATGAGAGTCATAGGAAACCAAACAACCTCCTAATCGTCAAACAACTTAACAGTTACAATATCTAGATACTCGCTTTAACTAAATAACAAATGTGCGATTGTTGCTTCTGGCTTCTCGCAAGACACTGAAAACACTAATCCTTTGTTGCTCGTTGTAAGCGAACGATAACGATCTTTTTTTATTTCGGCAATATTGCGACTTAATCCCTTGGTTTTGTGATTAATACACGAAATAAGCTTCGATATAAGCTGTTTACATCGAAAACATTCCAAAAACCAAAGATAACACATACAAAAATCTTTAACATATCGCTCGCCTCGTATTCGAAACAGAGACGATATCCTGATAACGCAATATCCGACTGCGGCATTTCACAATCATCCGCCAAAAGGGAGTAAATGAATCTTCTCCCAGCATAGGATTCAATATCTTTAATGAACTGGATTTCGTAATCGGTTCCTTTTAAGAATTCCTTCCCAAGTTGGACATTCTTCTTTCATTTCGAATTTTCAATAAATCTATGAGCGTAAACCGTTCTTCTAACTAACTGAGGCCAATTAGAATATCGATCGGACAGTCCCCACTCGCACAATCAACATGATGCGCTGTAGGCGTTTGAGCTTCAGTGGAAATCTTCTCATCTGCCCAAAATTTCCGTAGCAACGAATCTGCATGTTGCATTCGGAGATGCAATGTGATACATGAGCTTCAAACCCATTGCGCGGACCGATATCTATTAGAGATATGATCCAACCAATTTCGGTTTTTTGGGCCGTGAGTGTGCCCAACGGACCTTGACGGAGATCGGTTAACAACAACGATCTATACAAATCAGCTCCGATTAGCAAATGAATCAGTTCCCTACTCGTTAGACTCGGATCCGCCAGTGTAAGACCGTATAAGTGCGGCCACCATTTAGGAGGCCGAACTTGCGGGACTACGTATGACGTAATGTTCTTAAAGATATACGCCATTACGGAAATATCGGTCCGGATTTGTTACAAGAGATTAGGCAGCGAGCACAACTTTCAACCTCGCATGGCCGATATAATCTTCTCCAAAGTAACGTATTTGGAAATCGGCGCATTGTTGTCTAGTTGGCAAAGTCTGACTCGGAAATAAAATTGAGAGTCGTTCCTTGATCGAGTAACGCAGCGGCCTTCCGCGGTGTGAAGATCTCATGCGGTAGCGAGAAGTACATCAAACGTACGCGCAACTTCATGGCATGACTTGAACATTAGCGACTGTAGCGATTCCGACAGAGGAAGATGCGTTTGAGCCCTTTTGCGCTTCTGAATTGTCTGCAACTAGCGCTAGGTCGTTGGCTACATTAGTGATCTCGCCTTTTACGAGATGTAGTAATGAATGATGCATGCATATATCGCGATTTATTTGAGCATTTCGATATGAAATGACTCGATCATAAACAATTGAAGCAAACTTGCTTTTTCCTAGCAAGAGTATTGCGTTGCCTGACTGGCATTGGCAGAAATTCAATTGCATTTTGCTAAACGATACAAGCCGGTCTAACACATCTAACCGATACGTTATTAACAAAGGAATGACATTTACTTCGCGAATTGTCAATAGCAATATTAGGCGCATCCATAGATTCGGAAAGGCCACGAATACGGCAACTTAGAAATGCATCTATTTCTTCGAGACATATTCCTTAGTATCACCATGTTTCAGATTCCATTCCGTTCGTGTTCTTGAGCTAAATTTCTCTGAGATAATATATATTAAAAAATGATCTCACTGATTGACGGGACATTCGAGATTCGACAACGCTGCGAGCGCGACTGATACTGTGTCTCGCAGTTTCCTTAACTCGGTAATACTTTCGGATTTGCCCTTCGGCAAGTTAGCGAATAAATGTATATATTAATATACATCTCTTTTATCATCGTATTCCATCACCAAGATCTTTCAAGCAATGATATAATTTTCAGGAGAAATTTGCAATCTATTGATCAACAATGCGACATTACTGGTAACACTCGACTTTAAATAGTGAAACTTTAATATATTTGACATTGCGTCATTCGAATCGACTAGAGATTCGAAAGTATAGCGGACATTTTCCCATTCGGAAAATTTACCGGAAAATTTCGGAAGTGCATACGCAGCAATTTTAACGAGGACGATTTCGTTTTGTCGCGAAATAGAGTACCATTATCAGAGTATCACTACCACCATCATACGCAGAATTTTCTGCTTTTACAAAATTGATCATGGCTTCCTGAAGATGATCCGCAGCTTCGTTGTAGACATCTTCGGCAGTGAGGAATTCGTCTTGAAGGAAATAAAATAGCTTCTTCCTGTCCTCAGCCGTTGTCGCAAGGGTGATGCTACCATGCAGATATCGAGCCTTCTTCCAAAGCGTCTTTAAATCAGATAGATGTGTTCTCGCTTTTTGAAGCGTAATACTTGCCTTTAGGAGCTTCTATAATTAATGATAACGCATTTGATCATGCCGTAGTGATCTGATTCACAAGAAAATTATGCAGATCTTCAGCCATGATTGTTGCATGTAAATTTGAAGAATCGTCCTAGAACTGGACAGTGATCCGCTGGATCCCAAATAAACTAGCAGACTCGCGTATATGTGACACCACGAAGAAGTGCCGCAGGATGCGTGATCAGCGTGGGCGCAAGAAATGCTGCATTATACTGACAGCGTTCCTTGGATCTAGAATTTCAGCTCAGAAATTGCACGCGGAGTGTGAGTCAGCGCGATGCACGTATGGTACCGGCGTTATACTTTCTGTTGCGTGTATGCAATACAGCGAGAAGGCGTCGTGACACAATTCGATGATGCTGCACCTTTTCATAAACTCGATATGAGTCACTCACCAAGTTCCAGGCTTCGACTTCCCCAGGAGCGTGTATCGTTACACGTGATTCTCACGTGAAGTCCGTTTGAGAAAAAATATGATAGCGGCACGAGCATAGCTTCTGATCCAACTCGTAGTGATCTTTGCAATGTGCACTTGATGGCAATAGCACCAGAGATGATCCTTTATATTTAACTGTCCGTTTCACTAATAACGTACTGATACACTCGAATATTAGCAATCCGGTTCGATGGATAAAAAAATGTTTACGCGCTTTCGATATTTCGTGTAACATCGTTTAAATATTTATTTATTGTCGATTCGAGAGAATGTATTCAGTAAAGATGAGAGTCGTAGGAAACCAAACAACCTCCTTTAATCGTCAAACAACTTAATAGTTACAATATCTGGATACTCGCTCTAACTAAATAACAAATGTGCGACCGTTGCTTCTGGCTTCTCGCAAGACACTGAAGACACTAATCCTTTGTCGCTCGTTGTAAGCGAACGATCTTTTTTTATTTCGGCAACATTGCGACTTAATCCCTTGGTCTTGTGATTAATACTCGAAATAAGCTTTGATATAAGCTGTTTACATCGAAAACATTCCAAAAATCAAAGATGACATATACAAAAATCCTTAAAACACAAAAGAGTGCAAAATATCTTGATTTTAAATGTTTCTGAAATGATCGATGCAAGCCAAGCTTTCTACTACTATGAATGATATTTTACAATAAGGTATCTGATTATAAATTGCATTATTTTATTATTTTAATCTCTAATCTCTAATCTAATCTTTTTATATATCTTTTTATTATATTGTTTTTGTACTAATTTTTTGTAATATTTATATATCGTCAATCAATTTTTAATTCTAGATAATAGAGAAACGAGCAAGAAATATTTTAATTAGTCAAATAGAAATTCTTAGTGAATTTTTAATTAATTATTCAGAATTACTATCAACAAAATTTTCATATAAAATTTTTCATATAGAAATACACAAGCTATATAAGATATAGCTGTTGAAATTCTGATTGCCTTTTCCTGGAGATAAAAAATTTTATGCTTATGCTAGTGATAGAAAAAAAAGTTTTATATTTTATATTATATCTTATATCTTATATCTATTAAATATGTATACATTTTTTAATTGTGAATGTTGTAATTACATCTGTTTCTTGATTTATTGAGATTTATTTATTTTATGCAGAAATAATTGTGATTTTTATTTATTGATTTTAAAGATGCGCATATATTAATAAAAATTATATTTATTAATCAAAATAAATTCTTAGTCTTTTTTCCCAATAAGAAGTTTGTTTATTCCTGCAAACTAGAATGCTGGAGAAAACTAATTCATATAAAATATTTAGAACTGCTCTTTGATTTTTGGATCTCCTTTCGTAAGAAATTACTTAAATGTTTAAAAAAGTGAAGAATTTGTTGGAGAGATCTAAAAAATAAAACGGATAGAATAATGTTTCATAACTCAGTTCATTTAATTTTCTTAAAATTATTTGTGTGATATGTAATCAAATGTCGTAAAGAAGAATTGATTCTTTTGCATTGACTAATGTAGGTATTCAGCACATTTTCATGCATTTTTTCAATTTTTTGATAATATTTGCTATTATTATTTCACCAAAATGTATAGTGGATTATAAAACATTAATTCACTCGTTTTATTCTTCAACAAATTATTATTTTTTAAAGCATTTAGTAATTTCTTATGAGAAAAGATTTTCAAAGCGAAGAAGAACAAACAGCAGATTAAAATGATATCAAACAGTGATAATAATCTTTTTCATGAAGCTTAAGAAATTGTTTTAATGCTTTTTCTTCGATTTAACCACTATGATGAATATTTACAATTATTGTAATGGAATCCACTTTACATCATATGTGACAATGCGATCGGAAAAGAGATCACAAAAGTGTGTCTCTTGTTAAAGAAAGAAATGCAAAAGAAATGCAGAGCAGATTTCGCTGAATTGTTTGATATTTCTTCAGCTTATCCATTTATTCAACTTTTTTGTTTTTCAATGAGACTTAAATGTCGAATAATTGTTGAATGATCAACATTGAATTCTTCTACTACCTTACGAATAATTTTATATAAGTCTGTTTTAATAATCCTTAATTTTTCAATAGTTTAAGGCTCTTTACAATATATATATATATATATATATTTTTTTTCTCATTTTTAAAGCTTTTTATCATGAAATTTTTGGAATCAATGTTGAGTTATATATTCGTTAATTAATTCTCGGTCAAAAACAAGCTTAATATTTAAAACAGTTTCAGCTATTTTATGTTTCAATTTAGATTTATATAATAAAATCACGCGACATTGCTTTTTTCCCGATTAATTTAAATATTATATTTTACATAATTATATAGATTATATTTAGCAATACTATAATACTGAAAACAATCAATATAAGGAGGAATCAATAAAACTAATTTCACTATTCATAATGATATATTAAATGATAGAAGATAAAGATAATTAGAAAAATCAGCGCCAAATTTAATTCATCATACGGAGGCTCTACCTGTGGGTTTTCAGTAATGTACACCGGAGTTTTCTCGAGATCATCTCATCCTATTCTGAGATTGCCTTCCTCGCTAGCACTATTAGCGAGCGGAGGATTAGCGAGCGTTGGGACGATGGAGTGTGTTCCCTACGCCAGGAGCGGGAGTCAGGCGGTTTATTTTATGATGGAAGAGGAGAAGGACAAAGGGGATATGGAATATCTTTCTGGAAAAAAGAACGAAGATGTACATTAAGTCTGCATTATATCATCGCCACTATTCTCCAGCTTATTTAATCCATCAAACATATTGCCGGCAAGATTGCAATCGCCGAATTCGCCGCCGCTAACTGGAAAATTCTCGCCGGTAACGCAACCAGTAGCGATAATTTCATCTTCACCGCACGCTCTGGCATTATGTTTGAGTGAGGCCATAAGTGACATAATTGATACGATGTGGCTGGGAGACCGTATACACATCATGTTTTAATAGTTTCCGCATAACCACAGTTATCTTTGTATTAATTTAATAGTGGAAGAATATCTTATTTTTTTGCCACAAATTGAAATGACTAGAACAAAAAATATATATAAAAGAATAAAACTAGGTCATTGGAATGATTGCCATTCATTTCTATGGTATAATATAATATAATATAATATAATAAATAATATAATTTAATTTAATTAATATATCTTTGGTTAACCTATAATTAGTAAATGATTTTTTAATTAGTAAATGATGTTACTAATATATAAATTTTCAAGAAGCTTTTCCTCTCGATAAATGTGACAAATTAATAATAGGAATAATTTTTTCTTGTATTGAAATATTATTGAGGAATCTTTTCTGCAAAGAAAGGAAGAAAATAACACTGAAAAACTTTGATTAGAGAAATATTGTATAATGCATAATGAATAGATTTGTATTATATTTGTATTAATGGACAATCAAATCATGAATTATGAATGAATTATGTGACTCGAATCGATCAATTGACTGAACTGGAAAAGCTTCCAAATGCGCTAATTCGCTTATATATTTCGGCAACGCTTATATATTTCAAGAGATAGCGGATCTTCAACATATCAAAAGATAGCTGATATTTTGATGGAAAGAGTTTTATTAATAAATAACAACAATTGCATAAACATTAATTGGTTCTAATATGTGGCTATTTCTTTTTAATTTACGCCGCTCTAATTTGCTGATGGCATACATATCTTTCTTAATCTTTTACCAACTCTAATATTATCTATGATTTTGTATATCTAAAGTTTCTGTTATGTCCTATTATTATGTCATCAGCATCTGTTCTAATTTGTCTACATTCACTAATGAAGTTTTCTTTTATACCAACGTTGAGAATTGCTGCGTACATTAAATTAATTACATGCAAAAAATATTAAATTAGAAAGGAGAATCAATAAATTTGCTTGCCTTACTCCATCACCTCATAGCTGTTCATTTATATGTTTTGTATTACGCTACTTTGATATCAGATAATATTATTTGTACTATTTTGATTAATTTATTATAGATATCAGTTAATTACAAATTTAAAAATAATTTATTTCTATCCACTGTTAGGTATGTTAAACATTTGTTATAAATCAATAAAAAGGCTATTTATATTTAAATAGTACTCACACTTTCTTTCCAATATTTAATTCAGCGTATATAATTGATTATAGAACTCCTATTTGTATTATCTTCGATTCAGTTTTACTCTCATTGTTTTTTGACATTTTTTTTATTATTCTCATTTTTTATTTATATGTCATCTCTCTTTTATATTTTTCCATTTTCTGGGTTACTATCTTCTTATATGTCTATTTCCTTATATATACAGATGTATATATAAGGTATGTATATGATCACTGAAAGAAACAGAGACTAATATCGTTTTCGAATTTTTCCATATTTTTTCTATCTTATTTCCTGCAAATCACTTATACTCATTTTATAATCAGCTTTCCTACAATGTTTTGCATCTATCCGGATATCAGGATAGTTTACATATGCGATAATCAAAATGGTAATGGTAAATCAAAATGGTTAATCTTCCATTCTTGCTTAAATCATTGCCGCAGTATCTCTCCAACATTAGATTTATAACAATAGATATGGAGATAGGAGATAAGGCATCGAGGATAGCAGATAGAAAGTAAATTGCAAAAATCTGACAATAAAGTATTATTATATAGATGTTTGTAGAAAATTTATTATAGGTATATGTAAAAGGTGATAAGATACAAGGGGAAAGGTAGCTAGGAAAGGTGATAGGACAAAGAAAACAGCTAATAGAACGTAAGAAATAGGGAATACGAAGTTAAGATTATAGGAAGATAGCATGAAACAATGCAGATTTGAATTAGAAATTATGATACTATGATTAGGAAGTTGGAAGGAGATTGGTATATAGAAAATTGAATATTGACTTTCTTTTGTTAAATATAACAGTAACATTTTTTATATGAAAAGTCTTGTCAGTTTTCCAGGAAGATTATCAGTATAATTCTCAATTTTGAAGGCCAAAGATTCTTTTGTAAGGATTACTATTTCTTAGTTGAAGTTTATCAGACTTATGGAAATTCTTTCGCTTTCTATTAGCTTTATTCGGAAATAAAACTACGAGGAGTTAGAAGTAGGATTTACTAATAGAATTTTTTATGTGATATGTACATAAAGTGGGTTTTTCTCAGGAATTTGTTGTTATATACTTTTGTACTTGTATTAACCATTTACCTGATGGTAATTCTAAAATTCGATGCAAATATCTGATCACTGAACCATTTTCCAAATTTAAGAGTAAAAATTTAAAAACAAAAAAATAGTCAGATGATTGCAAGTTTGGTGAGCATAATGGATGAATCAGCAGAATTAAATGAAAATCGAACGAAAATCAAGTTGACAACAATAATTGAAATGAATGCCGGAATATTATCATGACGAAAAAGAATTTTTTCTTTCTATATGAAGGTGCTTGACAGCAACTTCTTTTTAATGATCGAGAAAGCTCACATAGCATTTTCCGTTTATAGTTTTATATTAATTATTGATTTTGAGGAAGTCAACCCCAATCATTTTGATTTTGATATAAGTTTCAAGAATACTTCTTTGAAAGTGATTTTCAGAAAATGTCGTTGTTATTATTTTGATTGTTTATTATGATGTTGATTACGTTGTTGATTATTTGTTAAAAAGTTATTGATGATTAAAGATTGATGATTGTCTATTGGTCAAAAATATAGAAAGAAGCATCATAATAAATTTACGCTAATTATACAGAATAAATAAATTGTGCTGAAAATATATTTAATCAATATATATGACAAATTAATTTATTACTAGTAATGCCAAAAATCCCAATCTATCAATCCTATAATATTAAATATTGAAATATTACAATGTAATATTATCTATTAAATCGGCTCAAAATTGTTGCTAATTTTAGCTTGATTTATATATGTATGTAGTCTTGGCAATTAATGTATTATGTTTATATTGAACCATCTCATTTGTAAATGGAGAATATCTATATAATATATTTATTTGAAAATTGTAACATTTAAATTATATTATTTATATTATTTAAATTATACTTATAATATAAATATATAATAATATTTAAATTATAATTGTAATATGAATATATTATACAGATGTTACTTCATTTATGAGATGGTTCCATCTAATCGAAACATATATTTATAAATGAAACTTACATCATTGATTTTTTAAATCAATTTTTTATAATTTTGTAACGCTTAATAATGATATATGTATAAAATAAATTATTTAATAAAAAATAAAAATAGATTAATAAAATAGAATTTAATAGAATAAAAATATATAAAAAACTAAATTAGTACCTTCAGAAAAGAAACTAAATTATTTAATAAAATATATAAATTAAATAAATTTTAATATTTTCTAGATAAAGCACAAAAATAAATATCATAAGAAATAAAATTGATACTACATATAATATAATAATATAACAAGTTGTTTAATAGTCAAAAAACTTAAACTAAAACTAAATACAATAGAAATATGTGAAATCCAACTAAATTATAATTCGAAAAAAATTAAGATTTGACATATTTATATATCTTTTTAAGAAAATGATATAAAAGCTGAAACAATATAATATAAAATTAAAATAAAATAAAATAAGTTAAAACAAAGTAAATTAACAAAAAGAAAACATAAAATTAGAAAATTATTTAAAGACTTCTGACTAATGTTAGAATTATTTATTACTATCTTCTATAACGAATGTAATGAACCTAAACTTTTTTGTAACAAAAGATTATTTATTTAATATATTGATCAATATTTATATGATGAATTATGTTGTAATTATGTTGTAAGAGATGTGTTATAACATTTGGTTTATCAGTATAGAATTATATATTTCATACTAAGTGTATATAATGAATTATTAATTATCATAATATGCACACAATTAATATAAAAAAAAAAATAAATGTACATACACAATGTACATACATAATGTAGATAAAACAATCAAATCAAACATGAAATCATTTATTTTTAAGTTATTTAGGCCAGAGTAGCAGAAAATTGATTCATTAATTTTGGCAAAAGCTCAAATTTGGTGAATTTATACTATTAAGAAAGATTTTCAAAGCTGTAAACAAATGATAATCTGAAGGTGTAAACTCTGAATTATATGATGGATAAATTAAAATAATGTTAAATTACAACAACTTTTTCTAAATCTTCATAGAAATATATAGTCCAGCTTGTTACAATGAAATACAATATCCTTTATATTGGCCAATTTTGATCTTTTATTTTCAATTGTTTTCTTTGGCAAATTGTAAGCAATATTTAGTGAAATTAATAATTTGGTTTGATGTCAACAGTACATGTTACACGATAATATTATTTCAATTTCATCACGCATGATTTTTTTTGGATATAATTTAGCTTTTATGATTATGTGCTGATTCACTTCGCTGTGGTCATGATCTTTCATGACTAACATTGTTATATTGAATTCATTTTTCATCGCTAATAAGAAAAAACTCATTTTTATTATATTTAAGATATCAATCGCAAATAAAAATTCGGTCCATTAAATTTTTGGTGTTTGATGTGGCATCCAAGCATCGAGTTTCTTGATCATTCCAAACTATCGTAAATATCTCGAGATAGTAATGACAATAATGTTTAGTATCTAATTAATCTTACATGTTATCAAATAACAACAGTTATCAATCATAATCTTAATTTCATCCACGATGAAGGCCATTTGACATGAGATGTATCTTTGATATAAAAATTTTTCTCTTTAAATTTTCAGAATCATTTTTGCATGTCATATGATCTGCAGCATTTACACACAATTTTTTTACAAGTTTGCGATGCGTTTTTGTTTGTTTTGTAATAAAAAAGCATAATATAAATGTTTTTGATTTTTTTTATGTTTAAAATGTTGCAAGAAATATTAGAATTCATAATAAAAATTTTCATTCATAATAATTGATCACAATAAAATTTTTTTAAATTGATAGTTGAAATTTTTGAGATGGAAAATAATATTCACGTACACGAAACATGAAAAACCGAACATTCTACATACGAAAGCTACGTACAAAACGGAACAAATATATATTATTACCTAATATATATATATATATATATATATTTAATTTCACATTTATTTATATTTTTTATTTCTTCACAGATTCTGTCCATCTTTTTAATCATATGAATTAATATCTGTAAAAAAATTTCACAGGAAAAACAATTATATAATATATTGACATCTATAATATAGATGAAGATAATAAGTTATATATATATATATATATATATATATATATATATATACACATATACATATGTATGTATGTACGTACATATATGCGTACGTGTGTGTGTGTGTGTACGCGCGTGCACGGAAATAAGTATGCGCGCGCTATCATGTACACATATACATACGCGCGCATGCGCGTGCGTATATATATATATATATGGATGTGTATGCTTATTGTTAATAATAATTATTTTTTAAATTATTGTCTTCTATTTAATTATCGACAAGCTAAAATCAATGAAAGCAATTTTATATCACAAATGTGATTGTTTTTTTTTTTTATTGGCATTCTATTTAAAAGATACGATTATTAATGATGTAAACGCTATATGCGTAGACTGATTATATGATTTTCATATATGTTAATATGACTAATATGCTAAATTAGCACAAAGTTATTAAACTTTCAACTTGATTTTCTGTGGTTTGAAGTTGCAGACAAGTGCCGATCGCGCTGTATATTAACAGGTATTTGCGGAATTCGATCGAGTTTACTCACTATACAGATATCGGTAAATAAAGCTATGTTGTATTTGTTATTCGATGTAATTTGGACATATATATATATATATATATATATATATATATAAGTCATATACATATGCGATCTTGATCAAGCTTGATGTAGTCATGAGAGCTGCAATTCCTGATAGTATAGTCGTATATGCTGTACTCGTAATAATCATTGGTCTTTGATTCACATCGCCCGCATACTGCCGATTGCACACATATCTTCATTAACTATTTTTACTGACTCTATATAAAATGCTATAAATGTTATATTATTTTATACATTATCAGATATTTAGTTGGTGATCTTATATTTAAGAATTTCTTAAATTTATTAGATTGAGTACGGATTACTGCAATAACTTGCATAATTTAATACAAATTTTATTATTGTTAATTCTGTTTTGCGGGATATCAATTAGGTGTTTTATCATATTTTATGAAGAAATGATAAATTTTGTATAACGTCTTGTAAAGATTTAATTATTTTTACTCATTTTTGATTCTTGTCTTTTATAAGCTTTAAAATTTATCGAGTTTTTCTTGAAGTAAAAAAGGCAGGTGATGTAATTTCCGAGATAAGGCATGGCGCATAAATAGATACTAGAAGTATTTATATTATTTCTATTAAAATTAGTAAAACAAACTTATAATTTTCAAAAAAAAATATGTAAATCTACAAACGTATAATTCTATATTACTATATCTTGTAAGTAATAATAAATAAATTCTGTACATAAAATTTGAATTCATTACTACAATCCGAAATTAAAAAAACAATCAATTTTAACAATTTTGTTAAAAACAAAAGAGCAATCGAAAACATTATGATGATACATCTATATACGCAATATTCTTATATTCTTGATAAAACTCGCGAAGATACAAAAACATTACGGTGTGAACAATATTCATGTCCAGAGCAGATAATTGTATATTGTGTACACATGTGAGACTGCGAGCGAGGAAAACACATAAAAATTCATCTTATATTGTCATTTTGGCGCATTTAATTCAAAACTCACATTGCTGGAAATTGTACATGTCTAACATACAATATTTAAATTATAGTTTGAAGTTATATAGTTATCACTGAATAAAAATATTTAAAAATTGTTATTTGAATATAAGCCATTAAAAAAAGAACAAATTTCTATGTATGAGTATTATTCAATAGTATTATTATATAGCATTCAATCCTCTCATCAGATTTATTAAAATCTCTTATCTTATAATGGTAATTTTTACATTCCTGTAGGATTTAATAGTGATCCCGGACGATCGTCCAGATATGTAGGGAATGGAGCGGGATTTATATATCCTTTACGTGATGTTGAATATTAAATAAATGGGTTTTCGACGCCAGGTTGATGGAACAACAAGTAACAAGATCTTTATTCTGCTTTTACCGATACAGTTCTTATCGATAGGTCGATTGTAGCGCCTATGTAGCGTCTATTCGTTTGTACGTCTGTCTGTAGTCTCGTAGTCTGTCTGTCTGTCCTTCGTTGCTCGTCCTTTATATACTAAAAAGCGGCGTCCCACTTCANGGTTCTTTTCCGTTTATACTACACTCGGCCATCCTGCATTGATATCCGCCCTCGGATATCTATCTGTTATTAGCATCTTACAATTCTACTACATTCCTTTACAGATTTTCAAGAATTCCAATTCTCTTTTACATATAGAAGAAAAACTGTGTGCTAACCGGAACAGATTACGTATTTTGGATTTAGTTCATTTTATCTTCTGGAAATATGAAGATAACAAAGGTTAATGGCAATCCAGAATTCTAAAACCTGAATCAATTTCTTCAATCTATTTATTCTGATTCCATATTAGTATAAAGTTATGTTAATAAATAAAAATATTATTAAAAAAGATACGACATCAGAATAAATACAAAATATGGAAGTGCCATTGTTTATTTATAATTAATGGATTATGCATATATTTTTCAAGATATCAAACATAGATGGTAATATTAATTTTTCTTTCAATTAAGCCAATCATGATTATAAATAATTTGAAACGACACAAAAAATCTTATAGATTACATTGGAAACATCTATTGCTATTGCTATAGCTATTGCTTTAAAAACTAAATTCGTTTACTCGATTGTCAATAAACATTGCCTACAAAGCTTTTGCATTAGCTTTTACACAAATTTTTGCTCAAACTTTATATAAGATAATAAAAACACATTTTTCTAAGATGGACAAAATCTTATCTTATCGATCTTCATTATCCTCAATCCTCGAAAATCATTTTTCAACATGATAACATGATAAAATGTATTTTTTAACATTTGTAAACATTTTTTTATTGACTATTTTTGGCTGGAGCGTAATGAAACATCGTATCTTATATTACCATATATAAATTCATAATCCATTTCTTAATAATTGAAAATGAAATAGCAGCCTCCTTTAGATTGTATAGATTGAAATCCGTATTTAATTTTTATAAGTCAAACGCATTTAATTACGATTTAATACTTAGTTTTTGCTATTGCAAAAGTTCTTTCGAGATAACAACAATAGCAAATTGTTAAATTCATGAACACATTCATTTATAACATGATATTTAAGTATATGAAGAATAAAATTTGTTGCAAATATATAGAGTGTATAAAATGTATTTGTAATATCATTTCTATGCGAAATCGAGAACTTTTCAACATTTCAATAAACTTTTCAATAAACAACGATTGATAAAATTAATTAATAATTCTATATATGATGCTTCTGTTGAGAAATTTATTGTTCAATTTGTTATATAATATATATAGAATAAAAGGAAAAAAAACATCGAAAGATTGTTTGTGATGATGCGCGTTAAAGGCCTATAAATTGATCAAAATGTATTGCGTATGTGTTTGATAAACGTGTCGCATCCAAAATAAAGGATAGTCGAAAAAAGCTGTCGATACTCGGAAGTTTGCGGAACGACGTGATTTGTCCGAGATGGAAATATGTAGCGATTGGTCGATACGAATCGCTTCGGAGATTGTTTCCGTGCAATCATGTGAAATGTGATAAAGTTAAGCATGCCATGTGCGAGAACTGTTTTGAAAGGATGGAAAAAAAATCGCACGAAGACAAGC
Source organism: Eciton burchellii (assembly GCA_020341155.1). NCBI lineage: Eukaryota > Metazoa > Arthropoda > Insecta > Hymenoptera > Formicidae > Eciton > Eciton burchellii. The sequence goes on along the minus strand of JAHMML010000018.1, from coordinate 703,489 downwards.
TGAGAATAGAGTAAAGTAGAGCTGAGAACAGAGCTGGGAGTAGAAGTAGGAGAGTGGAAGTAGAGCAGAGAAAAGCTGAGAGTAAAGTAGAGTAGAAGTAGAGTAGAACTAAAAGTAGAATAGAATAGAGCTGAGAACAGAGTAGAATAGAGTAAAGTAGAGTAGAATAAAGCAGAGTAGAGCAAAATAGAGTCGAATTGAACACAGAGCAGAGTTGAGTTAGGAGTTGACAATGAAGGGTTGAGAAGAGAGCTTAGCGAGCGGAGCTAACAGAGTCTATGAGCGAGTGATTGATTGTACGAAAAGAGTAAAGAGTGAATCGCGCCTAACTGATCTTCCTATTTTCCTATCTTCTGTTTCATACAATAAATACATATATTATATATTTCTACAAATATATATTTATCCTACATAATATAAAATTTGTACATAAAAATGATAAAATTAAAATATATATCATTATTTATATATTATATTATAATTATAGATTATATTTTGATATGAATCGAGAAGAATTATAATGAATTATGCAATGTTAATATTACGTATATTGAAATTGCATTTTTAATAATTCATTATATTTTTAATATTCATTATATTTATTAATAATTGATCGTTTTCTTCTGAAGCATTGGTTTCTGTAATGATTTAACTTTCAATTAGCGTTACGGTTTCGAATGGGCGAAATATGTTTATTGGATGTCGAGTCTGAGACATTTATAAAGGAAAAAACGAGTTAAGAATGTTTTAAGTTTTAATAATCATTATATTTCAAATGTAATATATATTTATAACTAATATATACTATAAGTATACTATTAAGTATAGTATATAACTATATAACTATATAGTAATTATATAACTATAATCAATATATTACGAAAACATTAGATTGTGCAAGAATTGATATAGTTTGGATGATAAGTAACGATAATTAATCGTGATTGGATTATTTACATGCAAAGAATTTTGTTCCGGAAGACTTGAATCTACGATCGTACGAATATGCTCGGTTATATTTACGTAGTCATGCGGGGATTATGGCAGTGGGTTTTTTCTTATTGAAAATGCATGATGAATAACGTGTGATATTATTCTATTATCTGGTAAACAGATTGATTTCAAGATGCAAAAGTTATTAATATGTTTAGTGGAGAATGATTATAGCGGATAGCAGAGTTTCGATTTCAGAATTCTGTTGTTCAGATGTTCATATCAAGAGTGATAAGGGGTTGAATATCGAAGAGATTTCTTTCAAATGAATTAGGTCATGCAATTTAATTTGTATCTGGCTAATTGCTTTGGATTGACAGTTATGCTACACTATATATAATAATGCAATTTATTTAGGCTTGATGTTAATGTGTATGAAATTGAAATGCGCGCATTAGATAATTAATCAATTATGTAACTGATTTTCTATTGCATCTCTTATATAATGTTTTCTGCCATTTAAACGATCTGAACGATCAAAAGTGATCATAGATATTTTGTAGGGAAATGTCTCCTATCTTATAAAAAAATATTCAAAGTTTATATTTGATGTTGACATAACGTAATTAGTGAAGAAAGGGAATAAAATATTCAATATTTAGTATATGATAATTACCAAAAGAAATGAAATATGAAATATTAACAGTTGAGAGCAAAGAGTTATTTTTCTTCAAAGAATAGTTTTTCAAATAGTTTTTCTTCAAAGAATAAAGATTATATTGATTTTCAATTCTTTTGCAGAAAATACTTTATAGAATACTATAATATAGAATACTATAATACTATAATATAGAATACTATAATATAGAAAAAATATATATAATATAGAAATATATAAAAGATATAAGAAAAGGAAGAAAGTAAAAAATATGAGAAAAGAAAAAATCAGCTCATAAACTAAATTTATGAATTTATAAATTTCATTTTTTTTTATTTCTCCCTTTTCTTATATCTTCTATATATTTCTATATTCTTTAATATTTTATAAAAAGCATGCAATAAAACTAAAATCGAAAGTGATTTCTGAAAGAAAAATAAAAATCAGTATAATCTTTATAAGGATTAATTATTTTTTGAAGAAAAAATAACTTCTGTCTCAATTATCATTACTTGTATAATAATTGTCAATGTTTTTGTAATGAAAAACAGATAAGGCAGTACGCGTTTATGTGGAAAACATTGTCTTTTCTTTTAAATTTATTCTATGCTTCATACGACAGTTTCATACGGCAGCATATTATTGCTTAATTAATCTTTTCGGCAAACTCCTTTAGTATTTGGCCCGAATTTTTGAAGAGTAATATTTCTAATTTATTGTTCCTTTTGTTTAAAAGATTGGAATATTTTTTGTCGTTAATGTTGTGATAACATTCATAAATTCTAAATCTTTTAAACTATTTATAATTAACAATAAAAAATATTTTTTTCATAAATCTCGTAAAGAAATCTTTTGATTATTGCAATAATATTTCTTCAATTAAAGTATATCATATGGACAACAGTTGAGAATTAAAAATTTAAAGAAAAATTATTGAGTGCTTGCTAAAATTATTGAGTACTATTTATGATCATATAATTTTTTGCAAACATTGAATAGTTCATAGTTCAAACAATAGTTCAAACAATAAAAACTGATAAAATAGCAAAAATTGATTATTATTCATTCATATTATCTTTTCGAAATACAACATTCAAGAAAAAATATTAATACATTTATAATTATAAAAAACTTTATATTATGATTTTATTCTATTTATATTAATATTTATAGTAAGATTTTATAATATCGTAATTATTATAAATCTATTATCCATTCACATGCATTGGATATAAAAATTTATAAAAATGCTTATCTTATAATAATAACTAATAATTATATTTTAATTTATTGCTATGTATATTACATTTATTTGTAATATATATTGGTATATATATTACATATATTAATTTATATTTCCGATATAAAATAATAATAATAATAACATTTTATTAAGTTTCCATCTTATATCTGACATGTTCATAATAATGTTTCCAATTTATTTTATTATTATTAATTATTATTTTAGATTGCATTTGTATATAACAATATATATAACATCACACAAAATAGCATAACACATGTTTAAAATAGGCTAAATATTCATTTATAAAAATTGAAGATTAAAAATGCATACATTTTTGAAAAAATGATAGAATAAATGGAGTTAAAAAACTAATATTTTTTTATAACTCTGATTATACTTTTCTAAAGTTCATCGCAAGTCATAAAAGTTTTTATTTAATAAATTTTTTTATCTTTTATCATTAACTACTACTTTTTATATTTGCTTAGAAAAAAAACAAAGAAACAAATGATTTTTCAATCATCTAAGATGTAATTTATAAAAAAAGTATATTTAAGAAAAATGTCTTTCTCCATTTAATTCGAAATATCTTATAACATATTTAAAGTTAATTTTAGAATCAAAAAGAGATATTTCATTTTGTTTTTTTTGTTAATATGTCTTTATTTTCTTCTTTAACATATTCTTAAAAAAAAATCAGTTGAAAATTATTTTTTAATTATCAAGAAAAAATAAAGAAGTCAAATATAATCCTCAAAATACTTAAAAGAGTTTCTATAAGAAACTATAAATATTATAAAATTTTGTATTCTAAGATTAACGATTTTTATAAAGAAACTTAAAAAAATATTTTTTCTCAGTTTTGATTAGTTTCAAATATTATCTAGAATGGCTTGGAGCCGAATTTCTAGTTTTAATATTTCATGAATATTTAAGTTCACTTTATGTAGAAATAAAAGAAATCTGATACTAAATTGCTTAATAGAGTTCCTATATACAGATAAATATTAACTATATGATAGAATAGGAAGAAGAGGTTAAAGAGAAATTTGATTCGTCATTCTTTCAAACAATCATTTATATGATATGAACTACAAATGTTATAGATTTATTAACAATCTTGCGAAACATTAAGAAATATTAATATTTTACTATTTTTCAACTATTTCATTATTAGAATTTTTTGTTTGTATTGATAAGTTTGTAATTCGTTTCTTCTGTAGATGAACTTCATTCAGACAATATATGAAACAGAAAAAATACAAAAAATATAGCATAAAATTATTTAAATCATGTGGCATATTATATTAATTTTTTAAAATTATATGTAAAAAGACAGAAACAAGGATAATAATTCCCATAAATATTGTTTCAACACGTAATATTTCAAAACATACGTTATTTACAAATAATTGTATTAATATTGAGTTTGCTGAAAAATTGATTTAGGCTGACACATATCTTAGACTGAAAAGATGAAAAAAAGTGACAAATTTTCCGTGCAGATATAACAATTTTTAGTTATAGTACATAATTGACGAAGGAATGATTATAAGATATCTTATATTCTTATCAATCATTTTCGAGATGAAGTTATCTATAAAGTAATTAATAATTAAATTTAGAAAACTTTTAATCTTAAAAGCATTTTAACATATTTTTGTTATTATAATATTTTTGTTATTATGATATAAAAAAATATATATTTTATTTCAATTAAAAAATAGTGGGCTATTTAAATAAACAAATATTTATAATTTATAAAATTACTTTTTATATTCTTTACAATAATTAATAATACATAATCATTTAGTAGATTACTAAGCCATATTTGATCTATGTCTTATATGCCAAAAATTAGCAGATTGTCGTGTGCAGATAGCATTTATGCAAATTTTCAAACATTTACATTTTGAAAATAAGGTCTTTATTGCAGATTCGTCAATCTTGATTTTCAATTTATTTCATCAAAATTATATGCATCAGTGGTCAAATAATCCCATATATTTATGTTTCTCTTATATTAGATATAAAAATTAATTCGATGCTTTTATATTCAATAATTCAATTTTAAATTTAAATATTTTTTTGCCATTTCGAAGTACTAATTTTAATATTCAAAAAACTAAATAAATATAACATAAAATATTAATAAACACGATGACGTTATAAAAGTAGTATATTAAAGATTGTATCCTTTTCGAATTTCACTTGACGAAAAGTGCTATAATGAATATGAATTTTACTTTGGACATATTATAACGCATAAAACATGTAAATGTAGTATTATTTATAATGTAAAGTCATAAGATTTCGAAATGATGATCTGGATCTTCCTATTCAAGAATGTTCTAGCCAATTAAAATATTTTTAAAACAAAAAGATTGAGCAGCTCTTGTAAAAATTTTGTTCAACAGAAACTCGCTTTAAAGTGATAAAATGAAAAAAAGCAATTTCCGATGATTTGACTAAATTAAGGAAAATCTAAAAGTTAGGCAGATAGATCTCACGTGAACTTAATATCGTTTGGACATGAATCCAAACAATAAAGAACATATAAAACAGCTATGCTTTTGCTAATAAGATTTAAATAGAAGGATTTGTTCTAAAATTCTGACGAAATTCGAAGTGAAAATGGTACGACAATCCTATATGAAAAAAATCATATTGAATCAATCATCGATATTGATTGAGAAACCGAATATTTATGTTAGGAACTTCTCTATTTGATGAAACATGAAGAATGTAACTTGAGGTTTTGACAGTATTCGGAACTGAAATGGAGGAATACATAATGATAACACTCATAACGTTTAACTTCGTTTATTATGACACGTGATTTTTCATTGCCGTGATGAGGCTAACCGGCTAATTCAAGACGCGATTGTGATTATGATATCTAGTAGTTTTGATCCAACAATAATATACTATTACTAGAATCAGATCATCAATTCAAAGTAATAATTTATTCGTTTGAGTAATAAAATGGAAAGGAAAAGATCATTTATTGATTCTAAAATGAAACAAGTCATTTTGTAACATAACAATGCTCGGCCATATATCGCAAAAAGAACAAAAGATATAATTTAGTCTTTAGGCTAGAAAGTTTTCTTTCATACGGCTTATTCATTTTTATTTTTCACGATTATCACTTGTTCCAGTTACCAGTAATATTTGGATAATATACCTTTGAAATCATTAAATCAATTGTAAAAAATTGACGATTTTATTGATTTGAAAATACATCTCTTTTTTAAGAAGGAATTTGTCAATTATTTGCTCGAAAGATGGAGCAAAGTTATTGAAAGTAGTAGCGAATTTTGTTGTTTAAAAGATATATAATTTTTCTATAAATAAGCATTTAATTTATTTAAAAAGGACAATTTAATTTCTATATCTAATAATAGTTTTCTTTTTTTAAACCAATTTCTGGAAAATTCCTTTTGAGAGAGATTAATGATGTTAGTTTCTTAGTTAGAAGTTTCTTTTCAATTGTTTTTAATTGTAGCTACTTGGACTTTCTCGTTTAATATTATCATTCAGTAACCTACGATCTACTTATACATTATACTTTATCTTCTTTTTATTGCGATTCTATAATTCTGCTTTACCGTTTGACAACAATTTATTTTTTATACTTCTTTCCTTCTGAATTTTTTCATAATTTCTAAAATCTTTTCTGTCATCTATTTTTTCTTTAAAGAATTTTTAAATTTCAGTAATATTAATATTATATAGTATTATATAAATGTCCTAAATTTTCAATCAGTATTTTATTTCTTTTCAGCTAGTTTTCGAAAGCTAGTTTGAAGTTAGCTAGTTGCTAGTTAAAATTAGTTAAAATTCTATATAAAAAAAAGTATATATAATTCTATATATAAAATAGTAGTTAAAATTCTTCTCGCACATTTTTATTTTTAAAATTTTTATCCATTATATCTTTTATTTGTCTAAATTTCTTTATTGTTTTTCTTTATTTTCATTTTCAACATTTGATCTTCTAGAGTAAATATATATATATATATATATATATATAATTTCGGGTTAGAATGTCCTGCACCGTTGTCTGATCCCTAATTGCCATTCTCGTTTGTTGTTCCATTGTTCCTTTGTCAAATTCCTTTGTCAAATTTCTTTCACTTATCGCCTTCCGTACCTTCATCTCCCCTATTATTCTCGATTTTGCTCTCTTTTGTTTTCTCGGAGGTATCCATCCTATTATTTGTTCTGGTAGTCTATTTTCGTCCATTCTTTACATATGTCCATATCAGACTAGTTGTTTCTTCTCTACGTCTTCCATTATCGAATCTTCTGTCTCCATCCGTTGATTTCTTCATTCCTGATCTTTTCTCTTCGTAAAATCTTTATAAATTGCCGGATAGCATGCATTTCCGCTGCTACGATAGTAGCAGTAGAGCATGCTAGTAATGCTCTTTTACTTCTTCCGATCTTGATATTTTGTAACTATATAGCATTACAGTTTTTACTATTATTTCGTAGATGTTGAATTTTTCGTGATCTTTCGTGACTCAACAAGATACCATTCAGACATGCAATTATCCTTCTCGCTTTTGTTATTCTATTATTTAGAATAACTTATTTCCTGGTCATTTGTTCCTTCTTGATTCAATATTATTCCCAGATATTTATATTCTTTACAAACTGACCTTTTTGTTGCCTTCCATTACCACATTTTCTGCCTCCGCTCCAATGCATAGATACTTCGTCTTTTGGATATTTGTTGTTAGTGTTCATTTCTCATACTTCTCCATTAGTTTCTTTACTATATACATACTCCATATCTTCTGTATAGTTTGCTATTATCATCCGCAAATTGGAATTTATACAGACATTGGCAATATACAATGTCTATTTCCTTAGATGTAAGGCCTTAGATACATAGAAATCTTGAAAAACGTTGGCGATATACAGCAATTCTGACGTAGTCCTCTTTATAGTAGGAAATTCATTGATAAACTATTGTTTTATTTTATTCTCGATACAAATCTTCGTATATTTTTAAGGCTTTTATTAGAATTTAGTTAATATTTGATTCTTGTAGAACTTCCCATAGCTTCATTATTAGTACAGTATCATATATCTTTTGTACATTTATAAATGTTATATGAATCCCCTGATTTCTTGCCTGATTTCTTTTTCTCAATTACTTGTTTTAGACAGAATATGTTATCTGTATCAGGATTTTCTAGCTCTGAATCTATTCTATTCCTCCTCTTCAAGATTGCTATATTCCTTCTCAATCAGATTGCTCAGAATTCTTCTGTAGCTATACAATCATTGTACTTCTCCATTCCTATCGAAATTCCTCGATAGTTATTGGGATTCTTTTTTGTGTATGGAGGGCATATATTGATCTTTTTATTGATCCAGTACTAGATATCCGTTTAAATATTAGTTGATGATGTTGCTTAATATTTGGTTTTTCAGTTCCATCTTTCAGGAACTCAGCGCATATATCTTCCGGATCACACACTTCGCCATTCCTGAGAGACATTATTGCTCTTTTCACATCCTTTATTCCAATGTTGACTTCTTTTTCTTCCATGAATGTGTGATTATGCATTTACTTTGTATTCAGGTCTTTTCTCCGTTAATAAATTCCTGTAATAGTCCATCCTTATGTGATATTATCGGAATTGGCATTGTTCCTCTTTTCTCCGTTGTTGTATTTTTAATGAATTTTCATGCTTCTGTACTTCGTCTTCTTCCAATATATATATTTATGTGCATTTGCTGTCCCATATCTCATTTTTCTCAACATTTTCCATTCTTATGACTTCGTTTTTTTCCTGATATAATTTCCTTTGTCTTCTTCTGATTTGGAGTTCAGCCATTTCAGATATAAGGCCTTTTTTTCATTAATTGGACAATTTCGCCAGTCCACCATAACTTGTTGTTCTTCCTTTTGTTTTGGTATATGCTTTCTGATATGTGCTTGGCAAATGCTTTCTTTGGCTCCATGAATACTTTCTAATATATTTTCATATATGTCCTCAATCCTCTTCAATTCCTCCTTTAGTTTCTCGTTCAATCTTCTCTGATATAGATATTTTATATTATCCTACATTAGATTTTCTTGTATTTTGTATTCTTTTAATTTTCTACTTTGTTCTCCTTCCTCTTCACCACTCTAAGCGCTATGTCAGCAGGAATATTTTATCTACTCAGCATTGAGTTTGGGAACGTGAATGTGAGTATGTACGAGTTGTTAATATCCCTCAACTGTGGTATACGGAACACAATATGGACAAAAGTATAATGCGGAAGATTAAACACTCAGTACCTGTCGATGAAAGAAGCGGGCGAATGGTTAACTCGACGGTCAACAAGCGGCTGCCCAACGTTTTCAGCGAAATGTCAGACTGAGGAATAAAGCCTTGCTATTGGCATTTCAATATATGAATTTGTATCTAAAACGCCGAACGAAAAGTTCGTATGGAATGCATGGAAATAGGCAGAAAAAAAGAACAAAATACTTCAGCTGGACAGGAATTTCACACTCATAGAATATCAAATGGGTACACGAGGATATTTGACTGCTAAAACTAATACACAATTAGATACCATCATCTTTAATAAATTGACATACATGGACAAGACGAGCAATTTAACAATTTAACAAGGGAGTACCTAAGAAGCCCATGGTACAATAAATCCTGTATTATAGCTATGCTTATACCAGAGAAATATCGAATTCACTATACGAATAAACTGCTGAACAAAATCTTATGAATTATGCGAAGATCACTTTCCAAATTCTACACGATACTCAGAACATAAATAAGGAAACCTCGTGAAATGAAATCAGCAGTAAAAAGAGAAACCGGCGCCGAACAGCCCAGAAAAGATAATGCCTCGTAAAGAATCTAAAATGGACAGTTATTGGCTAAACAAGTATCTACAATTAACATCTTTGAAGGACTCGAGGAAGACTTCGATGACATAAAGCTCAACGCTAGGCTCAAAAAACACTCAAATGCCCTCCAATTTTTGTTGTTAGAGTTGAAAACTTTTCGTTGATCTCTCAATACAAGAATTAATACAAGAATTCGCTATTGATGATTAAATCGCTATTGGTGATGAAATAAAAGTTATAAACAATAAGCATTAAAATCTAACTCAAAAGTTCCATTGCTTATGTCAACATAATGAAAGAGCTCAAAAGCATGGAATTCCATATAAAGGTATAAATGGAAGTAAGAAAGAAGCTTCAAATATATAAATATGTAAATATATAAATATATATAAATATATATATATATATATATATATATATATATATATAGCCCTTAAATATATCCACATATCTACAGTGAATTTGGATGACATCAAAAAAAGAATTTAAATCAAGGACATACAGTTATCAACATATGGAACATCAAGAAGCAAGACACTGATAAGGCCCTTCTCACATTCTATATCGAATTAAAATCAGAGAGCAATAATAAGGACATTTACGAGATTAGATTTCTTTAATGCAAAGTAAAATTTGAACCACCACATCTAAAATGTGAAATTTCTCAATGCAATAATTGCCAATGGTATGGCCATATGAGAAATTTTTGATTCCATAAAGCAAGATGCGTCAAGTGCGTAGAAGATCACTTAACCTCCAACTGCCCACGCAAGGGAAAATCTAAAGATATCAAATGTGTGCTGTGCGAAGGCAATTATTCAATTACAAAAATTATGTATAAAGTTGTTTATAAAGATAAAAAAAAATTTTTGTTTGCATTACGGGGAAAATAATAATATTCAAACCACAACCACAAACTAAACCTGCAAGCATACAAATTAGACCTGTCCAACATAGGAAGATCCTATGTTTCAGTCACAAGAACTGAAAGCAAACAATTAATTACATCTCAAAATAATCAGGCTATACAGAAAAAAACAAAAAAATCTCCAAGAACAACTTATGGTAAGCATTATGCGGCAATTGAATCATGTAATAAAGAAATTCACGAAAAAGATGGAAGTAATGTTAAACAAACTAACAATTCTCGACATCAAAATGGACAGGGTCACTTAAAATAGCAATTTGTCAACGGACAACTAAACATTTGAAATTAAGGCAAGAAATTAAAACTTTTATTTTCAACCAAAACATAGACATTTTACTTGTTTCTGAAACATATTTCACTAACAAGAGTTATTACCGTATTCCTGAGTACATATTGTATCACACAATGCACCCTGATGGAAAAGCCCATGGAGGAATTGCTCTTATCATAAAAAACAGTATTAGACATTATGAAATTGATAAATAAAAGAGAATTCTTGTAGGCTACTAGCGTCGAGGTTGAAGACTGGAATGGTTGTGTTACCATTTCAGCATGTCATAAAATGATCATTATATAAACTTTTTTCATTATATAAGCTTTTTAAAACCCTTAGTAATCGTTTCATCGCTGCAAGAGATTATAATGTCAAATATACGCATTGAAGATTGAGATTGATCTTATCCAAAGGACGGGAACTTCTAAAAATGATTGAAGCAGAACTTGACAATCTTGTGAACAGGGTCCACTTACTGGCCATCTGACAACAGAAAGATCCCTGATCTACTGGATTTCAGCATTATCAAGCGCATTTCTAAAGACTACTGCCGCATCAAGTCCTATTTTGAATTGTTCTCAAATCATTCTTTAGTAATTATTACAGTAAATAGTAAAGTAATAATTAAAGATAAATCTTGCACTCTCTGCAACACCAAAATGGCCCCATTACTAGGAGTTACTGAAGACTATTCTTAGCAACTCGATCTCTTTAAAAACTGACGACGATATCATTTGCGCAGTTGGAAGCATGCTGTACAGCAGGCCGTTTGACATGCAATGCTGATGGATAGCAATCTAGATATCAATATCGTATATTCATCTATAATAAATTGCAGATAAATTAGCAGAAAAAAGTTTATAGTTTCGTAAGCTATGGCAAACTAAGAAATGTCCAATATTGAAAACCAAATCAAGCTATTAAAACATTTAAAATTCTGCTGGACTTGAAAAGAAACCAGAGGATACTGAATATCTAAGCAAGTTAAGCACTTCTGCTGCAATCAACTACTCTCTATGGAAAGCCACCAAGAAACTGAAATGTTCGCAGACGAAATGCCTGCCTATCAAGAAGCAAGACGGCACTGGACCAGAAGTAAAGAAGAAAAGGCCGAAACATTCGCTATGCACCTTTCCAAGATTTCTAAGTTTAATCTCCGGGAGATTATTTTAGAAGAAGAAAATAAGTTACTCTCGGATATTATTATTACCGCTATTCTAGATATCCCTACAAAGTTTTTCACTATTAAAGAAGTGCGTAATAAAAAATCTAAATCCAAAAAAGGCACCGAGTTACGATCTCATAATCAATCAAGTTCTTTCAACTATGTAAAGCAGTCTTTAGATACGGCTTCTTTCGATCCCAATGAAAGGTAGCGCAAATTATTGTGATCCAGAAACCTAGCAAATCTATAGAATTTGCTGAATCCTGTAGACTGATCAGCTTATTGTCTGTCCTATCGAAATTATTCGAGAAACTTCTACTCTCAGGGCCCTCACAATAGAGAAGCATAAATTAATTTCCAATCATCAGTTTGGTTTCCGACATAAGCACGCAAAGAACAGAATTGTCGAAAGAATAAATAACGATATGAGAGCAGATAGATATTGTACGGTGATCTTTCTCGATGTTTCATAGGGTTTCGACAAGATCTGGCATGATGAACTATTTTACAAAACTAAAAACAATTTCCTATTCAACCTTTTCGGCCGTTTAGAATCATATCTATTACACAGTACTTCTAGAATTAAATATGGAGAAGTAGTCCCGTAGTGACTTAGAGATTAATTCTGGAGCTCCTCAAGATACTATACTAAGACCGGTGCTCTATCTGCTATACATCGCAGATCTTCCACTCGCTGGGAGGAACTGCAATCTATATGGATCATACAATGATACAATTTATGACTCATGACAATCATATACAAGCGTTTAGAAGAAAATCTCTCCTATATTCAGAAATAGCTAAAAAAATGGAGAATCAAAGCTAATGGGATAAAATCAGTATATATGATATTTATTAGCTATAAAGAAACAAATCCACTGCCTACTGTAACTCTGAACGGTCTGATAATTCCTTACCTAATGATGCCAAATATTTAGGACTATATCTCGACTCTAGATTAAATTGGAAAAAACATATATTCACCAAGCGAAAACAACTTGGATTTCAATTAGGAAAAATGTATTGACTATTCTGCAATAAATCTCAACTATTGACTGAAAACAAATTATTTATTATACAAGGCAATTCTCAACATGTGGGGCTATGGTGTTCAATTGCGGGGCACAACCTCCAATTCAACTACAAAAATATTATAAAGATTTCAAAACAAATACCTTAGAATTATCATCAGTACTCCGTGATATATCACCAATGATACATTATATCATGATCTTAAGGTGCTAACGTTAGAGACGAGATAAAAAGACTCAGCCAGAAATATGCTAATAAGATGGAGGAACATCCTACATACTCACAACTGATCACGCAAGACATCACGCAAATTAAAAAAGAAATTTCCTCAAAACGTATTCACTTGACCGAATTGTGATTCTATAGAACATATATCATTGAATGTATGCTCTTTAAGATTTTTTCATACCTGACTGCTACTTATTGTATTACTAAATGTCACGTTAGTGACCGCTTGTAATAATTTCTTTATTCTGATAATAAAAAGAAAAAAGGAAAATTATATATACATTTAAGTTAATCTGAGATTTCAAAACAATATTGTTTATTGATGTTCGTATAGGCTTTGTTGCTTAGAATTTATGTTTAATTCATCATTAAGTAATTATTATTAGTGTTATATTTCTTGTATTAAACATCATCAAGAAATATAAATATAATAATAAATTAAAATATTTTTGTATATATTTTCATTATTTAAAAAATTTTTTGAATTCATCTCTTTCGTTTCATTTAACTTAACATTTAAATCTTAATTCTAGAAAATATTGAATTATTTTACTTATTTTTATTTTTTAAATTTGATTATCTTTTTTTTTAAATTTTCTTCTTAAGCTAATACGCTACTTTGAGATAACATCATATTAAAATCAAATTAAATATTTAAATATCTTTTACAATATCTTTAGATCTTTTTACTATTATTCGAATATATTATAAAAATTAAGATTTATATAATACTACATTTTTCAAAAAATCTGTTTGATTATTACTATTATTGATTATTAATGATAATTTTGTTCTCACGTTTTATTCTTTTGAAGTAACTTGCATTAGTTATGTATTCTTCGATATCTTTCGTTATCTTGACCAATTTTATCAATCTAATTTCACTTTTCATCTTCATTATATCTTCGTTCATTATATTTTATATTATTTTTATTTTATATAAATTTATTTTATTGAATATCGATTAAGAACGCCAGCATTGATATTAGTTTTCCCCAATTTGCATATAATTTCATAATCATGTATGAACTTTTAATTTTAGTTTCCATCTTATTAATATGTATCTAGAGTCAGAGTTATATCAAGGAGTTATGCTACAGCAACACTTTCAAAAAATAATTTCTTTCAATTTTTTAAAAATTGATATTTTAAAAATATGCTTTTTCGAATGAAGTTCGTAGTATTTCTCAAGTTGTGTTAGTCATAATGGATAGACGCGCGGCAGGAATGACTTTGATTGGTCATTTGATATTTTTACATTTACATCTTTTTATCTTTTACATTTTTAATCTAATTAAAATTTCAGCCTTGTATATCTAAGTTACAAATGTATTTTGATTTTATACTTTATTCTATTCGTTTTACTGATAATTCATAGATATGTATGTACAAAATATGTATCACAAAATAAATTGGACAGTTTACCTAACATAACACAATATGCATCGCTATTCATTCATTTCGATGAATTCGTTATTTATTTAATGCTTCTGCGAAATAAGTATTAAAATAAATAAAAGATTATAAAATTAAGTAATCACAAGCGAAATCAAGATAATAGAAGATGTCATTCTGTAAATATATAACACATAAAAAATCTAGAAGATTTTATCAATTTTATTAAAAAATTGAAATCATTGGAACAATTTTTCCATTAGTCAAATCATTAGTTTCAGAAATATCAATTTTTGGTGTTTGTCGAATATATAAAATGTAAATTTTGTGGAGTTAAAAAATTATATAAATGATGGTGTAAAATTATAATAAAATATCTATCATATATTACAATTAATTTTTATTTAAATATACATATAAAATAAATAAAGAATTTCCTATGCAAATTACTATTATTAAGAAGCAAGCGCAAGGGGCGATATGTGGAGGAAGAATGCAATACAGAAAAGACAAAAATGTAATATAGATAATGCCACAGTTACAAAAGATTTATTTTATGATTCTATGATAAATTAACAAATTTGGTTCATTTCCCTTAAATAACTAATATTGAAATTTTAAATACATTTTTCTCGCAATCACATTTTTTCAATTGGTAGCGTCTATAACTCGAATAATTTTTAACTCATTAACTTCAATTCCTCTTCTCTAAAAGAATTCTTCTTGAAAAAATAGTAAAGTCATAAAATGAATGATTTAAATTTTATTTCATGCGCTTTTTTTTTAATTCTATTTCTGAGAATAGCATGTTTAAAGAATCGAAATAAAATGAATTTTTGAAGTTTTTTTTCAAAACCGTTTTGTAAAAGAAATTATTAAAAAAAATTTTGTGTTAATTCAAATTGAATCATAAAATTTTTAAGAATTTTTCATTTCAAATAATTACAACTTCTATTCTATACATTGTTTATGGTACATAAACACAACAGGTGTCTTCAATGTCATGCGATATCACCATATATTTATATTTTTACATATAAAAATTTTTTAAATATCTTTTAAGTATACCTAATCAATGTACTAATCCATATTTTTTCTAGTTATTTAAAAAAGAAATTATAAGAAATGGAGTCTTATTTTGATATCTTTAGCATATTTTTTTAAATAACGAAATTTAATTAATGTTAATTTTGTATTTTATATTATGTAAATATGGCTTAATATGTTTTAACTGCTCATATGGTTGATAATTTCTTTTCAATAGTGTTGTAATTTTGTCCGATTTTTATTAATATTAATTTTATATTTAATATTATTATTTTATTAATCTTTATATATTGATCATATTCTATTTGCACCTGTGAAAATATTACTTTTCGTCGCAAAACTTGATGCATCTATGATGTATTATGTTAAATTCTTTTGAAAAATGTGGATGTTTAAAGATGTGTGTAGTAATTACTTTTGCTTTTAGTTTTTCAAACGTATTTTATTGTTTTTTATTCAAAATAACAAATTTGTTGCTGTTTCTGAGAATTTTATTAATTATTTAATGATTGTAGAAATAACTTTTTATAAATTTTTGATAACATTCCACTACTCTTATAAATGCCTGTTAGTTCTTATTTTTTTTAGTATCAGAAAATTTCATATTATTTTTAATTTTGATCATGTAAAATCTCGCAGAACAATATAGGCGAAAATGCGGATATCGCGGATATGTCGATAATTATTAGAAATGATGACTCACGCACTGTTTCGTGGATGGATACCCGTGAAAAGCAACCTAAAATATATAAAATTTCTTGATATTCTTGATCAAGTACACATAGATCCATAGATTGGAGTGGCCAATGATTCAAGTAATTGAATGCATTCAGCGGAGATCGAGTATGTTCTCTGGTTTTGGCTGATATCAAGCAAAAAGAAACGATCGAATATGCTCGGTGAAAATCGAATATTTTCGATTCTGATTCTTCGCAAAGTGAAGGTTGATATCGGAATGCAGAAATTGAATATGCTCGGTTATCTGCAGATGGATGTTTTGATATCGAAAAGCAGAAACGAACGGAAGCGATTCCGATGCTTGGCGGAAATTGAGTACGCTCCTTGCAAAGCTAATTTCTGGATGATTAATTTTCGAGCTGATTGAGAGTGCTTTTAAAACAGATTTGATTTTATTGTCTTTTTCTTTTTCTTCCTTTTATATTAGAACTATGTTCTGTATTTTTTTTCTCAATATTGCCTGATTCGGCAATATTGTTGGGTCTAGGAGCACTTTGAAATTTTTATCATAAGTATGTCACTAGTCTTGCTTGTGAATCCTCCTCTTTTTATTTGGGCTTGGGACTGGCAGAAATTGACTCTGACGTAGTCTCAGGCGGAGATATTTTTATTGGCATAATCAATATAATGTATTTCTTTTATACAATATCCCAATTCGATTTGCATGGCAGATGAAAGAAAATGAGAGAGAATAAGTATGTTCAATCGTTAAAATTGAGGAGAGGGGTTTCATATCGGATCTGGGATCTTGAACATGAGTTTTCCGATTCCTGATTGCTCTCATCTCTGAGCTATTTCTCCTCCTATTTTTTATTCTCTAATCTAATTTTTTATATCGAACCAAACTGCTTGATTATTGCTATCGGTATCAGCGTGGATATTTATTCGATTGACTCTCTTGCATAACAATTAAAGTGGAGTCCTTTCATTACAACAAGTTAAACTGACTGATAATACGATGATAATGAATTGATGTTGAATGCGCTTTGAGCATGTGTTATTGTGTCGCAGAGAATTTCGCTATGATGAAAAGCTGCTTATGATACTTGTGATGTTTGTGTGCACCGTATGCATAATGTATTGTTATAGCATTCTGTTGAACTTAAGTTCTTATATTGTGTACATAAATTCGAAAATATTGTTTTATTTTTATTGTATTAATAAAAAAATACCAGATCCTTTCGATTTCGTTGAGTTTGATATAATTCTATCCTCTTACTAATCTGTAAAATAATAACAATGCAATTCGCCATAAGTATGTATTTAAAATATTATACTAAACTGTAAGAAAAAACCAGCAATTAAGAGACATAACTTAATGGAGATATCTAATTATTTCGTTGCAATTATTATTTTGTGATTTGAATTTTACTTTTCAAAACTTCCTTTTTTTAAATTTGTATTGAAACGAATTGTGCCATGTATCTTTCTTATTTTAAAAATGAAAAATGAATGTTTTAATATCATATAATTAATTAATATAATTGATTAGAAAGTTCTTAGTTCTTTTTTTGAAACTTTTCAATCTTTTCTTTAAAATAAACGAAAGAAGATCTTTTGAACAAAAAAAGATCAATTCTCGATTGTCAAATTAATCTTATTTTTATCTTGTAATTAATTTTTAGTCATTATAAATATATAAATATATAAATATATAAATATAAGTTTAATTAATTTAATAAAATTAATATTAATTTAAGTAGTATTCATAGTAAGTAATATTAATTTCTTACTTTTAATTAACAGTAAAAGTTTTATTTATAAAAATATGATTCAAAATTAATTCTATCAATTGTATCAATATATGAAAATAAATATTTATTTACATAAAAATTAGAATCTTTTAATTAAAGCTCTCTCTTAATATATTTAATGCTTTAAAAGCTTTACAAAATATTTATGGTATGTATATTGTTGGAGACTCGGTCAATCCACGTTGGAGTCGAACTAACAATAAGGGAATGTATTGTCGGATGTAGATTTGGGATAAAATTGAACATCAGCTGTTTTAATAGTTGTAAAATAATATAAGAATGATATATGATAATAATGATCGGTCGACGTAACTTATGTCCATCATATAAAGAGATCAGGATGGAACTGCATTAAAACAAAGGATTTATTGGTTTTTATAAACTATTATTAGCTGTCAGGAGCAATCATTGTGTGCTGAGATCAAAAGAAACCGTGATTTGTAATTGTCGCTATCGACGGATTTTCCGCAATAGGAGCTCCCTCCTTTCCCAAGCTACTTGATCTATCCAGATTCGAAAGATTAATTAATACTTAAAAATAATTAATGTTATGTATCAATAATTTTATTATATAAGATTTATCATAAAGATTTTGTTATATAAGAAGACAATGATATCACTCCAAAATAGTGGAATTATTGATGAAAATATACTGTTTCTTCATACAATCAGTATTATTATCAATATAATAATCAATGTCATCAATAATTTTATCATATAATGATATTGATGTTCGAGAATAAAAAATTCTAATATTCTTGAATTCATTAATATTACTCACATACAATTAATAATATTGTATTTGTTGATATCAATAATATTATTAAATCAATAATATTGTCAGTATTAATAAATTATATTATCAATCTTAACAATAATCTCATCATATGAGATTATTTCTGCTATTACGTTATTCATGATTGCTGAATGAATTATGCGGAATTATGCGGAGGGAAACATTCACTATTGTGAAAATATTCATTGTTCATCAACAAACATATCGTGTTTGTTTCAAGTATTTAGTATTACTGTATGATGTTCTTATCGTACCATATTTCAGTATCATATAATGATACTGATGCTTGAGAATGAAGAAATTTGGATGTCAATATTCTATATTAATTTATCAATATTATCCATATGTAATCAATAATATTTTTGGTACTCGTTAGTACTGATAATATTAAGAGTAAAATCTATATGTTAAATGTGTGTTAAATGTATTAATTTATTTGATTGAAAAAATAATATCGTATATTATTTTGTTTAAATAAGATGTCTGGCATGTAATGTGACATTATTTATCAAGTAATAAATATCATAATTATTATTAAATATACTATATTTCTAATGTGTAAATAACTCATTAATCATATTAATAATTTTAATATATTAATATAGATTTTTTACTTTTTTAAATTCTAGGTATTCTTATAATGCAGTACATTTTGCATTATGTCATATCTACAGTGGAGAAAGTAATATACCAGATTCTATAAGCATCGTTGAATTGGCAACATTGGCTGATATGTTATGTTTAGAAGGTCTTAAAGAAGTTATAGAATATACACTTAAATTTAAATACTGTCACTTGTTTCACAAGGTAAATATATGATGAAGTACATTAATCTATAATATCAACCTTACATTTAAATATTAAATTTCTCTATATAATATATCTCTATATCACAAAGAATATATATTTCGGTAATATTTTTTGTATTATAACGTTTATATAGAAATATTTTATGTTATTAATTACGAATTAAAAAGTTATCTTTTCAAAAAGAGATATGAAAAAAGCATTACGTATATGCTTGATAGTTTTGTAATGACTATGGATTATATATATATATAAAGAAGCAAAGCACAAAAGTAATTTAAATACAAGAAATACAAGAATAGTTTTTTTCTAATTTCGATGCTGAAAATAAAGATATATCTTTATTTGAAGAGCAGCATATGTTCGTATTTGCAATATTTATATATAGTGACAATATGGCAACTTCAAAGAGATGATAATATTTATTTTTTCATGGTTTGATGGATTAACTATGAATGAATTATATAGCTAAGTGGCTGCATCTTTGTAGAATTCTCCAATCAAAAATGGAAATCAGAATAATCTGTTTCCAATTAAGCGTAAAGCCGCGAGTTTCTGCTTTCAAATAAGAAAATTAGGCCAGAGTTTAAGTTACTTTATTTATTAATAAGCTGATATTATTTTTCCATATTTATTTAATATCTATAGCATTAAATTTTTCTTCATGAAAGAAATTTCTTGTCTATAATATTTTATAGACTATAATATTTTATTGTTTATAATATAATATTTTAGAAATATATATAATTATTATATTTAATTATATATTTTCTATTATTTAACGATATCTTTTGATATTATAACATTTGTATACAAATATTTTATATATATTATTATTTACTAACTCTATATAATATATATTATTTTTTTATTTCAATTTTTTTTTATGCTAGATGTATAAAAAAAATACAATATTATAATGAATATTTTATATTTCATTATATTTATTATTATTTTTTATATATATGTGCATTTTTTGATCTCACAACTTTTGGGAATTATTTTTGTATTTATTTATTTTATGTATATATTACTTTAGTATTTTGTTTTTTTATATATATGTATTTTATCCATGGCCGTTATAAAGCTAATAGTTTCGTACTTAGCACATTTTTGTATCTCTTTTTAGGAAAGCTAAATATTTAAGGATATCTTTTTTCGAATATATATTTACATATATTCTTCAAAATTTTTGTTAAACATGTAGAAAATATCCTATACATGTACTTGCCGCATGATTTTATATATATATATATATATATATAGAAGTTATTCGACAGCAGATGCATATAACTTTAATTCTACATAAGATAATAACTTGGATATCAGGAATATCAAAACTACAATATTTTAAGTTATAAATGGTTAAAAATTCGTATAAATAATGCACGGAAATTTGCCGATTTTTCAAAAAATACATGAAAATCATGTAAATCAATTATGATCTATTAATTTATTGTATGATTATGTATGATGATTCACGCATTACGAGCATTATATACAATGATAATTAATTTATATTGACATATTTATATTGACATCCTTATCTTATAAGAACTGATATATAATAGAATATGCAGCATTCAGTCATATCCTTCTTCTGAATCATAGAAATCTGCCTACATAAATAATCTAGATCACACATTACGCAATTGTGCAATCCATGCAAATATCAATAAAAAAGTCCATATTACACATAATATGATTGTTCCTAAGTACAAAAAAATCTATATTATAATAAATATATAAATATATTGCACATAAATATTGGCAATATAAGTTTGATTTTTACCGCATTATCATTTAACATGAATGTATACCTGCAAATTCTTAAAATGTATAATCTATTTTTATGGTTAAATCTACAATATGGTAATACAATATTCTATTATACATTAAAATCACCAATTAACTATAATGCTTTTTGATTTAAATTTAATCCATCTTCAGCTATTACTGCCAAAAGTATATTGAACTGCAAGAACAAGCAAAGAAACAAAACAAACGAAAATAAAACAAACAAATAAAACAAAATCATCGATAATACGAAATGTTTTGTTAATAATTATTTGCGAATCGTCATGTGAGTCAATTTTGTTTATTATTATGTATTATTATTTTATTTATTGTTTGTTATTATGTAATATTTCTTTGCAATTTAGTATATTTTTTGTTATTTCCATTTTCGTCTGTGGTCTATAATATGTATAACTTATAATAATTATATTATTCCGGATTACGTAATTAATCTGTTTAATGACAAAAATAGATTATAATGCCCGACTTCGATAATTTAAATCATAATTTTTATAAATTCATCAAAATCTATTTTTAAGAAAAGAACGATATGTTGAACATTTATATCTGTTTTCATTATAACTATAATGCTTTTATTATAATGCTAATCTTCATTTATTATAACTATTCTTTGATCTCATATTATATCTGGATTTTTCTGTAAACACTTGGATCGATGAGACAATTATTTAATGCAATATTGATTATTTGTGTAAATAGACTTGTATAAAAAGAGATGTTATAGAATATATATATACTATATATTAATTGTTATGAGCCAAAGATTTATTATATGTATTAATATAGTATAGTTGACTACTGCAAGCACAGTTAGTAAGTCAGTGAACTTATGCACGCCGAAGATCGGTAGATTACGGCATCATTTATGTAAATCTTTAAATATTTATAACTTAAAAATCAAATTTCTTTCACAGTTTTGTTATTCTTTATTTTTGACTTTCTTTATCAAGAATTATCTAAAAAATTATATATTATCGAACATTTTATATAAAGTTAAAGTTGAAAAAATTACTTCATTTTCATAATTGGTAGTAATTATTATTAATTTGCTAAGAATTCATGTTAAAATCTAAATATTTAATATTATATTTCATAATGAATATAGAACTGACTGATAATTGTAATAGTCAAAGTCCGCTTTTTCTTTTATTTCTTAAATATTTTTTTATATTATATAAATTAAATTTTCCATATTTTAATAACTTGATTAATTAATAAATTGATCTGTAATGCATATTTAAATTTTTTGCATAGATTTTTAAATCATATTTTGAAGTTAGTTTATTGATCTTTGTTCGGACTTTTGGCACCGCCGCCGCCTGTTAAGTCAGAACTTTTAAATATTGAAATATGATAAGACAGCTTGTTTTTCGACCCGGGTGGATTGAGTAATTTAGAGAAGGGGAGCACCAAATATGAGCGCACAAAGAACAAAGTCTTGGCTCCAGCGATGATAACACAGCTCGACTTCTTTTGTTTTTCGAGTGATTGTCAACACAAGTAGCTTATAAAAGAGCCAGTAGGGTCTTTATCCTTATTGTTCGGTTTTAATTTTGAGTTCTAGTTCAAACTATCTCTTTCGTTAAGCACGTAAGAGATATTATATAAATATAAATATGCTATATAAATCGCAATTCTGCGATAACAAAGTATTGTTTGTAATGATTATAATTATATAATTGAAATAACAGAAGCTCAACGTCGGGCATTCAATTTTTTCTAAAATTCACATCTAAGTATCCATTAGTAATTATTTAGTTCGGCAATATTTAATCGGCATGTATGACCGAAAAGATTTCTACAATAATTTCTTTGTGAAACTAACATACACGCGCGCGCGCGCGCACACTCATATACGCACAAAATATTGTAATATAGATTCGTTCCGTTTTATATATTTTTAACATTTCTTATTTGCATATCTGGAAATAAAGTTAATTATGTATGCATTATTTTGATAGATAATCTATTTTTATTTTATTGGTATTTAGAAGATTTCCTAGAATTCTGGAGATCTATTCGTAAAAATCTGATTTAAGATATTTTGACAGAAATACAAATTTGGTAAATTTATGGTATATATATAATAATTATTATATTGTATGAGGAGAGTTCTGCAAAGTTCTAAACAAATGTCTAAAGTCTAAAGATTCAAGATACGGACTATATGCATTAAAATATTTCAATTAGATCGCTACTATTTTTTTAAGTTTTCATAGAAAAGTGTGACCTAGCATTATCATGATGAAACAAAACACTCTTTTTATTGACTAACTACATCCTCTTCAATTGCTTTCTTCAGTTTGATTAACTGAGAACAGTATTTAATGGAATCAATAATCCGGTTTGATGGCAGTATACAATATCCTAATATGCATAGCAATTTTCTTGAGTGCAATTTAGCCTTTCTGACCGTCTTTGCTGATTCACTTCTAGTGACCATTTTTTTCAATTAACATTATTGCATTGAATCTATTCTTTTCATTATCAAGAATGAGTTGTTTAGGAAAACATTCATTTTTAAAGCGTTTAAGTAATAAATCGTAAATAATATTCGATTTATTAACTTTTTGATATTTCATTGACGTAGCATCTAAATATTGAGTTTTTTTAAGGACAACAGCATAGCAGAAGAGAATATGTCGATCATGGGTGGAAAATAAGAAACAACATAATTAATAATATCATGGAAGCTGTGGGTACAAGAAGGGTAAATACAAACGAAAAAAAGAATAACAAACCATGATTTACAGAGAGAATCAAAACCGTAAAGAAAAAAAGAGAAGATTAAGATATAGAAATAATATATTAGAATAGAAATACAACGAGTACAAAGAGGTACGAAACAGAATCAACAAGCATAAAGAAACTGAAAAAAGATAAAGTTCAGCAGAGAAATGGAGCATAATCTGTATGGAAAACAAAAGAAAATCTGAAAAATGCTACGAAGTAGCACAAAACTAATTAACAAAGAAATATAAATAAATGCGATAACTTCAGAACAGTGGATCAGATCATTTCAGAAACCTATATTAGATTCACAGGAAGATATAATGGAAGGAAGATATAATGGAAAATGGGAGTGCAGCAATAGAGAACGATGAATATTATGAAATAACTCAGAATACGCAGAAAATAATGAAGAACATAAAGAACAGAAAGGCCCCTGGCATCAACGGCATAACTAATGAAATGCCAAAATGTGAAGGACCAGAAATTCAAACCGAAATTACAACTCTTTTCAGAAAAATTATAAACACAGGAATAATACTGCAAGAATAGAAAACATCAATAACAATACCAATTTTCAAGAAAGGACAGAAAAAACCTGAATAATTATAGAAGGATAGCACTACTCAGCAGGGATAGCAATTCTTAAAATCCTAACGAAGATATTGGCAAAAAAAATTGCAAATAAATCTGATATGAAAAAGGAGTAGCAAGGATTTAAACACAACCGATCAACTATAGATGCCATATACATAATACAACAAGTTATAAGAGCAATAGAATTTAAGATGACATTATTTATATATTTCTTTAATACCGACGTTTGTATCTTTGAAAGATGTTCTCATGCGGCAGCACAATGTCTATGTGAAATATAGGAAAATTATTGCGATGAACGAGAACAACATCGATTCAAAGTTGCCCACACTTTAATTAAAATTGTATCAATAACCATACATATAAGACAGAGGGATAATCTAAATCCTAGTTTGAGTTCTATCTCAGTCTTTTAATGGACAATATAATAAGCAGCTAGGCTAAATACATTATACAAATATTATGTTATGCAGATGATGCAATGTTATTCGCGGAGACTGAAGATGACTTTCAGAAACTTGCATAAATTCGTAAATGCAGCCAAATTTAATATGTTCATGTTAACAGAGAAAACACAATTGTTGATATCCAAAGAATCAAGAAAGAGCCAGAAAGATGAGCAAAGTAGACTAGAATACAAAAATTGTAGAGCTCTCTTGACTCTAGAGATCACTAAACAGATACCATAAAAGTTGGATCTGGTTCATAAGAGGCATAAAGGAGCAAAAAACAGGATTTATCCTGTTTTTAGAACATTAAGAAGAAGAAGAAGAAATTCGGAATCACTTTCTGCACACCAAATCATCTATTGCATAGGCTCCATATAGTGCATATATTTTTTTACAAGTTTGCAACGCATATTTGTTTCTTTGGTAATAAAAAATAATATGACGAAACTATTCTTAATTTTCTGATGTATTTAAAATGTAATTATAAGAAACATTAAGACTAATTGCAATAAAATTTTATGAAATTTAAATTTTATTAAAGGCAATTGAAACGTGACTTTCAAAGTGAAAGACCATATTAGGCGTGTGAAGTTTATAACAATACAAAAAACGAACATTTTCTATCATTAAGCGTAGAATACGGAATAAATGTATGTTATAAATTAAACATACTCTATAAATGCTACATATATATACATAACACGTACTACTACATATATATACAATACGTACATAATACATACACATACCTGTATGCGCCATGCACACGTATGTTTATATTAGATTTATAAAATTCCATTATATATATATAATGGATATTTACACCAATATATATATATATATATATATATATATATATATATATATATATTGGTGCAATGATTTGCACTGGTTGTCATGTATTAGAATTTTAATTTTCTTCCCTATCAGATAAGACATAAAAATATATGTTTCTCAAACATTTGGTATCTCTATTGAGGAAAAGATTGCTTATACTTATATCTCAATAATTATAAGCTTAAATAGTGAGTGTAATGAATTTAATTAAATCAAGAATAATATATAAGTATTGTTAATTTGTATATCACATAAGATATATTTGTTTGATCATCCAGTAATGCATCTGAAAAGAAATAGATTTGCCAAAATAACAAGATATTACCATATAAATCATTAAAAATAAATGTATCTTTTATTTTGATCTTAGTTTCAATAATATTCAAAACTTATAGTACATAACTTAGAGTAACGAACAAGAAAATGACAATTTAAAGTTTATGTATTGATTTATCACATGTAACCAAAAGATTTAAAATTTGTATATTTAATTTCATATTTATTTTAATTTGAATATATAACTCTTCATGTTTTCTCTAAAACATATCTATAAGCATCATTATTTTTTAGCCTTGCCAGGTATGTGCTGTTGGAGTGTTAGAATGTATACCATTAGCCGCAGCATATGGTTTAGACGAAGTGTATAGAAAATCACTTAGATGGATTACAAAATATTTTGTACGAATATGGCCATGCAAAGCATTTGCTACTCTTCCACGAGAACTTATGGAGAAATGTTATCATCAGCATATAGTCCATATGGTATGTATGTATGTATGTATGTATGTGTATATATATATATATATATATATATATATATATATGTATATATGTATATATACATTATATAATATGTATATAATATGTATACATGTACATGTCATATGTATATATGTACATATATATATATGTATATATATATATATATGTATATATATAAAATAACATTATTTTATGAATCATTATATTAATGATACATGTAATGTGCATTGGATATTTTGTTCACAATTTGCTCAAAATAGTTTAAGTCTTGATCCTATAAATAATATCTTCTTAAAACTAATTTTTAATTATGTTAATGTAAGATGTTAATATCTATATATATTTTTAAACATTATATATATATATATATGTATGTATATATATATATATATATAATATTTCGAAATTATTAATAGATTTTTATGACTTTGGAATATGCTAAGATAATAATTTTATCTTGGCTATTGAAATAATAGTTTTTAAATTACAATTATTAAATGAAAAAAAGTGACGGAATGAAGACGGAGAAGCTAAAATATTAATTATTATAAATTAAAATTACTATAAAATAGGAACTTTGTGCGTTCACATATGGGGAAGCAACAATTAAATTCAGTAAATAGTATTTAGTTAATTTGTCTGTAATTACCTTGTAAATTTTTGTGATTATATATAAATATTTCAAAAGCAAAATGAAATTTTCTTTGAGACTTGATTGTTCTATCTATTATGTTCCAATCTGCCGCAATTGCAACTTTGAAAACAGTTTTTGTACGATGCAAAAAATAATTGCTGTTTTCGGATAATAATGAATCATGTGATTTTTCCCGAGAATAACCCGCGATCACAGATATTTCATAATGAAAAGGCTGAATACAATTTCATTCCGCTTTATTTAGCGTACGCGTAAGCAATAGGAATATCATTTCCAATTTCGTCTTGTAATAAAATGAAAATCAATTCCTTCATCAGTATTATATACAGTTATTAAAAATTCTTCGAAATTTGCAATATTTGCATATTGCAAAATAAACTTGAATCAATGATCGTTTTAATTTTTTGTAATTAATTTCTTATCTTATTTCCCATTTAAATAATATATTTTTCTTTAAGGAATAAAGTGAATAATTCAAGACATATCTGGTACAACAAAGTATTGAAACCACATATTTATATTTAAATATGAGAATTCATATAGCACCCGATAAATTTCCTTTGACAAGACAAAAAATCATAATTTCTCCATTTTTACAACAAAACATAGATATTAATTTTAAAACATGAATTGTACAACAGTAATAACGAATCATTTCCAATAGAATTTAGTAATCAAATAACCGAATATAGTTTGCCCTGTGTAACAAACTAAGCAACATAATGCTAGATACTCATAGAGCACCAAAAGCTACAAAGGGTTTTCTTATTAAAGAATATTGTAAAATCATAATAGAAGCTTCATTACGTATGTGATGAATATGAATGAAAAGGAATATTTTAATTTTTGTTAAATTTGGAAACAAATGATTATAATCAAAACTTCTTTTTGAAGATCATATTTCGCAATATTATAAGATACATCATATATTAAGATATCAAAATCAACAAACGTTTTTTTAAATAAAGATATATATATTTTTTGATGTGTTGTTGTAGTTGAAGTAAATTCAATAATATATGACTATGGAATTCATAACATAACTATGGAATTCATCAATCACTATCATCTAGTGCTTTTGTTATTTACATTTAAATGCTTGTATCCTGTATTTTTTAATGAAATATGTTTCTATGGATTTATTAATTGAGTGACTAGCGTCTTGTTTTTGTTATTTGTATTCGATTTATAGTTTTTATCGCTTTTATCGATTTATCGATATTACATATAAATAGACAATGATTTGATAATAAACCAGAGCAATTTGAAGCAAGTTATAAAAATTTACATCGTGCGGCGAATCTGAATCTTTATTTCCTATATTTTATAACACTATACTTCGTATTATATATTTTTTGTATTTTATTTTATATTAAATATATATGTTTCATGATATACATCCTATATAATCTTGAACAGAAAAATCTGCATTTAGTTATTTTCATATTTCCTACGAAGATGACAATAGTGAAAACATTTCTTATTTTTATAAACATATACTTTGATTTAATACAATATATTAAATCTAGATAAATGCATTAAATAAATGCAAAATGCAATTATAGATGCATAGATTGAAAATTTAAAAGCTATTATAATCTCGACATTTATGTATTAGAATTCTTTCTTAGAACAAAAAATTCTGACAAATGATAGCTTTTAACTTTAATAGCTTTAGAAAAAGAGGAAATAATTAAAAATTATTAATGATAAAGTTGAAATCTCGCATGTTCGTGATATTGAAATATCATATAGTATATATTTGATCATTTAAAATTTTATATTATGCATATTTAATATTTAATTATTTAATATTTAATGCAATATATAAACGTATTGTATATATAAGAAAAAACAGTTTCCTTATAGAATTATAATGTTTATCATTAGAATTATAATGAATATTTACGATAATCCTAATAATATCAAAGAAAAAATTTCTATTTACAGAAATATATATATTATATATAGATTTTGATATATTTGAATGCGTGAAATTTCAATTTTATTATTAATGAACTTTAATCGTTTTCTATTTAAAAACATTTGTAGGTTTGATATTAGTAAGATTTAATAAAATTAATTAAGACTGAAGCATACATATATAAATATTCAGCAAATAAAATTCGTATTTGGTAATTTGATTTTGTATTATTTATCATTGAATTTGTCATAATTAAGATTACAAATATTATATTAAGATTACATATGTATTATCTTTATTGTAAAACATATATGTATATGATATGCGAATCCACGTAATCGTATGATATTATATTAAAACCGTTTACTTTTCTGGACGAATTATCTACAATGCATGTTTTTATGAAACATGTTATAAAATAACAGTAAAGTCCTGAATTCATTTTTAAATTGTTAGACGAATAAATTTAACTTTCAAGTTCATTTAAATTTGAATTATAAATATGATAAACAATGATAAGACGCATTGTCCGCCTCAAGACATAATGGTCACAATTTTGTAACGCTCACAATCTATGCACAGGCAAAACGTAATTTTAATTTAAATAAAATGTTACCTGAATCGAAATATTAAGAATCATCTTGAATACGCTTATTCATATTCTTTAATTTTCTTTCAGAAACTTGGCCAACATCACTAATGCAAATAGTAATGTAGTATATCTTGACAATGAACATTTTTACAATTTTTACAAAAAAGAAAGAGACATTCTTATATAGGAATCATTGGCACGAATTAATTCTTCTTAGAAACTTCATCGTTATCAATATAAAAAGCGATGTCTTTAAGAATCTGTTTCAATCAAAATTATCGCTCTAGTAATAAAGTTCCAAATATTGCCTTGCGGCAATTCTCTGACTTTCAAGACGATCAATGAAATCACTATTTTATATTGCTAAGATAAAATCTTTTATATGACCAGCACTAACATATAGATAAATCATTTAAAATATTCAATTTTATGAATCATCATTTGGTAAATATTCTTCTTGGAAAAACTCAAGTATAAAATCTTATTATATTGAAGATTTTGATCGATCATTTTAACAAACTCACAAGCCTACCGTTTCTTGAACTGCTGAGACTTCTAAATTAAGTGAATGCCATAGTTAAAACTATATATTATCAGAGAAATATGCTAAAGAATGCAGGCTCCATAAATTGGTTAGACGTTGCGTATGTTAGGATTCAAGATTTCCGAAAAAACTTATAAAAAAGATGTAAATAAGTAAAAATAAGTATATGCGTATAAATATATTTATATAAGTATACAAGTATAAGTGTATAAATATAATAAGTATGTAAGTTGAGATTAAAAAGAAAGTTATTTAGTCATTGATTACCCAAGGATTTCAGATAAAGATAACTTCGAAAAAGAAATTGCATGTGGAGAATAAATCTTTCTCTAAACCCACAAAATGATGATCTTGATGTGATCATTATGGTCAGAATGCCATTTTGGCACATTCATCAATATAAATTCAAAGTAAAGAAGTATATAGAATCAAGCAAATATCTACAAACACCAATAATGGAAATAGATAGTAAAATAGTCATAAGATTCTTTTGATTTGAGAAACTAGAATTTTTCTTTGCTTTGCTTTATTTGCTTTATTTGCTTGGAAATTAATACATTTTAGAAAACTTTGTGAAATAGTAATTCAGTACAACGTACATTTGGAAAATCAAGAATTTCATTTCTAACAATAAATATTCGTAATCAAGAATTACGCATCGATCTAGCGATTATCGACATTACAAAAAGAAGACTCTTCTTCTTATCAGTTTCTTTAGCATGAAAAACCTAACAATAGGAATCTTAATTCTTACGTTATTTTCGCACTTTTGCGGAGAATATTTTTCTTGAATTACTTTATATGTTATGGCTACAATTCTTCTCACAAATAAATGCAAGTAATTCTGGTTAAAACCGGTTTGTGAGATGGCTAAACGGAATGATTGTATCTAAGAGATATATATGCTCAGAAATTATATTAAAAAAGCATTTACCATTAAAAATAAAATAATTAAAATTAAATCTTAAGCAAACATTCTCTTGGTATTTCATCGTCGTTTTGTTTCATCAGTCTTTCAATATCGATTATTTAGCACATTATTATCTTCTATTAGATCTTCAAGTAGGCAAGTTAATGATGAATAAATAGATGCCATATCTTCAAAAGTGGTGAGCTTCAATCAAACACAACAATAAAAGTCCTCAAGATTAAGAATTTATCTTGATAGAACTTTTTAGATTAACTCGATTAAATTTAATTCAGCAAATGTTAAATATACACGATATATTACATCAAATCTTTAGAACCATCAAGCAAATTAATTAAGACTTGCTTCGGACCTACTGAAAGCTGCAAAGAATTTGATTTCCTATTATAAAGGGAGATCATCCTCTTTTAATGAGAGATTATCAAAGAATTCTTGAGTATCTCTTCTATATGGTATTAAAGAAGAGGAAATTCATGTGATTAATACTATTGTCATCTGAATATAAAAATGGTACTAATTGCTTATGCTAATTGCTATTACTAAACTAACTGCTACTGAATTTTATATATTGAAAATTTCCAAAGCATTACATGGCAAGAAAGTCTTCTCAATAGTAGATTTGATACGAACATGTAATAAAGTCCTTATACATCTCCATATGTATCATAAAGATACATATAGTAGTTACATTTATATAAATTGTGATTTAAAAAAAATTATTTTAATGAATTTCATCACAAAATTTAGCTTTTCGTTTCATTATTTTTTATTTATATGTTCTGTGAATTAATAATGTAGCATGAATGTTTCAGTGATTCTATCAGTTTTAATTTTGGCAAATTTTTGGAATTAAATTTTTTATCATTTTAATTTCAATATTTCATGAATATTTCAGTTCGCTTCATAAAAAAAATTATGATATTATGACATTATTGCCTTTTATACATATATATACATATATGGAATCGAAAATGAACATTGCTCAGAAAGAGATAAGAATAAATGAATGAATATCATGCCAACAGTTCAATTCAATATTCTAACTTTTAAACAATGAAGAAGCAATCATAGACATCATTTCCTTGATTATCTGAGTAATGGATATCCTTCTTGCTGGAAAAATCATCAATCGAATACAAGATCAAAGAATCGCGCTCGAAGATTTTCTTGTTATCTTGGAGATTCCGGCCGATTATTCTATTAAATCCATATCTCATAAGGCTGTTTAAGGCCGTTATTAAGGCCGTTGCTCTATTCTAATTTCTTTGTACTAGCGAGATAAACGCGTGCTATCATCAATATCATCTGGTAGCTAAGGTTCACAGATCGTACGTAGAGGAATATCTTGTAGAATGCATCAAGTGGAACGTATAGAATTTGCTGGATATTGCTAAGATGAACTTCTTAGCAATATGAACTTCTTAAAGAAATTTGTAAAAGAGATGTAAATATATATAATTGCGATTATAAAAAGATCTATTTAATCATTAATTCCTCAAAGACAAATAGAGAAAAGCAAATTGCTTTTTGCTGAGAATAAATTCTTCTTATAAAATCAAAACAAGTAAAATATTTCTAATTCTATTTCAATTAGAGTCATTTCAATTTGTAAAATTTTCGAGATACTAATTTGTTTTAAATGTCCTACTCATTTTCTAATCATTTCTAGTTCAAATATAAATTATATTTCTGTACGTATTTAATGATTATTTAATTTGTTATTGAATATAATTTAAGAATGGTTTACTGCGAGTAATATGCATTATAAATAATATTCTCTTTAATATATTCTCTTAAGATTAAAATTTATAAAAAAATAATATAAGTATATATAAAATAATATCTGATATTTTATTAATTATAATTTTATCATGTAATTACAGTCTACTGATAACATACTCCAAACTATGATGGACTGTAATAAATTGTTGGCAACTTTGCCAAATGTTCGATGGGCAGAACCTGTTTTCCGGATGGTATCGAATCTATTGGAGACTTCAATAAAGTTCTTGTCAGAGAATTTTATAAGCGTTCTTGGAAATGAAAAATTTCAAATGCTTGGACATGAGTTAACTTGGAATATTAGCCGCTTAGAAGATAATTTTTTAGCGGCTGTCGAACAATTATCGCTTGAAGAAGCATGCAAAAGTTATTCCAAATTGAACAAAATGTTACTCGCACAGCAGATGGATCTTCCAGGCAAGAACAAATGGGGATCATTATTCATTGATTTTTTATATAAACTTCAAAGTCGCGTGGAGAAATGCTTAGTACGTGACGCAGCATGTGTTGTAAGAACTACGGCGTGGCTAAAAATGGATCTGGAACTTCGTAGAAGAATACAAGAATTAGCTTGTCTAGTAATTTTACCTCATGAAACTTCGAAGTGCTCATCTAAACGTCCAAATATCTTAAAGGCAAGTCTTTTGTTGTCAATGTTTTTTAAAAAGTTCAACATTTCGATATTTTTATAAAGAATAAACTTATTATAGTATTTATAGTTATTATTAATGATACATTATATATCAAATAAAAAATTAATATCATAAAAAACGAAAGCGAAAAACTTTACGATCGAATCAGAAATATGTCAGGTAGGTAAATATATAATTATTCTCTTTATGAAATTGTTTTTCATTTATCTGGAAAATCTGTCTTCTTTTTTGGCATATTAATTTTTTATCTTTATTTTTTTATGGATGGATTCGACTTAGATATAAAAATTTATCCTATAACAATAATCATTGAAAATAAAAATTGTATTATTATAATATGTAATAATTTATATATTTAATATAATTAATTAATAATAAATTAATTTTATATATTTAAGAAACTTTTTAAGAAAAGACAATAAAACTTTTTAAATTTGACATATGATTATTATTATATATAAGTTAACATGTTAATGTTAACATAGATGAATTAACATATATGAAATGTTATAGATTGCATAATGTATTATGTAATTATTAGTTAAGATAAGAATTAATTTAATTTAGTTTCAATATAAACTTAAAATAGAAATTATTTATTTACATTAATTATATTTGAAAACTTATGAAATATTTATAATTATATTATAAATATATCAAAATTTAATATTAAGATTATTCGTATATTCGTCGATCAATCAATACCGATTGTAATCAACCAACTTCACTTATATGTTGGATATCCAAATATGGATCCGGATAACAAATAATACCTTCATATTGAGGTACGAGCTTCGTACCTCAGCTCGGTTTTAATCTGTATAGTATTTACAGAATATACAAA
This sequence comes from Eciton burchellii, assembly GCA_020341155.1. Classification (NCBI taxonomy): domain Eukaryota; kingdom Metazoa; phylum Arthropoda; class Insecta; order Hymenoptera; family Formicidae; genus Eciton; species Eciton burchellii. The sequence continues at coordinate 668,496 of JAHMML010000018.1, read as the reverse complement.
AGTTCATAGCTGGGACATAGCTGTAAGATCTATGTATTCTAAGCAGCTATAGTTAATATCCGTCTCGTATCTATGAACTATACTCTAGCAATGATTTCCTACGCATTGTAAACAAAAAGACACAAGTAGGCATTGTTTAGCTCGCTCTATTTGTTGTTCAACCGATATTACTTGTTGCTAGGCATGCTTTTTATTACGTGGTCTTTGGTACCTTAGGTTTTTAAAGTATGGGTTGATAAGCGATAGAAATTCGAACATTCCTGTTTAGACGACGAACAAATTCCGAGTCTGCCGTCCGTCATGAGGAGCCCATCTACGGATCTTGTTACTTTTGAGATCTGATACTTGAAGTGATAGTTGATAAGTTTTAGAGTTTTATCTAAGTTGTGAATTATTATTTATGTGATTAATCAAATTATCTCTTAAATCACATCCAAACAACCCAAATGTTCCGAAATCCACTTCAGAAGGTAATTCCAGATCGGTAAATCGCGTTACTATGTCGATTTGTCCTTAAGCTCGTCAAGCAACTTAGCTCGTGTGACGCTGATGGATTCGACTTAGCCATTATTCAGATTAGCTGAATAAATGACGTGGATTGATGCAGCAGTGCTTCCTTAGTAGCTGAACTAATTAATGTGGCTAATAAATATATATGGTCACAGTGATGCCCAATTTGTCCGATCTCTTAATGGGCCAAGCCTTTAAGAAAGATTTTCGCCATGAAGATTCCATCCACTACAGTGGTTTATTCCTGAATTTGTTAGCCAATATATCTCGATTGGCAAGATCTGTCGGTTTTTTAAAAGCAGCACATAATCCCGGTGATCTATTAATGTTAGCTTCTGAATCGTAATCATCCTGATAGCCGCATAGTTGATCCATCGGAATGAATATGCGATAATTCATGCTAACATCATCTCAGCATACACATAGAGAACGCTCATTTATTAATGGCGTTTGCCATTCGTCGAAATAAACATGCTGGTCATATAGCACCATGCAAAGATACTGAATAGACATTGCCTCCGTAGATGTGACCTTCGTCTCTGCCACCAATAATGAGAATCTCCACTCAACATCTACTTTTCCAATAACCTGTAACATTAGTTTTAATGAATAAAAGCTCGTTATTATCCACCGAGCTAAGAGTTGGATAAAACTCGGTTCCTTCTTCTAGCTGAAAGCTGCTATTCTGATGCAGCATCCTCGTTTGCTTCTTGCAATTCAATGTATCCATTGATAGTTAATCTATACTTTCTTCAATGTATCCATTTTAAGTAGAATGCCGCTCAGAAAAGAGTGTTCGCGAACAGCCTATATGCAAATGGAAATCCATGTTCCATTATGTGAACGCCAATACCATCTATATGCATATAGCTAGATATGTCATCGTCATATCATTTATGACTGCGGCAGATAACTCTGAATATTTTTTCAGAGACTATCCGTCATTACATCCGTTGTATATCCTCTCGAGGATCTAGTACTGACGTTGTATGATATTTGACAATCTGACTTCTTTTGAAATTCTCGGGTATGGAGAAGTCTCCCATTGGTATCTAGCTAAATATTGTACTAAGAGCACTTGGTTCTTCTGGAAGTTCACGTTTAATTCCAAACTCCTTTAAGACATATATATAGCCGCGTCAATAACTAATGATTCGCCGCAATCGCGATCTGCATGTTACATTTCTTTTGATTGTGACCAATTTTCTCCGTTTAAGCGAAGCGGTCTGATTCGCTTCCCCTGTTATTACCTTTAATAGATCCGAGACATTCTTGATTTTTCGTCTTCTCAGGAACAGCTGTCTTCAAGAAATGTACCTTCGCGATGTACTCTATATTAAGAATTATTTGTGATACTGGATCCAGTAGGACTTGGACTAATATTATCCGAATGGAATCAAAGTTTAATCTATTTCTGGCAGTCTATAAGTGTACTTTCTGGCACTGTACTGTAAGATGATCTAGTTCTGACAACCGTATATTTTCTGCTGTCATTAGATCTTGTCCCTTGCAACATCGAAGCCGACTGATCCAAGTTTACTCAAAAGGCCTCTTAAAAAACATATAATACTTCTGCTTGAGCCAATAACGACTGCTCGATATGCTCTCTGCTGTTGAATTCGCCGTAGTAATTGAAACCTTCACCTTGCTCATTTACTCCTTTGTTTGGCTGATCCCAAAGCCAAGTACGGAATCATAAAGAGTTTTCTTCTTTGCTCGGAGACCATAAGGATTCCTTGTTCGTGATTGCTGATTAGCCAAGTTATTGGCGATTTTTAGTAAATTGTCTATTGTCACAAATGGCACAAATGCGCTACTACGTATCACTTTTTTTCTTCCATTTGTTTTTTTTAGTCTCGCACATGTCTCTGTGGCAAGGAGTTTTTGGATCTTATAATATTTTATTATCCAGATTTGTTATTCTCATTGTGGATAGCTTTGGATGGTTTATAGAGTTAGCATTTTGTCTTGCAGGAGAAACTCCTGTCGTTGGTTTTCCACGAAGATTACTATGTTGCGCTCTTGTCTTTACAGTCCTTCAACATCTGAAAATGTTCGGTGTAGGCATCGCGTTCAACTATCAGCCGCTTATGTTGTACAATAATTAAAGTCAACTATCTTTGGATAATGTTGAAATTTTTTTTCTTTCTTTTATCCTAGAATTTTATTACAAACTGTCATTAGCGTGATTTGTAATGTCATTTAGTAATACATATGGCTTTTAGGTGTTATAAAATCTTAAAGAGTATATGTCCATTGGCATATGCCCTATAGTATTGCATCGATTAGACGCAGGTCTTGTGGAAGTCTTCTTTTTAATCTGCATCGAGTCTTAATGCTTCTCATGAGATTTTTCGTGAGTATGTTAGAATGCTTCTCTATCCTGTCAGCATATCTCTTTCGGCTGTGTTTTCTTATCTCGTTTCTAATATATAGTATGTTAAGATGTAAAGTGTCATTAGTAACATACCAGGCAGCAACGGCAGACTTTATTTTGAAATCTTTGTAATATTTTTATATTCAAATTGGAGGTCGTACTCCACAATTGAATACCATAGGCCGTAGATAGATAGATTTGATGATTGTTTTACAATAGCAGTTTGTTTTCAGTCGACATATATAATTTGTTGCCGAGTAGCTAGTACATTTCTCCCATTTTCTTATAGTCAAAATTGTTTTCTCTTGATAGATATGTTTCCTCCATTTGCGATCTAGCCCGAAATATTTGGCATCTTCTACTTGAGGGATTCTCTGGCCATTCAGAGTTACTGGTGGACACGTCTTTCTACGGGTAGTGAATGTCACCTATACTGATTTTGTTCCGTTAGCTTTGATTCTCCATTTTTTTAGCTATTTCTGGATGTGATAGAAGCTTTCTTGTAGTCGCATAGATTTCTAAGTGATTGTTATGAATTACAAGTACGGCTGTGTCATCTGCATAGATTGCTGTTGCGGAGCCTAGAGCGATCGGTAGATCTGTAATGTATAACGGATAGAGTACTGGCCTTAGTACATTATTTTGAGGCATTCCAGAGTTAAATTTAATTTAATTAATTTCTTTTAGTTGAATGATAACTTCTTCGTATTTAACGTTGAAAGTTTTACGTAATAGATAAAGTTTTATGATGGTGTAGAGATCAGTTGGAAAGCTGTTTTTAATTTTATGTAGTAGTCCTTGGTACCAGATTTTGTCGAAAACTTACGAAACTTCGAGAAAGGCCACTGTGCAATATCTACCTGCTTCTATTTCGTTGTTTATTCTTTTAATGATTCTATATATTTATCTTATATTTATATATTTATATATTTATATATTTATAT